>JAPZDV010000007.1:5546539-5564894 GCA_029814665.1 Acanthurus lineatus | reverse complement strand
TCATCATGGCCATAATGGGTTTTGGACAGTTGATTTGTTCATCAGAAGCTTTTCATGGAATTAGGGTTAGAAATGAAATTGAGGATGTTTTACGTTTAAGCGAAGAAATCCCAAAAATAACCCTAATTAACCCCCTCCCCCCGAAAAAAAAATGAATGAGCTGGGTTTGAGAATTGTTATTCTACCAGTATGATAGGGTGTTTTGGTAATAGCAGCACAGTCATTATAGAATGAAATAATTTGGTCGCGCGATTGCCCACAGATTTAATTGAAAAAGAAAATCTCTGCGATCTTAGTCCGTCTTTTTTTTTTTTTTTTTTTAATGTGGCCAGCCTTTTTAAAGCGCAGCCTGACCAAACAATTTTAGATTTGCTGATAATATCACAGGAATTATTTTTTTTTGTGTTGTGTGTGTGGATCATGATTTCTATTCCGGAAATGTATTAGCAGGGAGAGCTGAAGGAAATGGTTCTGCTGATTCCTGGATGTGATTAGGTGGGATGGGTGGTGGGGTGTGAATTCATTATTTGTCGTACTTCACAGTGAAGCCCGTGTTCCTGCAGCTCAGTTACCATCACTTTAGCCCCAGTTGCACTTGATGTAATTTAAATACACCCTGAAATTCTTCCATAAAGCACAAAGTAAAGAACTATATATTTCAGAGAGTCTGAATAATGAACTCCGAATAAAAATTTAAATGCTCTTCCTGCAGCTCAATTATTTCTACATTAAATGTTATATTATAATATTCACTACAAAAGAGAAGAGCACTGTGTTCATATTTCACACGCTAGTTTGCCTTGGTGTTTAAATCAGACCTTAATTATTTGCATGAACATTATCATTATTACAAAAGCATATTTGCTTTGTTTCTGTTGATCCAACCCTTTCCATTTGTGATTGTACAGCAGCTCCCCTGGATCACAGTGTTAGTTTAATGCCTACGCTGCAGATATTGATGTTATTAGATCTTTCTCTCGAATATAATCACAATAACACACTCTCAAATACAGTCATGTGGTGCGTTATTTATTAGATTTTCATTGGTTTATGATTTGGAATAACCTTTATCGTTCTGGTAGGGGACTTTTTCTCCCCTCTGCAATCTATCCATCCTACACTCTTTCATTAAGTCACTCCTTTTTTTTTTAATGACATACCTCATTCTGCTTAGTAAAATGAAGATTAGTACAGTAAAAAACCCAATTTGCGACTTTGAATGAAATTACATTTTAATCCAGGGACCCTGCTGAATAAGACGCATTGTGGCTCTGAGCTAGCCCAGCTCTCACAGGACACACACGCCGCACTCACACACACACACACACACACACACACATCCATGTGCATATATATGCAAAGACGCACACGCTCCACACGAATGTATACCTGCATATATGCAACTCACACACTCAAACACACACACTCATGCAGTCTCTGTTCTGTGCTCACTAAAGGTTATTAAGCCTAATGAGGCTTTACAAGGCCATGCTGCCTTTAGTGTTTTCTTTGAGATGATGAGGGGATTTGTGCCCGGACCACAGTGGAATAAACGAGTGGAAAGAGAGGGACAAAAACTTGTGCAGAGCCGGAGCCGCAGGCAAAGTGACAGTTTTGAGACAAGCAGGCCACTTAATGCAAACAGCTCCAAGCTTTTTCTTTATTAGTGTTATGATGACAGTTCAGCACGGTCTTGACTGAGCCAGATTAATTGAGCAGAGCAGAAAAAAACAGTGGAGTATGTATTACCAAAAGGACTGTGGGCCTGTTTTGAGCCGCTCAGTGTGGCATTTGAGTCAGTGTTCTAATGTTTGGCTTGTACTTTTGCCTCTGGTGGAACAAATGTGTCCAGTAGCTCCACACCAGTACCATCTTTCTCTACGGAGCTGAAAAAAAAAAAAAATAATAATAAACGAGGCAGGCCGGTGATGGATAGAGACGGAATGGGAAAAAAAGATGGGCTGCGTGCATGAAGCAGAGAGGGAGATGTGGTTGTCATTATGGAAAGTTAATCGAGGGATTGGAGGGGGAGGTATGTAGGGATCAAGCGACGAGGGATCAGGGAAGAAAGAGGGAACTGGTGAGTAGGGAATGCAGAAAGGAGGGATCAAGGGGAAAAAAAAGAAGAAGAAATCAGGTTGGGCACGTCAGGCGTCGCAGCGATCACCGCAGGTTTGCATGACTGTAAAGGAGCGTCAGTCTATTTGTAAATGCAAATGAAGGCCTTGTAGAACCTTGTGGCAGGGTTGTTTAGCTCCGCTCGTTCTGATTCGTCGATCTGTTGAATATTACTGCAGTCTGATGTCGGTTGCATTTCTCCAAAAGTTAACTTCAAGTTTATGCCGCAGGGGGAACTGTGATTTTCTTTTTTTCGCAACCCCCCCTGCAGTCCACTCAGCTGCAACCAAAACAGACTGCCCACATTAAAATGAATTTGTCGCAAAGCTTGACTTGGCCTGAATGAGGCTGTAGTTGGAAGTAAGGCATCAAGAAAGGACGGAGGAAGTCAGCTGCAGAATGAGGAGAAGAAGGATACAGGGAGAATGAAGGAGAGTAAAATACTGCAATAGGGTGGAAATGATGCAAGGATGGATGGTAAAGAAAGAGGGAACTGAGATGGTGGAAAATAGCAGGTAGGAAGGAGAGAGTTGGAAATAAACTGAGGAATTCGGTGGTTTAGGACATGAAGGAAGAAAGGGTTCTTTACAAGGAAATAAAGGGAAGGAATAAATAATCAAAAAGGAAATGAAGGAGTCAAGTGACATAAAAACAAGCAAAGGAGGAAACCAGACAGAAACAGAAAATTCCAAAAGTAAGAAAGAGATTTTAAGGACAGAACAGAGGAGTTGGATGGGAGGAAGAAAAGACAAAAACACAGTCCGAGGTACGGAGGGATTAAAGAAGTTATGGAGCGACACGGTGGGACACTAGGGAAAAAATCAGATTGCATGCCATGAGGGGAAGAGGGTTCAGAAAGAAAGGAAGGGATCATTTTAGTGAAGGATGTCTCAAAGAGAAGTGAATAAATCTAACAACAGGAAAGGAGGAAGAAGGAAGGAGGAAAAGGTGAAATTTTCAAGTAGGAAAGTTGCAAATCAGGTGAGGAATTTCAAGAAGGAATCACGAGAGGAAGGGATAGGTAGGAAAAAGGGATGATGGAGAGTGGGAGGGAAATGAAGGAATGCAGGGAAGGATGGCAGGAGACCTGGGCTTCGTGCTTTCTCTTCTACAGAGGAGTTTGATGGAGGCAGTTTTATCTAAACTGTGCCGGTTCATTAGAGGATTAGTGAGTGATAACTCAGAGCTATCTGTGATTGAAAAACACCCTCACACCTACGTTTGCACACCAGTGGAGATAAGTAAATGCACGCAAACACACACACATACACTCACTCACACACAGTCTGTCTGATGCTTTCACACACTGTGCACATACAGATTAGGCTCATGCAAACTTATTGAAAACACACCGATAAAAAAACACGTGGACACCAAGTTTCAAACTTTGCACATCCTTCTAAAGTTCCCTCCATCTTTCCCTCCATTGAACTTATGTTACTAACTGTGTCGCAGTTGTTTGTGTGCACACTCATGAGGATGTGTTATTGTGTTACATTAGGTAGCAACTGAGGCAGAAAACCAGAAATCTAGGCCAGGTGGGCCTCGGTGATAAGGGCAGACTTGGAGACAACACACATATAGGGCTCTATAGTACCTCCCAGGGGTCACAGGTGAAAGACAAGCAGACGGGAGACGGGAGACAGGAGGCGAGACAGGTGAGAATAGGTGAGAGAGACATGTGCTGATGTGAGATTAAACAGATGCTGACAGATGGCTGTGGGACACGGTTGAACGAGTGCCAAAAGCGACGGGGTTAGCCAAACACCCGGGTGTTAAGACAAGAAAGTGGGGTAAAAAAAAAAAAAAAAACATCCAGAAAGAAGGAAAAACAAAATTACAGCAAACAAACAAAAGAGGAAAAATGTATTCAAGAGAGAAAGACACGGAGCGAAACAGACTTAGACAGATAGACAGGGTGAGAGATTCAGACGGGTTGAGAGGGTGAAAAAAAAGAAAGATTAAAGCAAACGAGAAAGAGACAGCAAAGAAAAGTGAGCAAGCTACTGGTGAGAGATAAAGGAAGGAAAACGGGGACTGCGAGGTGACAGAGAAAATTGTGACGGAGCAAAATAAAAAAAAAAGCTGTCAGAGATGAAGTTATTTGAGAGGAAGGAGAGATGTAGACAGGGGATTGAAAGATGGTAGACCCCAAGGTAACTTCTGTGTTCCTTCTGGGATATTTATGTTGGGAGCTGGCACGCAAACAGGGATGATTTAGAGCCCATCTGGATGGGCTTTAACACCACCTGCCCACAGAGAAAAAGCTGTCTGAAAGGAGACACACAGCAGTGCAACGGTGACACACATATAAACACACGTCGTCGCATCGTTTACATCAGTTACATGTGTAGAAATGCAGCCTGTTTCTATAATTTAGATCCAATCCGGCTCTTGGGATTTGTAACCAAACAATCACCATACTGCTGAAATGCTTGTTTTTTTTAGAGGTGCTGCATTTGCTCACCTGGTTGTGTGTGTTACTGTGTGTTAATCCTTGATCCCAGCGCAAAGGTTCAAGCCTTGAGCCCTTTGCTGCATGTCCTCTTTTTTCTCCCTTTATTCTCTCTTTTTCTCCTGCCTTTCTAATCTCTTTTCAGCTGAAACCATTAAAAAAAGCACAAGGATTTTTTTTTTTTAACTTTTGTGACAATGCAATGATCCAAGCTTACAAAACAGGGCACCAAGGAGATTTTTTAAGAGCAAAAAGTTGGAATATTCTGTTGAATCTGACATTCTCAAGAGTAAACTGAGAGAAAAAAGCGCTTAAAACAAGAGCGAAGTGAGGTTGGAGTTGAATGCAGCACAGGCCTGGCAGAGCTGCACCAAGATGTCAACAGGTTACTGCAGGTGTCTATGGATCACAGACTTCAAATATCAAGCAGAAAATAGTTTGTTTGAAGATGAAACTCCTCACTTTTTTTTGTAAGTGGAGGTTTTTTTCAGCGCTTAGAAGAGAATGAAAACCATTTTTTGGTATATTTGTGGAAACAGTATCTTAGCCTTGAGCTTCAAGGTGCACCTTTCAAATGACTTTAGTCAGGCGCTGACTTTGCTTGAAGCCACGCTGTCAACTTCCATAGTTTGCAACTGACTGATGACCTTCATATTTTGAAGCCAATACAGAGCTATTTTATTTTTCCCGTGCAACAACACACTGTTTAGCTATCAGTTATGAAGAATTGAATCTGTCTGTTTTGTTAAAGCAGTAGATTTCCACCTATGAGCCCCAAGACCTTCTGTCTGCTCTAACATAAACAATATATAGATAGTGCAAAATGAAAAAGTTAAAAATGCATTTTTCTCCTATTATTATTATAAGATAAGTTAAGATAAGATAAGATATTCCTTTATTAGTCCCACAATGTGGAAATTTGCATTGTTGCAGCAGCAAGTGGACAATAAAAGACAGAATGTAAAAAGCAGCAATAAGAATTAAGAACAATAAATAATAAGCATAAAATAAGAGCAAAAAATTGAACATTATTTACAAGGGTGACGGTATTAAGTGGTAATTGTTATTGTGGTTATTTGTCTTTAACTTAATCATTTCATTTTGTTATGCTCTTTTTTGTAACTACAGTTCCGCTAGTGCTTTAGAAGATGTAAACAGGATGAATAATGTTGCTAACTAGCTGTGAGATACAAAATAAGCTTTGTCTCTTTAATTGTCTGCTGTTACTGTTTGCATTAAACCAATTTTAAAGGGGAAAAATTAAAAACATGATGGTTTTCAAGCAAGTTCTGGAGTTGTGAGGAGCATCTTTTTCCTCTGTTTTCTGGGTAGACTTTTGAACATTTATCCATGAGACGGGGAGATAATGAGTGTCAGTGTCTTTCCCTTGCGTCTCTCAGATCTTCCTCCTCAGTTTGAAAACTTCTGCTTTACAGAATTCTATATCGAGCTCTTGGTTTTTTTGTATTCCACTCAGGAAAGGGGAAAAAAAAGCGTGTTAGCTTAGCTTGCTAACTTTGGCACTGATTCCCACAAGACACTTTTCTTTCATGTTATTTCAACGCTTGCTGAGTCATTGGCAGCCTTGCGCACCCGCTGCCATGTTTGTCCTGCATTATAAAAATGGAGAACTTCCTTTCATGGCTCCAGATGTGCTGCTGGAAAACGACCAAACTGTCAAAAGTGACAGCGATGAATAGTTCTGTGACAGCGGTGCTCTGTAAGTTACTGCGTGATTTGAATCACAATATGGTGGAACATAATGGAGTCATAAAATAATGCAGAGAGTGCTGAGCTCAAAGACTGGAAGCAACAAATTACAGTGTGATATAAGTGATATAAAAGACCAGAGGCTTTCATGCACCAATTAAAGTTACTGCATTGACATGATTAGTGGTGTCCAAAAAACAACATGGGGGTTCACCAGTGACTGCAGAAAAATAGATATAGTATGTTTCTTTAAAGTAACTATTGCATTTATGGTCATATGATTTTGGTGTTTATTAGAAAAAGCATATATATTGATATTAAAAACAAAAAAAAATACCCGTTTTTCAGTTTATTTATCAACTTGTCCAACATCTCAAGTATTTTCTCTCCCCTAAAACTGGAGCTTAGTATAAAAAGGCTAATGCCTGAACTGATAAAACCTACCTGTGCTGCTGTCTGACTTAGCTAAAACATTTCACCTTCCCCTGACAAATAAATAAATACAGCACAATGCAAAAAACTCGCACTCCTCCTGTAACACACCTGTAATCTCCTCCACCTGTCACAGACATTTTGCTGTGGAGGAAATCACGCACACCTCGTTGTAGCTGCATGCAAAAACACAGCGAAATACACACTTACACACACTCAGACATGACAGTCACGTCTCTACCCCACACATGCATGGATACACGCGCTCGGTCAGATTGTATCCGTGAGCATCCATCATACACACAAGCTGTCATTTGAAGGGAAGTCTTGTTTCTCTTCTCTTCACTCGCTCTCTTTCTGTATTGACCTCTGTGTTTCGAGCTGCTTCCATAAAGAAGAGCAGAGCAAAACCACAGATAAATTCTGAGTGATAGCCCAAGCTGACTGCTGGTGCAAGGGAAAACTTCAGGACGGTTTGATATTCATATGCACAACATCTAACACATAAACTCTATTTATGGGCCGGAAGGAGACATGCAGACACGGTGCAAGCAACAGAGAGTCGGTACAAGACCCAGGCTAGCAGGGAAAAAGAGATTTAAAGGGGAAAGAATCGAAGACAATGGGTGGTTGAACGAGGCAAGGAGACAATAAATGAGAGCTTAAGGGTGGGGTGACAAAAAAGGAAGAAGGAAGAGACAAAGAAATAAAGGGTAGAAAAGTGTGATCAATTCTCCTCCCTCATTGCCCTTCAAAGAGAGGACAGACAGTCCTCCAGATAGCGCTAAAGCAGCTTCCCTGTCGCACTTATCTCATGCCAAGTCATGCTAGAGAGCGAAGCAATATTTCACTCTAATTCAGGTCAGTAACGTGCATACATCTTGCATCATTCCCCCTGTTCACTCTGCCTTTTTTAAAAGGAGAACTGAAGAACATCATCAAATTACAACTATTTATAACACTTAAAGAGATTTATTCCTCGACTACTGGATCTGGACTGTTTGAGAGAAGAAGCATCTGTTCAGACAAAATGACAAACAGCTTGAAACAAAATCATTTTATTTTCTCGAAGGTGAGCATGGCTCCTTTGTGGCTTGATGCAGTGCTACAAGTCCAGGCGGCAAGCTCATTAAACTACCTGACTTTAAAGTTCTTCTTTTCTTCAGACGTGTTTCAAAGATTGTATACTTTGCTATGATTAATATTTTATCAACATGATTTTCCTACATAAAAAGTTAAAAAGATCTTGCAAGGGCTGGAGGCACATCTGCTTTAAATTCTGTGTCCATCAGTCACTGGTTGCATGTCCGACCCTGCAACCTGATGAAAGAGCAATGTCCATTAGCAGGGTGGCTAACGTTAGCATTAGAAGAAACATTGGAGGGGATTAGCCCACTGCTGAGGCTCAAACATTTATAGGACACAGAGGAGGAGTCTGTTATGCACCAGACTTGGTGACTAGCAGATGTATCAGAATGGCAAGTGTTGTTAGCATCTTTTATTTGGCTATGTTGGTTGTTAGCTCTCTAGCCTGTAATTAGCAGTGAATGACACAGTGTCAGTGGTTGTAATACTGCGAACTCTCACTTGTTGTACTGACTGTCCACTCTATGCTGTAGGTTTAAGGTTTCTTTGCTTGTGATTAGCTTTCAAATGTTGGATGTACCAAATCTAGCCTGCCTACAGTATTAAATCTCAGATTTTGGGGCATTGCACAGACATTGCCCCCTTCTGCAGAATAGCGTAAAAACACCTCCAGTGACAAAATGCACAGATACAAGTTTGCAGTCAAGGAAGAGACTTGAAAGGATTGAGAGACATAAATATAAGAAAAACACCTATTTTAAGTGGAGGGGGATCTTCAAAGTCTTAGCTTGGCTTTAAGTTTGTTGATACAATATTGGATGCCAAGCAGTAATGATTGTATTTCTGGTGTTGAAGCTGAAAAAAATGGGGAGAATCAATAAGCTGAACTACTTTAGGTGAAGAAAACAAAAAATGAAGATATATTAATAGAGGAAAAGCAAATGGACAAGTGGAGAATATTTTAAGAAATGAAGCCGGATGGCAATGTTTGTTTTTTGTCTGTTTATGAGCAGTGGATTGGACCAACATGAGGGCATGTTGGATTGAATTTTTTGCTAGAAGTAGGTTGTTTATTTTTTTTTCCAGTCTTGACACACTGTTGGAGCGAACTGGCTTTGAAGCATTCAGGTGGAATGGTTTGCTAGAAAGATCCTCTTCAGACAGGACAGCTGACCAAAATGGTTTGGTTGGATGGAGATATCTTCTTTTTTTTCCAAGCTGCTACTGCTGAGAGAGATTTGTCAAGTATAAAACCCCACCAGGGAAGAGATATCTCAATTTTTGGTAGACACACCACAGAATCCACAGAAGAGTGGATTAAAATCTTGACTTTACAAAAGAGTTTCTTACTAAAGATGGGTGCCATACAGTGTGTGATAATGTAACAGACATTAAAAACCACAGACAGAAAGTGCTGCACTGTTAAGTCTCACCCCAGGTTGCTTTGGGGAGAAGCACTTTGTGTTGCCTTTCTTCACCCAGCTGTCTACATCAAATAACAAACATTCAGCACTCATGTCTAAAAATATTTTTCCACCCCTGTCGATGCCGAGCTTTGTGAGGAAAGTAAACTAAAGTTTTTCAGCCTCCTTATAACCCCGATTCCAGAAACATCGGGGCGCTGTGTACATAAAATGTACATAAAAACAGGATGCAGTCATTTGCAAACACACTGAATTCACAAAAACTAGTGTAACAAAGTGTTTCTGAGCTAATGAAGATTGTTCTGAAGAGCATCCCATGTTTTAGTTTTAAAAGGTGCTGAACCTTGTCCCATCCTTGCTTACACAAGTTAATTAATTTAATAAGATAAAACATTCTATAAATGTTCATTTTACTGTTTTAAATTCAGTATATTTCAGTATATCTGTATATTATATATGTTGTACAACATGTCTCAATTTTTTTGTAGAAGGGAATAAATTTAACATCTCCGTCCATGTTCAAAAGGGCCACCAGGCCACCCTGTGGATGCTAATTAGCTATCAATAAATATGAATCAATTGCAGGCTCGATGTTGCCAAAATACTTAAATTATTATGAAACAGTTGCTGTGCCAAGGTTATGTAATGCATTTCCTATGTATTATACTGGGACTAGCTAGCTCAAATGCTGAATGTTCATCCTACAATTCTGCTACTGGCAAAGAGAAAAAAAAACAGGATGCATTTTCCATGTGAGATGAAGCGTGAAAATCATAATTTCAGGCTTTGAATTTTTGCTACACTTATGCTCCAACTCAATAAATAGTTGGAGCCCGGAGACTCAGGCCTTCATCTCATCGGGCCACTGGTGTACATGGTCCGTGTGATTTTTTTTTCTTGGTTCGTTTGTTTTTTTGGCAGGAACAAAGCAAAGCTTATGACTCAGCAAAGCAATCATTGTTTTGGACATTTTTAAATGCAGTCGCTCCCAGACTTTGTTGAACGGTGCTAATTTTCCAAATGGCACTGTAATACGGCCGAGGCATTCGTTTGGCAGCCTCGTCAGGTGTGGTTAAAGGATGTGTGGTGGACCAGGTCGTTTCTTCTGTGTCAATCTCAATTAGACCATCATGACTAGAACGGTGCTGGGCTACAGGTCGACTGCCAAGGCTTTCCCAGCAGAGGCTGTGCTTTTGCCAATGTTATTGTTTGTGCGCATGTGTGTCTTTTGTCGTAATGTTGGATGTAAAAAATGTTTTTGTGTGGCTTGTGTGTGCTTAGAGAAGTGGTTGTTACTCTCTTTGTGCCTTAGAGTGCCGGTCTTGTTTCCTTTTTTTGGGGGGCAAAAGGTTGGTGCAGTTCAAAGATGCTGCAATACTTTGATTCAGCAAAAAAACCTCAGTGTAAAACATTTTGTGCCACATCCAGCAAAACTTTGGCCCTTTGGATACAAATTCATTTTTTTGTTGGTTTTTTTTATAGCTGCATTAATTGATTTTCAACTTGATGCCACATAATCTTTTTAATTAAAAACTGGACCCTGCTACTTCCCAGCAGCATCTTTTATAACCAAACAGACTTTAAACAAGTAGCCAATATCAATAAATTTCAAGCAGCTTGTAAAACCTGAACACATCAGTATCAATCATACATGTCAGTAGTCTACAGCTGTTAAAAATATTAAAGAGGTAGTTATAAGTTAGTAAGTTTGGGTCTCTATATTGGTATGGAGGAGGAAACGATGGAGCCAGAACTTACCAAAAATTGTAATAGTAAATAGTATTGTAATAGTTATAGTAGTAAACATGTTTGTTAATGGTTGCCTTCTAACAAAATCAACAGATACTGTAGAACATTTATATTTATTAACAATTATGTTTCTGGCCAGTGTTTACTCTGTTTCTACCTGGTCTTAAGAAAAAGCATGTGTCTTTGCACTCATAATTTCAAAATGCTACTATACAATCAACAGCTAGCTAACTTTGTCTGCTATTCTGTCCTGTGCAAGTAGTATAAAGTGGGTTTTCTTGCTGAAACCTCCTGCGTTTTCAGACTTTGTCGCTCTCAGTAACTAGCGACAAGGTTGATGAAGATTTTCCGTTGTGGAGAGCAGAAATTTTGTAGACTTATGTGATAATTCTCTCTTTTCTAAACTTTGATTAAAAGCTATTGGAAGTGCTCCAGTTGTGCATCAGCATGCATGTATGTCTGCACGTACATGTGCTGAATATAGGTCACACAGCATGAAGAATGCTGGTCAGTTGTAAATGCTCGCTGGCACTTAATGGATGAGATATTGACTAGCGCTTGCTGAACTTATTTTCCTGCTTTTCCTAAATCAGTTTGTGATTGACAGCTCTCAGACCTGGAGCTGTCCATCCAATCGACTGCTGGTTTCATCTGCATACATACCTCCATCCTCCAGGCGACCGTTGGGTTTAAACCCTGCTTTCAAATCAGCATCAGCCGTGTCTCCGAGTGCATTTATTAACAGTGGATATTTTTCCAAAACCTAATAATATAGCTGGTTTTCTCTCAATAGCGTGCCTGAGATTGCACAAGCCTAAGTGATTAGTTTTGCAGCGACACAAATCGCTTGGAGGTAGATTGTCAGCGGAGAGTGCACCAGGTCCTCGAGAGGAAAGCATTCAGTCCTCCAGCTATTTAATTATGAGGGCGGCAGACCCCTGGGTGCATGGCTTCATTCTCCCACAACAGTGGCTCACTAACCAACTCCGTTGAGTGCCTTTGATTGATCTGAAGCCATTTGAGGTGGCCGTGAAAAGACAAAGGCAGTGACAGAAGGAGGGAAGGGGAGAGAAGGGGGGGGGCAAGGTGGTTGGGAGAAGGGGAGGGATGAAGAGGCGGGAGGATGGAGGGAAGAAAGATGGAAGAAAAAAAGGAAAAGAAGGGGGACTGAGGGGGAGTTGGATGTCGGCGGGGAGGGAAGCAAGGAAGCAGGGAGAGGGAATGAGGGATGAAGGGGAGCAAGGCGTGGATGGATGGCCAGAGGGAGCAGTAGAGGGAGGGGTTGGGATGCTTGGTCTCTGTCCTGGCACAGCGTTTTTTTTTTTTCTGAACACACACAAACACAAACACACACACATAAAGCCAGGAGGGATGCACTGAGCCGAGCACACACACACACACACACACACACAAAGAAACATTTACACACAAGCCCACACCAAAACACACTTTGTTACAGTATTGTTAGAGGCTTCCACGGTATCAAGGGAGCCGAGACGTGGCTGTATTTGCATAAGTGGGTATTATACTCTGATCCAGTGGACAGTAGCGATGGCTAAACTAGATAAGATAAAGCTTTCATTCTCTCCTTCTCTCCCTCCCCTTCCCCTTTTACCACACACAAACACTCCATTTATTGCTTACTCCCCCCTTTTTTTTTTGCTCTCTACACTCAGGACACATTCCTTCTCTTTTCTCCCATTTCCTTCTCCGTCTCCCTGCAAACCCTCTCCTAACCAAACGCACTCGTCCTGTGTGTGTTTGTTGTGCTGCAAAACATTTTTCCCCTCTTCCCTTCGGCTTCTCCTCTTATCTGCTTTACTTAACTCCCAGTGTGAGAACTTTTTCAATTATCCCTGCCTCCACCTCTGAGTGTTAGGGGCGAAGGCACTGTTTTGGCAGGATAAAGTGTCCGCAGAGGAGAGAGGGAGAGAGAGAGAGAGCGAGAGAGAGAGGGGAAAAGAGATGGAGGAGGCAGGATGGGAGGAAGGGGATGAGAAGTTAAGGGAGAGATTCCGCAGTGACTCTGTTCCAACAAGTCATCTTTCATTTTTATGGCTTCAATCAAGTGTCCTTGAAGCTTAAATATACTCAGATCATGCACTCTTATCCTGGCTGGAAGGCTGGGATACCTTTAAGTTCAACACTTAAGCCGAGCATTGTGTGCACAGATTTTAATGACCGTCTCTCTAATAATGTCATTTATTAGCAAACTGTGTCGTGTCCCTGCTCCCTGCTTTGGCACTGATACAAAAAAAAAAAAAAAAAAAAAGAAAATGCACATATTTCTTCTATTATTTCTCCTGGTCATTGTCCCTTACTGTGCAGTCTCTTTTGTATCCCCTCCCATACCTTTTTTTATCCTCCACACCTCACTTTTTCTTCCACACAGTCTCTATCTTTTCCTTGGCAGGAGACCACTGCAGTTTGTCACACACTGTGCAATATGGTACACATTGGAACCACTAAAAGAGTATTTCTATTTCTATCCATTTCTATCTCTCTGTTTCTATCTGTGTGTGTGTGTGTGTGTTGCAGTGTGTGTGTGTGTGTGTGTCTGGGTGTGTGGGTGACAGAGTAAGGAAGACAGAGTGTAAACTCGCTGAAGAAGTAACCTTGCCCAGAGAACTTTTGCCTCAGAAAGTCGACTGTCGTCTTTGTGTGTGTGTGTGTGTGTGTGTGTTCCAGGACAGTTACAGAGTTATGGAAGTGTGTAATTCCATCTGTCGGAGTCAACCTCGCTGGGATGCACTGTGTGTGTTTGTGTGTGTGTGAGGACTGCCTCGTGTTTCTTCAGTCATTCCTATTCCTTGCTCCATTTCCATCCTTTTTCCTATTAAGACTTCGCTTCTCCCGTCTCTGTTTCTCCATCTTTCTCCCGTTCCTCCCTATTTCCTTCTGCCTTCACGCCTTCTCCCTTTCTCCATCAACCTCTTGTTCTACCCATCCACCCACTCTACTCCTCTTTTTTTGCTACTTCTCTCACCCTCTTATCGCTTTCCTTCCGCCTTTTTTTCCTTCTCCTTCTCATTTCCCACCTGTATGGGATTGCTGTTCAAAGTCATTGAGCCCCGAGCTTGTAATACCCTGACCAGAGTTATTTAGCCGCGCTATGACAGGTAGGGAAATGAAATCACCACTTGGCTGTGTGTGTGTTTTTCCTTTCGTTCCCCTTTACTGTTTCTCCTTCCCATTTATGAGACCCTGCTGCAGGGCTATTTTTAGTCGGCTGCCACCTTCTCACTGGCTTGTAAATACGGACTGCCAGACGTTCACTTAGGCAGAAATTCTCTTATATGATTGCAGGATTGATGAATGGTATTGTTATCTGCAGTCGCGTTTTGGCATGAATAGAAAAATACCTCTCTACCTCTCTAATGCATAGTAATTTTTTAAAACTATTTTGAAGACGGACTCTGAATTTTAGTAATTCTAAGAAAACTCTCTGGCTTTTGTCTGACAACTGATGCTAAATTGATCAATTTACTGATTATCTGGCTCTCTCCTTGAAGTGTTATATATATATTTTTTAGTCCTCCTAGCAGCTTTGCTGTAGGAATAATAATGTACATCTACCTGCCATCACTTACCTTGTCCCAAATTGACATATCTCGAAAATTATTGGATGGTTTGCTATGACTTTTTGTACACGTCACGGTCCCTGAGGATTAATTTTATTGACTTGGCAATCCTCTGACAAATTGTTACGGTCTGATACAAACCTTCATTAATTTGCCTTGAAGTTTGACATTTAGCCAAATATCTGCAAAACCAACAACATTCTCATCACCTTCAGCTGTTGTAGTGACGGCAAAGTGAGTTTGACTGACAAGCATCAACCACTATTACATGGGTTCAGATGAGGATGAATTGCACTGACATTGGTTATCCTCCCATACTTTTCCTCCAGTGCCAGCAGCGGGTTGACTTTTATGGTTTTGAGTGAGATGTCTTAAAAATTATTGGAGGGATTGTTATAAAATTTTGTACAGATATTCATCTCCTCCTCAGGATTTTAACAGTTATCTTTGGGGATCTCTTAACTTTTTTATGTTCTGATGTATTAAGAAGACAATGAAAATTAAATAACACATCATGCAAATGGAGTTCTAAAGTTTTGGCAATGACGTCTTTGGATAGTGTTGCAGAGATATCTTCTAAAGTTAGCATGCTAACCAGCTAGCCCCAGCCCTAACTCATTGTAACTCATCTTACGGTCCAGTACATTAGTTCCCATCAGCCTGAGTTGTACATTGTTCTTAGCTTTAAATATCATAATTTAACACCCTTAAATGCTTAACTGAGATGCAGAACATTACACGAGCCAAACATCACCACTCAAGCATGGCCATTTTGAGCATTTTAGCCTGTGATGTTACCATTTAGCTTTTAGTATTTTGTTATATGCCTAGCTTTGTTGTTTAGAAAAGAAAATCCTTTTTTCACCTGAAGGGTTTGTTATAGTTTAGCATACAAACTGTTAAGCTTACTGAAAAGATATTCAAATCACAAAGAAATATGACACAAACAACTTATAATCTCACAAAACCGACCTTTTCTTGCTAAAACATCCCTGTGGCGGCTAAATACACAAAAACAATCTTCTGAGAACTTACAGATTAATAGTAAAACTAAAGGTTAACAGTTCATTTGACCTGTTCTTTATCCATTTAAAATTTCCCTGAAGTGGAATAGATCAGCCACTATATGTGTGCAGCCAAAGGAAGTGTGTCTCTTATGCTTTTGCTTCCTGTATTGAGTCTTCACCCTACGAATTGCACACAGTTGTATGTGTAACAGGTAAGTTGGTCACCCCACCTCTCGAACAGAAAATGGTAGATTATGCACCCTGTAGCTCTTCTGTAACTTCATGTTTTGTGCTTAAGAAGAAAATGAACCGGTGGTGCCGGTTCCGGAGTTGTCATATTTCATTCACAACATTTCACACTCTCTAAAGGGATCACCTACCACTCCTGGTCCCATAAAACTCCAATGTGGATCGATTTGCTCATGCTTCCGTAAAGAAGTGGGTGCAGTAGCCTGGAGGTCGGAGAGGCGGGTTTGGATTGGATGGTTGCTGCTGGGAAAATGTGGGCAGCGTACAGTA
Organism: Acanthurus lineatus; assembly: GCA_029814665.1. Classification (NCBI taxonomy): domain Eukaryota; kingdom Metazoa; phylum Chordata; class Actinopteri; order Acanthuriformes; family Acanthuridae; genus Acanthurus; species Acanthurus lineatus. The sequence continues at coordinate 5,548,813 of JAPZDV010000007.1, read as the reverse complement.
TAAGGTGCTTTTTAGTCAAAATGGTGGAGGATGGAAGAGGACCAGTGTGAAAGGGCCAAACTATAAATGCGAAGCAGAGTGAATACGACAAAGCTTGTGCACGGTCGCTTGATATTTCCTGGAAAAATTTTACAACTGAAATAACAAAAAAAAGAAACTTCTCCGCAACGCTTCTTTGTGGGGAAAAAAAATACTCAGAAATTATCAAAAAGAAAAAGCTGGTGTTCTGTAGAAGCCTCCTTTTTTTTCTTAAGAGCATGCCATTTCCATCTGCATATTTTTTTTTTTTTTAAAAAAAAGCTCAGGGGCCCAGATGAGGTGACAGATCGGTCCCGAGGAAAGGACGGGCCGCCTGATGTTCAAGAATGGAAGAATGTGTGAAGTTCTGATCCGTAAATGTCATTTTATCTCTTGGCTATCTTTCAAAAACTCAGTCTCTCTCTCTCTATCTCTCTATCTCTCTTAAGGGTGTAGTTTTACACACACACACACACACACACACACACACACACACACACTTAGTCTCTCCCTCTCTCATCTGTCAGATGCTTAATCTGATATTAAACGTACTCCCAAATGCTACACTACCCTTCAGAGCTCCCATTTACCTCTGAGAAACACACGTACCTGCCAATGACACTCCCTCCCCTCTCATCTTTGCATCTTCTCTCTTGCTCTCTGTCTTTTTTTTCCCCCTTTAAATATGAAGACACACCTCCTGAAGGCAACGATTTCTCCCCCCCCCCCGCCTCACCTTCTCTGTTCTCTCACACGTACACACACACATCGACCTGCCAAAGCCACAAAGCACCTTTTTCCCTTTGAGCAGCCTCCCCCTACAAATGTCAGGTAGGATAGTCGGGGCGGAGGGTGCTGGAAGGAAGGGAGAGGAAGGATGGATGGATGTTAGGGGGTGGATGAGGCGGATTGAGAAAGAGAGAGAGAGAGATGCATACATCAGACATGAGGAGGATTTCACTTTTGCGTGAAATCACGTTATCAGACTGGCACAGGGTATGCCAGCCGAGAGGAGGGAAGCAGGAAGAGGAGGGGGGGCTGAGAGACAGCATAGGGGGAAGAAATGTTCTCGACACTGTGCGCTCTCACATCCTGGCTACCAGATATGATACACATTGAGAAGCAGAGGGTTAGTATTGATGAATTTACTACGAGGAAGGCTCACATCCTCTGTTTTAAGTGGTTCATTTGGATGTGGATGTGGTCTGGCCAACAGGATTCGGTGTCAATTTCATGGTTACTTTGTCTTGTACACCAACCTAAGCTTCAAAAGAAATGTCTTAGATCGAAAGAGGAGCGTATAATCACCGACATAATATGCGCTCACACATGCTCATGCATACCATGCACAGCGTTGGCATAATCTCCCCCCAGCTTTGGCATATGACTGCAAACTCAGAAGTGCTCACATATATATATGTATATATAAAAGAATATATGCATCGTAATAGACATCATTAAGTATTGGTAGAAAATACATGCATGTACAACCTGAGGTGCAGAGGGGGGCATGTGTATGAGGAGAAGCATGCACATGTTGCACACACACACTCGTACACACACTCGTATACACACTCGTACACACAAAATACATGCATGTACAACCTGAGGAGCAGAGGGGGGCATGTGTTTGAGGAGAAGCATACACATGTCGCACACACACTCATACACACAAAATACATGCATGTGTTTGAGAAGAAGCATGCACATGTTGCACACACACACTCGCACAATCTCAAACCAATTGTATGTGCAAACACATTCTGCTGGGTGCTGCTATTTTATTATTTGTTTTTCTCAATTTTGTATGGGCAATGTTAATTATTCATTGCATTTGGAAGCCCACAAATATCATCCCAGGAGATAAAATATAAAAATGTTTCTGTCCCACTTCCTCACCGGCATGCACGATCATGCCCGATGTTGTGCTTTTTCTCACACCGAGCCGAGGAGCCTGCTTGCTATGCAGGAGAACCTCTGACAAGCCGTGGACCTGAAGTTGAGTTAATTAAACATTAGGCATTAATCAAAATGAGATCGTTAATCTCGACACGATTATCTGTGATATTTTGTAAATTACGCGTTCCTCCTCGGGCATACTGAGTGGAAGCAGACGCACACTCGGGCATGCACGCAAGGTTGACAGACGTATACACACACGGGGGGGGGGAGACAATTTGCATAGCATTTGTGAGTGTGTGGGTGTGTGTGTGTGAGTGTGTGGGTGAGTGGGTTTGGGTTGGTGGTGGTGGTGGA
>JAPZDV010000007.1:5489885-5546439 GCA_029814665.1 Acanthurus lineatus | reverse complement strand
GGGGGTTGTTTGGGGCGGGGGCGGGGGGGGCAGCTATCATTGCTCGGTGATGCCCTTTACATGTTTCAATCAACATCAATCAGCACTTGGAATGCAGCTCTTCATATTAATTGAGACTGAAAAAGGCAGCTGCAGAGTGAGAGTGAGGGCGAGGGAGAGGGAGGGGGAGGGGGAGGCAAATTCACAGATCAGTGCGTTTAGCCTTCAATCCGGTTAAAATTTGATAGGGTCAGATGTCACCATAGACCACGGTAACTCTGCTGACCTACGCATTGCCACACACACACACACACACACACACACACACGCTCACAAATCATGCAGACTCACAGCTGCTCCCTCTAATTGAAAGATCACACATTTAGGAGGTGTTTGCCAACTAAGGAAATTAAGATTGGCTCCTGAAAGTCCCAGTACTTAGGAAGATCTGAGGCATGCAATCTTTTTTTATGAATCTAAATTGGAGGTGACTTTGTGGAGTGTTAAACTTTGAGCTGGCATTTTTTCAGAAAAAGATTATTGCCTTCGCCTTTCTTTTTTTTTTTTCTTTTTCTCTTTTTTCTTTCTCAGCTCTTCAGCTTTTGAGCAGAGCTGCAGTTATCACTGGGTTTTTTTTTTGTCAAGAGAGAGGGACTCCCGTCTTTGGCTCTGAGGCGAGTCTGGGTCTTATCAATGGCTGACTTTGTTTCTGGATACGTCTGTTGCCTTTCAGCGCTCCACACACACAGCGCAGAAACACACACTTTTTTTCTTTTTTTTTTTTTCCTGTTTCATACACTCACACAAAGATCAAAGACCTGTGATTTATCATACACGCATGGACACCCAGGCGCGTCGACTCAGACGCAGCTCACACGGATGAGTACATTAAAACATTCAGCATCGGAGAACTTGCCATCTAATCCCCTTATTTTTGCTCTGAACTGACAATAGTTGCCGCGCTCTAAGTGGGCCACCCTTGCGCCTTTGTTGATGATAACACCAAGTTATTTTCCACAACTATGAGCCGCTTCAATTACACCCCCTGGCTAGAGGCACTAATGGTAGATAAGTGATTAGGGCCTAGCGCAGAGATTTGCCCCATTTATTTGATGCAGCAATTAATACTGAAACTGAGGTGACGGAGAGACGGATTAGTGACGTGACTTTTCTGAAGCTCAAAGGCAAGAGGCCAAAATTTTCCGACAACGGCGATTATGTTTGTTCATAAATAGGGGTGGGGGGGGTCTTTAAGTCCTGTTGGCCTTGAATCATTTAGATCCTGCCAGAACATTCTCATGTGTTTTCTAGACGCTGCATCCGACGCTCTGCAAAATGGTATCCTGGGAAATTCTCCCTGTGCAAAAATCCAATCAGTGAATATGCTGAAATATCAGATATGGGGTTATTTGAATGAAGACTGCAGCTCGGCCTCTGTGTGTGAGATTAAGAACCAGAGACACCTCAAGGTCTCCAAATGTCCCAGGTAACTGTGTGGGGATTACAAAGTGTGTGGAAAATTGTTAAAAATGCACCACCAAAGAAAACTATTAAAGAAAACAAAACAGGTTGAAATTACGTCCTGAATATTTGTCTTGAGGTCCTTTTTCATTAAGAACCTGGATGTGAGAATCTCATTTTAATACCTTATTAATTAAGTTGATATTATGCATGCTGGCATGCTGTATATTTCTGAATGTATTTATGCTTAAATAAATTACTAAAGCAAGCTGAAACACAGCAAATGAGGTACAGGGTGGCAGAATATGACTGTTGTTGCTTTATAGGGCTCCAGGCAAAATATAATGAAGCTGGTGTGTGTCGTCTGCACACACTTGGTCATTTGTCAATGCGTTAAAAAAAAAGTTTTCAAATCACTGTTGCAAAAACTACAAACCCTCCCACCCACCAACACATACACACACACACACACATGCACACACACCCACTCACACACAGTTATATCTTTGTAATTAAAGGAAGCATTAAAATAAAAACAGCACTCATTAAATAAAGTAGTTAAAAAGAAAAAACTCACAGGGACTAAGAAAACGCTATCAGAACAGGCTGTCAGGGAACTACAACCACAACCGTGACTACAAAAAAAACAGCCCACAGCACAAATACCATAACCATAAAGAGTCCCCCACCCACTGCGCAAAAAAAAACACCCCCACAATCACAACTTTCGTCAAGAGAGGAAACACCAGAGGCAGGATGAAAACTTTAAATGTAAAAGAAGATGTAAATGAATTAAAAATCAAAAGTATAAATGACCTTGAACTCCATAGAGATTAAAAAACTGAGATTTCCGTCCAGTCAGTTCAACAGAAGAGGCTCTTTGGATGAGAGGCGAAACCTTTTTTAAGCTTCTACAAGCAAGTTCAAGTGTCTGAGATTCAAGTCTTCCTTAAATTTACATTAGTGTATATAAACTAAGTGGGTTTTTAGAATCTGTTTATGATTTGTTGATGTAGAAGGAAACGCATTCAGCATGTTTGTTAGAAGTCCAGATACACAAGATACACACAATGCACTGTGTGAGAAACACTCAGCGTGAACATAACTTTTGTTTGTCCTCGTAAAAACTCTGCTGCAACCTTTATGGATGGTCTTCAGTTTTACAATAACTTGGTAACAGGTTTGAGAGGCGTAATGGACGTAAGAAAAGCAATCAGAACCGACTGGAGATGAGAAGCAAACAGTGGTCGTTAGAGTCAAAAGCCCCCTTTTTACAGTCTGTTGCACCTCAACGTTTAGTAGAAAAGATACAAAGACAAATGGTTGTTTTTTTGCCTCTGAGCAAGAAAGAGATGAAGTAACAGTTCTGAATCAGACACGGGTGCTCACATCTGGGTAAAAAACCAAGCTGGCACGCAGGCACAGGGGTGTGAGGCTTTAACGATGTGTTAAGTGTGCCACCAAGTAGCAGCAGATTTTAAAACAACAGCAGTAAGCAGGTAACTCTGCAATTTCTGCAAAGTGGAGAGACAGCGAGGTCCTAGAGCTCCTTTATCCTCCGAGCAGAGGAAGAGATTAACTGCTACATAACACAGATGCTAAATGATTGTTTTGGCCACATTTTGTCATTGTTTGACAGCTTAAGACTGATGTTTCGTTGACCCATCTCACCACCTCCCGATGCAGCCAGTATAGATTTTTGTCATGTTAGAAAAAACATGTAAATACATCCAGTTTTTGACCATTAGCCGAAACAACTAATACTGTCATTTTTCATGGAAGGAAAGTGTCTCTGTCATGTGATGATGGACAATTACACTGCTGTTCAAGGCGGGCGATCGAAAGCAAGCCTAAAACTCATTTTTGTTCAGAAGGCCCCTTTTGTTAATTGACAGTGGCCATGTTGTACTCATCATTTATCAAAGAGCCATTTAAAAGTTCAATAATAAAGAGGCAGTACGGGTCTATTCTCATGCGCTTTCATCTTCAGGCAGCTTTTATTTTTTGTGTGTGTGTTTGATGTCAGTGTTCTGAATAGGAATGAAACAATAGTGCGTTTATGTGCTGTAGATAAACCAGTGCACGGCCCTCTTTAAGGATGCTTAAAGGTTACATCTGAAGGGAGATGATGCTGCAAACAATTAGGCCTCTGTACGGAGTATGAGTCATCAAAATGACTAATGGTGTATTTACAAGGGGAAAAAAAAAGGGCTCAGGGGCTATGTTAAGTGCAAAAGTTCTTGTAATATTACTTAATCTTGTATCATCTCCCCTGAGTATGTTAAGTATACCTCTTAAGCCCCGAAAGTCCTTGTTTATTTAATGGATTCCTTAAGCAAGCAGGGCGACAGCGAATTATCCTGTTGAACACATCAACCGCATTCGCCATTTATGCATTTAGATGGGTACAAATCTGGTGTGACTAACTGTAACATAGTGTGAATGAGCTGGTTGGGATTCACTGCTTTGCTCTTAAGAGGAAATAAATAAATAAATAAATAAATGCACATAAAACCTGTTGTTGCAAAAGCCTCATATATTTGTACTCCTGTTATCTGATAGTTGTTGTATCCGCTGAGACATTCAGACAAACTTTTCCATTACAAAAACACGACGTTTAATGCTCGTTTCTTAACACGAGGTCGACAGACGGACGTATTCTGCATGCAGGTGGATGTTATTCTGCAGAGGTTTGACCCTGAGATCAACATAAGCCGTGAGTGAACTCCGCTCCTCCCTCTGTTTTTGGTGAATAATCAAGCAAACTGCCAAAAATAAAAAAAATAAAAAATAAAAAAAAAAAGTGACTGTTTACGATTATCCGAGCAAGGCAGAGAAACGGGACAACGTATTTCCCTCCTGAGAGATATTTACTGCATTTTGAAATCTGCATTTGACAGCTGCGGTGCTGTTGTTTATGATTATGCGTCTCTTACACTGTGTTTTTCATCAGAGCCTAAACTACAAAACGTAGTGTGGCGGCGTTCAGGGCCAACAGCTGGCAGCCAAGGTCACTGGAGTGAATCCCCACAATATGTTGGTGTAAACGAATGTGAGAGAAAGCGCACTTCTCCCTGATGCTTATGAATGTCCGGCGTACCGTCCTTGAGCAAGGCACTTAGTCCTGTAGGGGGGTTAGAGGGACGTGCTTTTGCTGCAAAAACTCTCCGGACACGACTGTGTGTATGTGTGTGTGTGAACAGATCAATGTAAAACCAGTGCTTTGCTGCTGAAAAAAGGAACAAGCACGCTCAGCAAATCGTCCAAGGATAATTAAAAGTTTAAATATAGATACATGAACAAGAAAAATGGCTGCAAACAAACACACACACAAACACACACCTTGAATTACTGCTGCGGCGGCCACTAAGGAATCATCACTTGAAAGTTATTCATTAGAACAACATTAGCCCAGTTTACTCACAGTTTATTGGCAGGCTGAGCTAATGACAGGCCCAGATGCACAGGATTTACGTGGGCCTCTACCTTATGTTTGCCCATGTGTCTGGATGGGAGAGCTAATAGAGCAGAGCCTAGTCATAAAAAAGGAAACCTGGACCTTTTCATAGCTTTTTGGCTCCCATTGGTGTCGATAATTGTAGTATTGTACTTTCAAAGTTAATTGCTAAGATCTGGGAACATGATCACAGGAAAGGAAATCTGAAGGGGCATTAAACATAAGCAGTCAGTCAGTCAGACAAACAGGGTTTTTTAAAGTTTAAGCCAAACTTTTTTCGGAGGAGAAAACAAAAGCAAATGTGAAATTATTACCCAAAGTGTCAAAACTGGACTTCAAGTGTTTACAGTTTATTTCACAGGTTTACTCCAACCTGCTGTTCCTGCCATTTGGAGTCATATTTTTTTTTATTGAAATGAGTGATAATCACATTAGTGCTTACGTTCTCAATCTGTTCCTGTCTGGCTTTGTTGTAGCGACCGTCTGCATGTTCAAAGACGTCAGTACAATGATGTCTTAACTGTTCAAAGCTGCAAAAAACAAGTTGTCACAGACTGGAATTTTCTTTTTTTAAGTTTTCTCTCTTTCTTACTTTCTTCAGTGCAGCCGTCCTGTTTGCATCCGCTTCTATCTGCGTCTGTATCCATGTCCTTGTGCCCGGTTTTTTCTTTAACACGGAGCTCATGTCCTTTGAAATTACTCTGTCTGAGCCATTTTTTCTCAAGCCCTTTACTAAAAAACCAAAGTGGACACCGAGAACAAATCAAAAAATCTCAAAGCAATCTCCTTGAAGGTGTGGATGGGGTCGGTACAGCCCCAGCACACCACAAGGACATTTTCTGATGCATTCTTTACTTTCAAAACGCTGTATTTTTATTTACAGGAGTTAGCTAAACTATTTACAAAGAGAGAGATATTTAAATGACTTGTGTTTATAATGATAAGAGTTTAAAAAGTGTCTCATGTTGGTGCTTAGAATCATTTTCAGGGAAATACTTTTTTCCATTAATACTTTGCTGCTTTGGGATGAAACTCTTCATTTATTTATTTATTTATTTATTTATTTATTTTTTGCAGGTTCAGCATTGCATATTTGATTGTAGCTCCAGAGGAGGGCTCGTACCAAAAAAACATGCTCATCTGTGCCCCAGATCAGCTCACCCAAAATGGCCTTTCAATCGACTGGAACTCACAGTCAAGAGGCACTTCTGGCATGAACAGGGTGCCGTTTATCATACATATTACCCCAGATTCAGACACCGCTCTAATCGTCTTTTTGTTCACTTCTTCTGTCTCTGTCGCTCTTGCTCCCAAATTTTTTCCCTCTCCTCTAATTAGCCCCTTTATGCTCGCTCTTTGCACTTGAAAATCATTCACTCTGTTCTGTGCATATTCATCTCCTCAGCCTCTCTCTTCCTCACTCTCCCTTTCTCTCTCTCTCTCTCCCTCTGTCCCTCCATCTCTCCGTCATCCCTCTCTTATAGAGATGGATGAAAGGGGATATCAGGGAGTCTGGGTGGAGAGCTCAGCTGATAGGCTGAATCAAGGCAGGTCATTTACTCACCGCAAGCCCATCCATCCTGGAACTCACAATACACCCTCACGCACACACACACACACATCAGTGAGTCAATACACACCTTTGCACAATCACACTGCCCCTAAATAACTTCCATCTCTCCAGGTGTATTATTTCACTCCTGGGAAGTCTGTTCTGGGTTTCAGTATTCAACAAGATCGGAGCAAAGGGATCTTTTCCATTAGGAGGTTGTTTGGTCACACATCTGAGCAGGCACGCTCACCAAAACAAACCACACAACTGCACACGCACACACACACACTCTCACACACACACACAATGTAAGACTGAAAAATATCACACACATTCAGACGAGCACCCGGTGCCCAAAGCTCTAGACATCTCATTACTGCATGGCGTGCTTTCACCGCTGGAGCGTTGTGAATAAATGTGTCCCCCCCCCCTGAAGTTGTTACTGTTTGCGGCTACGCTCCCTGTGGGCTGGCTGTTAATGACATCACGCCATTCTGCATCTGTACTTTGGAAAACTGTTGGTATCGTTCCCTCAGTAACTTAATAAGGCTGCCGTCTCATTGGTCAAGCTGCCTGCTGGTCGAATTACAACCCAGCAAGAGGCTATTTTCCACCCTGACAGGCTCTGCGCCAAGTCCGGAACACCCAAAACAGCTTACTTTACCCCCAACGTGATGGCATGATTACTGTAAATGCTTGACGCCACCTCCAGCAGGTTAGCACGAAGAGAGGAAGATAAAACTCGGCTGCGGGGGGAAAAAAAAGGCGGGGAGTGTGTTAGAGAGAGAGAGAGAGTTATGATCTAGAAAATCCGAATGATGGAAAACCAGCAGAAAGTGATCAAGAAGGAACAGGCAACAGTGGCGCTCCATCGTGCGGAATTCGTTATTGACAGATGTGCGGCGTAATCAGAATACGGCGCGTGTACGCTACTGTAGAGCAGATGGATGAGTCAGGGGGAGAAAATGCGATTACAGTGGCAATCATAACTCAGATTAGCCTTCCTCTGTACCTCTCTCCACTGTTCAACACAGGAATCAATCACCATCGCATTCAGTACGCCGCCTCATATCACACACAGGGCCGCACCAAAAGGACAAATATTATTCTCTCCGGCAGAGAAAACAACATTGTCTATAGTGCAAGGACAACAATCGCTCTCTTTAATAAATAACGGCAGCTATTATGATCATAAATAGTGAGGGGGCCTGAGGCTGTTTGTAAGGGGGGGAGGATGATACATGAATCCATTCAGCATATTTCTGCTGTGGGCTTGTATCTCTGCAACTAAGGGGATCAAAGGAGCTCCTGACAAAAGAGGCGCAGATGCAGCGTGCTGAGATGACAGCCTTCACCAATGCTAGCGGTGCACTCAGCACTAACATCGGCTGACTAGAGACTTGACTCGCAAGTCCAGAACAGCACATTTAGTCTCCCACCTCCTGCTGTTTCCTCTATCTGATTATTATTGATGACATCAGGACATTCGCGGGGCCCGACGAGGCTCATTAAATCGGATGTCAGCTGATAATAAAAGTGAACACTCTGCACTAGATTACTTCATTTACTCAACGCTACGAACTAACGAGGAAACATTTGCATACTTTGATATGTACTTTCACTTTATTAACTCCCTCTGGATTGCTGTTTGATTGAACTGTGTGACTGGAAATAATGTTGCCAAAACTTCTTCATGGGAAATGTAGAAAGCCCCAAATGCTTTGGCTGGTGTGAGTATGTGATTAGTGTGTCTGTTGTAATATGTGTGTGTGTGTGTGTGTGCACATGTGTGTTTATTTGTGCAGGGAAACTGCTTGTGTGCTCTGAGTCTTGATCATTCACATTAATTTGGAGCCATGCTGAGAGTAATATTCCATTAAACTGTTTGTAAAATCACTGGCATTCACATTTACACACACTTACACATACACGGATAAACACACAGGAATATTCTCACCGACACACACTCGCGCTCTCGGGCAAACAAAAACTTTGTATACTCATATGCACCTTTTCAGTCACAACTACACAAACACGTCCACCTTGCTACGGTCGGTTTGCCGCTGCTGTTCAAAAAACAGGCAAATCCCATTTTCTCTCTGTTTTTGTCCTGCTTTTTCGGAATGATCCCCATAAACACGGAGCCTTGAGGAAAAGAGGAGACATGGCCCGGCAAGACTTTTATGGCTAATCTTTCAGAACTACAATGGTGTTTTTACGATGTTACTGTACAACCCCCCTCTCCAGACCCGCCATAACACCAAGGAAACTAACAAGGTCCTTATGTTTAATGGACTCGACACACTCGTACCTCCAGCAGTTACCAAATTGTCACAGCCACTGGGAGCCTAAGCGACGAGCAACCATTCCCCTCTAATCAAACATAATTCCAAGTGTGCTTTACACTTCTTTTGCCTTCTGTTTCATCGCTCCCTCCCCCATTTGCCACAATCTACTGAATACTTTTCCACTAGATTATCGTACGGGAGGCGGTGGGCAGAACTGCAAAGAGTCAAGGTATTTGCATATGTAATTTAGCAGTGACAATCAGAGAGACATGGCTCCATCTCCATCAACTGTTAACTGTGAAACAAGATTTAGCCCCCCTCTTTCAATCTGTGGTCAGTCCTGTGGTGGAGGCTAATAGTGTGTATCTTACCGCTCATCGCTCGGTTTCTCTGAGCCAACAGGCTGTTATGCTTAGATAACCATAGTCATTTAGCGTGTTAAGTGGCTGATTGCTTCACATTTGTGAGTGTGCGGCATCCTTTCATGCATGTGCAAGTGCTTAAATGTAATTTGCCGCCCCTGCCTGTGTGTTTATTGCAATTTGGTGTGAGTGTGTGTGTGTATTTGCATGTGCGCCTGTGTTACATATGTGTCGAGCAGCACCGGCCTCTTCTCCCCCTGCCTCTGGCTAAGCTTAGCTTTAGTCCTCTGCAGCGTGGCTGAGTAAGATTAAAGTCAGCCATATTACACTTAGCACCGGGAGACGCAAGGAAGTTAAGTGAAAATTAAACAATGCTATTTGCATACAATTACACAACAGCACGGCTAACAGTGCGGTTAGCCACCGTCTGGTCACCTAAAGAGAGCTGCTCAGCGTCGCTTCATTAACTATGCAAACAAGTCTGCCTGGCCTTATTCACTCACAGCTGTTTATTTGGACTGTAAGAAAGACTCAGAACAAATTACTCACATTCAACAGTTTCTTTATTCATAATATATGAGCTAATGCAAGTGATGCCAGTCGCTCCTGTTTTTTTTTTTTTTTAACTTCTTCGACTTGGAAACCAGTTCTGCACTGCAGGTTAAACCAAATTGCTTAGGTTGCCTTTAGATTATTTTTTACGCCCCGTGTGTGAGCCCACATCCGCTGTGACATTTAAGTCTGACATTCAGGTTATGATCCACTCCGTTTTCATCTCAGGTGTTTGAAATAAAAGACTGGCACCCCTGCTGAGAAAATCTTCCTCTGTCTTCCTCAAGACATGCACATTACCATCTCCGCCTCCCTCGCTTTTCTTTTTTTTTCTTTTCGCCACAGACACACATTCAGATTCAAACCATCACCTTTTGCCTCCTTTCACAAATACGGATATTAAACCACCTATCAATTTCTCTTCCATCTTTCATCTCAAACATATTTTCACATTCACACAGAGAACTCTTTCCGTCTGTGTCTCTTCTTATCTTCCATCCTCGCCGCACACAGCCAACTCACCTGGTGACAGCGGCTGGTAAATTATGAATGTGTTCACTGAAGTGTTGTTGTTTGGAGTGCTGCCCTGACCATGAGCTTTGTTTCTGGTCTGAATAGGAAGCTTAAGAAGCTATTCAGAGGTTCAAGCGGAGGTCCATGTCGTTGGATGTAACGGCGAGAACAACACTACACGCACGGGCCCTCGCGCTTTCCACCGGTGGCTTTGCACGATGCAAACGATTTATGAGTTGCAATGTTAAGTCCAGCCGGAGCCACACTGAGCTTTTTTGCAGTAAGTCAAACTGCAGCGAGTTAAAGAGGATCCTTGCCTGTAGCTGTGGAAGAAGGATGAGGAGATACCAGATTTTTTTTCAGAGCTGCAGCTCACATCTTAGGCCTCTTTAGCTTCCCTTAACCACCAAAACCCTCAAAAAACCCAACACACACACACAAACATACACACATATGCTTCCAAGTGTGATCTACTTGCTTTTTGCTCCAACTTGCTACTAATAAGCTCTGAAACTGCAAGTGCTTGCTGTTTCCCCTGCACTCCTTTTTTTTAATACAGGGAAATCTTTTCTTTTTGGCATTGTGCATTCGGCTGCACACCTTCCAAGTATTGATGCTTTTCTCATGGAGGCCTAAATAAGGAATGAGCTTAGTAAGTGGGAGCTGCTCCCTCCTGTTCTGATTCAACGCACTCCTGTCGGTTTGCTTACTCCACATTGCCCGGAGATCCCTCTGGGTTTATGCTCGAGTATTCACACCACGGAGTGTTTGTATTATATCTGTGTGTTCTTGCACCGGTACCCATGTGTGCCTGTTTGTTTGCACCTGCTGCATGTGGGCCCCGTCCACGGGGTTTTCATTGCATGTATCCGTGCACATGCAGCGTATTTAAATAAAAAAATCTGTAAGATCTTCTTCTGTGGAGGCATCAAACAGTTCTCTGGATCTGTGTAATAGAGGAAGAGGTTCAGTTCAAGGCTCATAATTTGCAGATGTGTGAGACGGGGTATGGATTTTATATTTTATATGGGAAGAATGCTGACATTCCTTTTAGCTGTGCTTATCTTGCATCCTTAGTTCAGAGTATAACCTCGTGCTTGCGGAAGGAGCTTTTACCTGAGAATAGGGAAAGATAAGCTCATGCACACAAAAATACACACCATGGAGGTCCTCGCAGGTTGAAAATATGTCGCTGCTTAGATAAAATATCCTTTACATTTCTAAACAAGCATGAAAAAGACCTGTGTACTTGAGAAAAACATCAACCTGGGTCTGGCCCGAATGGATGAGCCGGACTTGGACAGCACCATGGCTGACAGGATCAAGCCTGTTTATGCCTCGCAGGGTCCCTGTCCACACTAAACGCACAAACATGCTTCTTTATTTATGTTTCCAATAGTCTGCGTTTCTTTCCGGTTCCAGACAGGCACATCCACCTTTTTTATCTCGTCTAGACTGTGACATCATAAAAAAATTGCTGCCTGTATTTTTTCCCGGAGATCAGAACTCCACCCAGGTCCCCTAAGGTCTGTGCAGGGGGGAAAAAAAAATGACATTTTAAATTCAAATGTTCAATAACTGCAAAAACAAAGTTGGCCCAACCTAAGGCGAAAGCGCAGGATGTCAAAAGCAGACACAAATTCATGCAGACACTCCCGGTGGACTTGAAGCTTTGTTGGAAGCATTCACATAAGTATGCAGACATATAGACAGACATTACACACACACAGATATTATATCTGGCATGTCGCAGAGATATACAGTGATGCTGCCAGCTTGTTTTCACGACATGCTGGATTAAGCTGGAGTGATGACTGGCAGAGATTTTATTGTTGCACTAAAATACTTCAAGATGCTGCATGGGGGATTTCGCTGTGTTTGATTAAGGATCATTTCAGGCTGCTTTGAAGGTGGTAAACAGCTCTTCATTAATGTCCATAAAGAACAAGAAGTGTGCATGTTTGCGAAAGGAAAGAAAAGTGGTTAAAGGAAAGAAATAGTGTTGGCTGGTAGAAGGTAGCATGGGGCTTACTGTGAGTTGACATCGGTGGCCAGCTTTGACCAGCCTTAATGGAGGTATGTTGCTAAAGATACCAGTAATATGAAATAAGGTCCAGGAAGTCCAGTTTGAATAACAGATTAATGTGTTTTTTTTAAAGGCTTATCAGATGCCTTTACATGATACAGCAGTTTATAATACTGAGGAAGAGCTTTATCACTCTGTAAGTTATCACAGCAGCAATCATTTTCTCTTTCACTGCAACTTTTGTAAGGTAAACAGTAGAACTACCTTGTTAACTTTTACAAAAGCCACATTTCTGCCACAGGAACTTTCTTCAGGGACCTAAAACTTTTACAGGAAACAAAACTACAAGTATCAGGGTTGAAGTTAAATTTTAGGGACCTCATTTTACCCTCCAAAAAGTTTTGCTTGGTGGAGTTAAACTTCTTAGTACTAGGAAACACAATAACCTCTGTGTGGGGCTTTTGGTAGTGAACATTTCTGATTGGTCAAGTATTTGCATGATCTTATTGAAGCCACTGTTTTTCAATGCAGTAACCATAGCAAAAAGTTAGCTAAATGCTAACACCAATGATGTAGAACCACAACGTTTTAAGAAACTTCTCTAATCCTGTATGTGTGTTTGGTCTACATATGAAGGATACTGGCACAAAATTCCTCTCTGAACTCTTCAGCATCCAGCTCATGCAGGTCATGCAGAACACAATGCTGTTTCCGTTGGATTTCGACCTTGTGTATGTTGCAATTGTTTATTTTAGCAGCCACCTCCATCCGTATTTGAGCTCTCAGCCTTCTCACCACCACCACTTTGGCTCTGCTTGTTTTTTGGTTGTGCACAAGTTGCCACGATGTTAGTCTTTCATTGTCTGTGAAAGGTTTCATCAGCCAACTCATCAAAGGATCTGCTACTTCACCAGGGACGCTGTACCCCACATCATGTCCACAATGTTCTTTGTTTGATCAAAACCCATATCCACTAGACCTCACAACCTGAACAAGCAGAGCATTCTGGCATCATGAGGGCTCCCTGTTGCTCTGGAAAAAAAAAAAAAAAACAATCTGAGAGTCCCTCTCCATCCACAACAGTCTGCAGGATGATGGAATGCCAGCCCTTGAGGAACGGGGATGTGTGATCCATCAATTGCACCATACTGAGTCAACCTCCATCTGCACTCAAATTATGTCACCATTCCCTTTAAGTTTTCACTGGTAACTAAATAACGGCTGCCATGAGTGCCGTCTCAGCACTGGAGCAGAAATTGTGTTTAAGCTGACACACCATGATACATTGACTCCACATGTATGAGAAATGCTCCTCTGTTGCGAGTTGGAGTCCCTTTTTCACAGTGTTATGGCGCCTCATTTTTAATTGATAAAACAACAGCAGTACTTTGTGTTACATCTCTCCAGTTCAACATCTCACATATTCTCTATCCACTAAACTTATGAGAAAATGATACATAAATGATACATGTTTGTTGCTTTTTAATGGCTTCCATCTACGTCTTCTTTGAGTTGTAATGTTGCAGCTTATAGGTGCATTACTACCACCTGCTGGACTGGAGTGTGGAACAGTTAATGTTTCTTGTTAAAATTAAGAACAAAAACAGCAATCGTTTTTCATACCTCAGCAGATTATTCAACATAATCTTCCAGGGTCTTTAGACTCCAGTGGAAAAGCAGCCAAAAACAAGCTAAAGGAATCATTTAGTTCCTCATAAAGTAGATCCTGGGACTAAAAGTACCAGGTACTTGGAGTTAAAAAGGCAGCTTAGGCAATGCACAACAGATGCACGTATACATCCCAGCGAAAGATGAGCCAAGTTAATTTTTTTTGTTTAGAGGCACAACTCTGCATTTTTTTTGGCAGAGTCTTCTGCTTTGGCTTCCCAGCTGCATCCCTGAACTGACCTCATTCAAATGAATGGTACCTCCTTATTTTATTCAGTGCTGCTGTCTGAATATAGTCTCATAGTTCTCAAAACAAGACAAGTTGGCAAACAGGTTCAGGCTTTCTCTCAATCCAACAACAGCACAACAAAACCTCTGTACAATCTATTGCATAATAAGCCCAATTGTTTAGTATCAGGCTCAAAACGCAGCCAATTGATCTCACCCTTAGTGGACATTTCTGTCATATTTCCAATACACAGAGCTGTAGGGTTGTATTTTTGCAGAAACTTTTAAGTGATCTTTGTACTTTGAAGGTGTTTTGTGTTATTATTAATGGACATAACTTTGAGCAAAACTGTTTTAGAAAGGACTTTGATTCACATTTGTACGTATAACCTACCAGCACAGCAGAAAAAAGCTCTCTTGGGAGTTATTGCTCTAATATATCACTAGAATTAATTGTGCCAAAAACACTTAAATGCAAAGAACCGACTGTTGTCATAATAGGCAATAACTCCAGTGATGTTCTTTTTTTAAGTTTCATCGGGTCCACTTTGGTCCTTGTCACGTTTGATCGCTCACAGATATTTTGAATAAGCCCTTACTCCACCACTTTAAACAGCAGAGTGCTTCTCCATCTTACGAGCTGGAACTCATCTCTTCACGAAAAAGGCTCATATCACCTCATCTCCTCTGCATCGCATCTGTCACCTCCAGCTCATCTAATTTACTTATTTTCCTCCAAACAGCAGTAACTACAAACACAACGTTTATAATGCTCCAGTTAGTATTCATTATTACTCTCACGTCCTCACGCTTGAAGTAATTCCACTGTTGTGCTCACTGGGAGTCACTCTGGATAAGAGAGTTGGCTAAATGTCTAAAATGCAAATGAAATTGTAAAAGAATCTCACACAGAGAAGAGAATGTTAGAAGTTAGCAAGCTGCAAAGAGAAATCATTTTAAAAAATAATAATAAAGCTGGTATAAATCAGCTGACACAGCTGTGGGATGTAGCGCAGATGATTGTTATTTCAATTAATTTGACAGTGATGTATTAGTGGGATTCCTTGTCTGGTTTTCTAACAAGCTGTTTTCACTAGGAGCTGAATTTAAAGCTTTTTGTTTGTGATAAGCTCTCATCTGCTGGTTAAATTTGTCACAATGTCAAATTTGTACTATTTTATGTGAACTCTACCCAGCATTATACTTCATTAAAGCAATACATTAACATTTATCTATAAATATATATCAAAGGATTGACGGTATATGTGGATTTTCACCCAGAGCAACTTCCAATGAGAGCAGTTCACATACTAATTCCTCCAGCTGCCTTGAGGCTCAGTTTTGATCCTCTATCATTGCATTCTTGCTCTCGGAGTCTTTTGACAAAATATGCACGATGTCAACTCATTCCTGGTGCTAACATGTTGAATAATGCCCCCACCTGTAGTAGGCACCGCTCTCCTATCTCTGCTCCTCTATGCCACCCACTACAGTCTCGCCAACAACCCTTACATTCCCACTGCCGCCACCTCCGCCATCCTTCTGGCCCCCTATTGAGTTCAAACGAGGAGGCCTATCTTCACTTGTCCCCTCTCACACACACACACACACACTCCTGGCCTTTCCCAGGAGGATAAATACATACACTGCATCAATTCATCCATGTCTTTGCAGACTTCAGGCAAATATATTTTCTCGCTCTCTTATGAAACTCAAGGACCCAAAGCAGAGGCCCCGCTCTGTTTACTTTGTACTCCCCGGTGGGATATTTCCATTTAAATAAAAGCCTGTGGGTTGCAGTCTAGATATCTCATCTGCAGACCAACACGTGTGTGAGTGTGCATTCCACAAGTTTCTCTTTTTTACGTTGTATGTGCCTGCATGGTTTTAAAGTCTAGGTAGAGATTTTATTATGGACTCTGTGTGTGTGTCTCTGGTGTGTGAGTATTTGTGTGTGTGTGTGTGTGCATGCACAGGCTCTTCTGCATATGCTACAGATGATAACGCGTATGCATTATTGCCAGAGGGTGTGTATGGGCATTGTGTGTAATGCATACCTATCATCTGGGTTCAGCAGGGTGGTGCAAATCTTAAGTCATGTCAAGCCAAACTTCGGGTTCTCTATACAAAAGCAGTCTCCCTCCCCTCAACCTTGCCTGGAGCAGTGATAGGATGAAAAATGGATAGGAGCCCCAAAGGAAGGAGGGGGAAGGTCCATCTGTGAGCTGCATTCAAGGACAACAGTGTTATCCATTTTGGAACAGTATGAAACAAGCTAGTGTTTTCAGTGGGGTTTGGAAATGCGCGCTTCTGGATGAACTGTGGATGCTACTGTTGTCTTGCCAAGCCAACTGTGATGTTGCAGATTAGATGCGAATCATTGACTCCTTGTTTGTATCAGTGCAACTCTTCTCATCCAGAGTGAGAGATAATGAACAAATGTGACTGATTGTTTCTGATCGGTGCTGTGGTGAATTACAGCAGCAACAGGGATTGTTTTTTGCAGCTCTCTGGTGCTCATAAAAGCTGCATTTTATGTGATTGTATGTTATTCAGCCTCGAGGTGTTGGCGTTTGGCTGTATCTATTTATCTTCGTTTTGATCTTGTTTTTCTCTTTTCTCTCCCCCCTTTCTTCTCTCGCTTTTTGATCGGTCCTTAATCATTTCACTTTTATATTTTCCCCTCAATTTCTTGCTTCTCTTTGGTCTTTTTTGTGCTCCTTTTTTTACACTCTTTTAACTGTCCTTTTTCTCTTCTTGCCCTCTGATAGAACCGGTTCCACCTGCAGATGTCAGCCCGTGTGCCTCCATCAACCCTGGGCAGCCTGCTGCTTGCCGTCCTGCAGGGGAAAGAAGGAGACAGGGATAGGGGAAGCCGAGGAGAAGGCAGCTGGGGAGGAGCAGCTGTAATCTGCCCCGGGTGGGAGGAAGGGGGTGATGGATTACTGTCTCACCTTCAGACCCACAGCGGTTCTACCTGGCATTTGTGGGACATCATCAACCTGACTCGCATCTCCGTGGGTGGGGATAAAAGAGGGGAGGCCAGCGAGGAGAGGAGGGAGGATCAGAGGGAAGAGGAGGCTTTGAAGATCCTCTCCACACGTTTCCTGCGCTCCCCTTCTCCCATCTCCTCTGTTCTCCTCCTGGGCTCTGACCCCGAGTGCGTCTCCTCCGTCCTGAGGGCAGCTCAGCGCCTCGCCTCATCACTACCAGCACTGCAGTGGATCATGGGATATCCCTTGTCTCCAGATTCGCTCCACACTCTTGGAGGCCCCCTTGGACTGTTAGCCTATGGGGAGGTCGGCCGGAAGCCAATCAGCTTCTATATCCGGGATGCTTTGCAGCTGATTGGCCGTGCTGTCAGCGCAGCGACCATGGTGAGGCCGGATCTGGCATTAATTCAGAACATGGTGAACTGTTACGATAAACCAAACCGACATGAGCTGCCCTCTTCAGGACAGTATCTGGCCAGGTATATGCACACATGCATACACACACACACACACACACACACACTAATGAAAGTAGTCCACTTGAAATGAAAAATGTCTTTTAAATCCTTTTAGATCACATCCTGGGTCATATTGTTCACTTACTAACTATATTAGCCAAAATAATAATAAAGATTCAATTTCTTCATATTTTTATATCAAAGCTCAATCACATTTCCTTCCAGTTAAAAAAAAGTCACTTTACTTTCACCATCTTGCCCAGAGCAATTTCAACCAATAGTAGCATTACATCCACCTGTCAATCAATCTGCTCATCATCAGAGGAGAGTAGTAGCAGCCAAAGTAGCTTTTTTCTTCCTCTCCATCATTCTTCTCTACAACCTCCTGCTGTTCCTGCTGTTCCCGCTGCTGTAATAGGGTGATGACGGAGGCAAGTGGTCCTCCATGATTGAAAAAAAGTTAACGTTAGCTTAAAACTTCGCATCACTTCATGATTGCTGTGATGTGGGCTAATCAAATTGCTCCCCACGTATTGTCCCACCTGTATATCCTGTGTGCACGACAAATACAGAGTTTGAATACTCTTTGAATACTACTTAAAGGTCAACTAAAGGTCAAAGAAAAACTCTATGTTCTTATTTACCTCTAGCAGCACCTAGCTATGCAAAAAATCAAAGTTTTAACATTCTGGTCACTAGCCATTATCCCATCTGAGCCTGTAGGAGAGAGAAATCACATTAGTTAGGCCCTTCTTCTTTTTATAATGCTCAGGCTCAGATGTTGTTAATGATGGCCAGCTAGGCTAACTGGCTTTTTATTTTCCAAGTGGCTAACTGGCTTCTACTCAGAGCTAGCTTAAAAATACTTCTCTACCCTTGAGATAAATCTTCAGCCCACAACAACTGAAGTGAATAATAAAACCTACATTTTGAATTATTCAGAGACCTTTTCTATGATAGAATATTTTTTAACAATGTTAGTGGAATTGATGGGCACCAACCAAAGATACCAAATTAACACAGAACAATGTTAGATTTGTGGCAAGATGCAAGGTCAGTTACAGAGCATTGCCCTGCAGCTGATGAGGATTTGTTCAAGAAAACTTTAACAGAGTGAACGACAGAAACCCACTCCTTACAAAAATTGAATTCATTGCTTTAGGCAGCATAGAAATGGTGGTGGTTTGGTGAGGACTGAATCTGAAATGCTCCCTGTTACCCCTGCAGTCAATAGGCCAACAAGTTTTTTAATGACTTTGAGACACTTACAAATTCCTAGCCAAGGTTCCAAATTTAATTCCTCATTTAAATCAGCAAATGATATATGGAAGACACTGAGAACCTGCTATTAAATTCCTCTGGTCACGCTACTAAATGTCTGTAAGCTCGTTAGCTTTCTGAGTGACACTTTGGCATTTTTGTGGGGAGTTGCTGGCTCTACTTTGTGGTACTGCATGCTCTGGTTGCTGCCCTTGTCTGTCCTCTGCACCACAGGGGTGGCGCCTTCTGAATAGCTCTGTCATACTGGGGGTAGGAAGGAAGTCTTTATGGCATACAGATTTACAGACTGACACCAGAGAGTTTTGTCTGCCTCTCTTTACTGTTGCTGCTGCCTCAATCCCTGCTGCTTTTAAAAGGGCCTCTGACAGCTCTTACTGGCTCTGTCAGGTGCAGTTTTGTGATAACACTCAGGAACAGAAGGAAAAAAAAACAGATTGAAATACATATTAAATCATAAACTCCTTCACATAAAGCAGAAAAAAATAAATCCTCATGTTTGTGCACAACTAAAAAAAAAACACATATATTACGACCCCCACTTAATGCATATATGGCTGCTGCTGAGTGATGCACTGAGCCCCGACGCTTTTAACTCACTCCAGAGTTTAACATCTCTTCTCTGCCAGTTGACATGAACAATTTTTCGCAAGGTGCAATGGATAAAACAGCGTGTATTCACCGTTTGTGGTCATGTTGTTTCGGGTGAGGGAGGGATTTGTGGTTTGAGCTGGGCCCACAGCAAATATTGAACACACACGGTGCCTGTCAGCTGAGAGTGATCATCAACACCACCCACATAATCACAAGCTGGATTCTCACAGTGTTCCCTCCCTCTACAGTTTAGTTGAGCCTTGGGATGCCAGAACAATTTGGCATGGAGGGCCAGAGGCTTAAACAAGCTGAGTGGAGTAACGAAGCACTATGACCGGACATTCATTAGTAAAGTTAAAAACAAGTTTATTAAGCTTAATGTGATTAAATTGATAATTTAATCTATTATAGCTGGGAGGCTCAGTGGATAGCAATGTCTGTCTATTAGTCCGTCCACCACTTTGTGCAAAATTAAAAATCAATATTTGTTTGAATATTTCAGTCCAGAAAAGACCTTAATGATCCTAAGAAAAAAAGTTTTGCTCTTATATAATCATGAGGTTGAAATTTTGTGATTAAAGCAAGTTGTGGGGAATTAGTTTTTCACATACTGCTATGGATAAATTTTAGCAAATTTGGTGATAAGTTGGTTTTATGCTCGCAGTGCATAGCTTCTATAAGAAATCCACCACAAAAGTTAAGTTTTTACAACATATGTGAGGCAAATTCAGGACCAAAACAAAACAGAAGAAGAGCTTTCACAAACACATGGGATGTTACAAAGGTTCCCAAAGGAATAAATGGACTTCTGGATGACTGGCAAACATAGAGCTGTGAGGAAACAAAGAATTGTCTTGTTGTACTTTAAACAGTAAAGAAAAGAAAGAAGAAAGAAAAAGACTCAAACTTCATCGGGACACATCAGGACAACAAGTAAAGTAGCACTCTTTTTGTGAAAAGCCAATTAGGCCACAGTCTTGACTATCAGGATAGACTTGAGTCCCCAACAATAACGTGTCAGTGACCTTTGTTCCTGGCCTGTAAGACGCAGATAAAAGGAGCTTTGCTATCACACTATTCAAAACAGTCCAGGTAGACTCCATGCCCTCCAGTCTACACCCCGATTCTTATCCCTCCCCTGCAACAGCCAGACATGCCACTGCTCCAGAGAGCCCTAACAAAGCTGAAGGAAGTGAGAGACATCCACATGGAAAAGGCAATTAACAGCTCAATGCCCAAGGGGCAGAGCGAGGAAGGCAGGGAGGGAAAGGGGATGTCTGGAGATAAAAGCCACAGAGGAGGATATGAGGGAGGACATGAGCGAAAACTGCACAATATCACTGTTTCCGATTCAAAGCAGTTGAACAGGGAAAAGGTATGAAAATCTAGCCACTTTTTGATGTGCTTCTTCCGAATGTCCAGAATCGAAGAAAAAAATCCCCGGGTGCTTATTTCCAAAAATACATTCGAGAGAGAGAAAAGTAGAGAAAGTAGTCAAAGCAAACAGATAGATGAAAGACAGGGGAAGCAGGAAACAGCGAAAGGAAAATAGATAGAAAGTCAAAGAAAAGGAAGAAGGAACTCGTATGGGGAAAAAGATGTGAGAAAGGGGAGAGAGAAAAAAAAAGATAGGGGGAAGGAAGGGAAATTGATAGAGGGTTGTTATCAGGCTGAGATCTGCCAGTCAGTGGCGTCTCACTCGACACAGCTGCCACGCAGATTCCATCTCCCCAAAAAGAGATTAAAACCATTGAAACAAGCAAGCCTTGTATCATCCAAGACAGACAGAGACAGAGGGAGTAAACTTTCCTCCAAACTAAAGGAGATGAAGTGATAACGGAGTGAGACACATGCCTGGGACTCTCTTATAGAGTCATCACTTACCGGCCACTCTGCTGACATTTACTCCAAAAGTGTGTACACCGCAGCCAGGTGTTAGTAAGCGGAAGCCATCCTTTTTTCTGACACCACCGGCTGACTTATCAACCCGCTTTGACATCCATGGTTATTCTTTAAGTGGAGCCTCTAGCCCCGGTGCAACAGGAAAAAAAAAAAAAAACAGTAAATGCAGCCTCGAGCTCGATGCAACAAGAAAAACCTGCAAAAGATCCACATCTAACAGGTGATGCTACTTGAAAGTGTGCAGTCTTTTTCCACATGCCTGCTCTTATCTGTATGTGTAATCTCTCACATTTCTATCTCTGGATATGAATCCTAAAATGTCACAAACATCCAAAAAAAAGGGAGTGGGGGTGGGGGGTGGGGGCTTCACACTTTTCTGCTTGGATAAGAGGTGCAAAGTGAAGCTTATGGATATTTTTTGTGGCCAGCTGCAGCCACTAAAGTAATAGTATATGAGTCTGGAGTGGGTTTGCTTGATGAATCTGCTGTCTGTGGGATATGATGATTCAGCCGCGCTATTACCATGAGTGATTTCAGCTCAAGGCAAGGCTAGCACTTCCGCTTTTATGGCCATAGAGACAGAGGGAGACACTGATGAGGAAACATAAGTTAATGTGGAATGAGATGGGAATGACTTTCAAATCAGAGGCATTTTTAATCAGGCTCTTGAGAATTATGGTGCCGGGAATGAGTTTATAAATTGATATTGTGCTGTTGAAGTAAATTACAATGTGACGAAAGAGGGTTATGAGCAAAAGCACAAGCAGAATACACAAAACCTGATATAGATTCACATGTCGTGTCCTTCTGTGTGTGTGGTGCAGAGAGGCTTTAGTCCATGCTAGGCTTGCAGCAGGTAAGGTTAATGACCCTCATGATAAATTTCACTTCACATACCCCTCATTTAAAGGAGAAAGTTCTCTAGCAGTAGTTACATTAATATGGTGATCAATTCTACACAGAGCCCAGGCAACAGGAACAAAATCAAATATCATGATAGTTTTTACCAGTTTTTGTGACTTGTATCGTTGGAATGACTGTTGGTGTAATAACACGGTAAGATTTTTGACAAATTATCATCATTAATGTGCATATACTGACTAGGAAAGACAGAACAGTTGAACAACCTTGTCGGAAATGATAGATATAATATTGATAAACTCTAAAAGCTCTAATTCAATGTATAAAGGACAAAACAAAGAGCAAGAAAGAAAAGCAATCTTTCCTCTCTGAGAATGGGCTGCAGCTTCAACAACCTTTTCCATTAACAGGAAGGAAAACTTGCCATTTCCAGCCTTGACCCAGAAATAATCAACAGTCAGTGCACGGTTCAACACGCACACAGATCGCAGTGATCCCTGCATACTTTAACATTTAAACAACCACTCCTACGATTTTCAATGACCCCCTGACAATCCCCCCAACTAATCAAGACATGATCAAACAGCAGTTGTATGGCTTCACATTGAGAGATCACCTGACAAGAGTCCACAAGATCAAATGCTAAGACATGAGTTAACAATCCCCGCTTGGTTCAAGAGGCCATGGCAGATTTATGCGCAGCATTGCTCATCTTAATGTATTCCACTGTAAAGACCGATGCGGGGCCAGCAGGCTAGTCAGACGAATAGCCAATAAGTTTCTGTATGGACTGGCAGATAGGAGGAGACCCTCACCGCACTGCATTAACTTTTAATTATGGCTCCCTGGGAGATGCAATTATCCATCTGAGACTAGACTTGCAGAAGATCCACAGCCAGACCAAGCCTGTCTGCACCATCTTTCTGACTTTTTTTCTTGCATTTTTCCATTTTTTTTTTCCATCTGGCTTTTTTTTTAAGTGTTGTGTATTATTGCAGGCAGCAATTCTGAGCTGCAATAACCCGGTATAGATCTTACATTTTGTCTCAATGTTTCTGTCTCTCGCTTATTGTCTGTTTGTTTCTCTGTCTGTCCCTCGAGGTTTCTCTCAAACACATCCTTCACCGGAGCCACAGGCCTGATCCAGGTGGATGCTGGCCTCTCCAGGGTTTTATCCTCCCAGCTGTTTCATGTGTGGAGCCTGAAGAGGGGCGCTCTTGGCCAGCCAGCCTGGGTGACTGTAGGCCAGTGGACCCGAGGCAGGTTGGAGTTAGAAGGCGGGATCCTGGGGTTGGTTGGAGGGTTCAGGAGCAGTCAGGGACAAGGTCTTGGAGCTGGTGTGAGAGGAGGGGACGGTCAAGGGGACAATAACATTGGAGGACGCTGGAGGCCGGGACTATCTGTTGAGGGACACCGCCTTAGGGTTGTAACGCTTGTGGAGCACCCGTTTGTCTTCACGCGAGAGGTGGACGAGGACGGCTTGTGTCCAGCTGGTCAGCTCTGCCTGGACCCCAGAACCAACCGGTCCGACATAATCCAGAGCCTCTTCAACCAGCTGCACAACCCAAACGCTACAGCTATGGAATGGGAGGGCATCGGTGAGTTTTGTTTCTGGCCTTTGTCTTTTTAAATACTGAAATACTGGAAGATGTAGAACTCCCACACTTGAGTTGTAGGAGGACACGCATGAGTTCTTATTTAGAAAAACTCAGAGCTTCTTTGATGTAAACTCTTAGATCTCTTGGCTCAGATCTCACCACAGTGTCACTGCCCACTGCTCCACTGCTCCCTCTCAAGAGAGAGGTGGATTTTAGACGTAAAATCAATATGGGATCATGGCTGGTCAGCCCAGCTTAAAAATATACCAGGTACAGTGTTGTGGGCTCAGATCCACAGCAATGTTACATGAAGAAAGAGGATAAGATGTGTTAAATCAATAAAGATCAAGACTGCTGTGTCAAAAAAAAAAACAGATACTGTATCTCAGGGGAGAGTACTGCAAAGTAAAGGAGCTTATTACTATTCAGTAGCTAGGGCTTTAAGAGCTATAGTCCTCATTGTAAAATACTTGACAGTGTTATCCCCTTAAATACACTGTAATTATTAATAGCCCGATTACAAAATTCTGCTTGGACCGAAGTAACTCAAAGATTTGTGCCAAGTTTCAAGAGCAGTTGGCATTCTGCTGAACTTTGATTGACTGAGTTTGCAAAAAAAAAAAAAAGGTTTGCCAGAACAAAATGGCAAAAGTGGCAAAAAAGTGCAAACATTTATATTATAGGCCATAAATCTTTAAGTCATCTTTTTTTTTCCTTGAACGTAGTTTAATTACATTAAATCTGGGCTGGAAAAAATGTAAACATAATCCAAGGGATCATTAAAAGCACTCAGGAACAAGGTTTCTGTGAGCATCCATAAACATTTTCCACAGTTGTGGACAAACAATGCGACTGTCAGAATAAAAGTTGGCATTGTGTGTTTGTGCATCTACGGATCTGTGATTTCCAAAGCCTGCATTTGAATATCCAAACATTCCAAAATGTTTTTTGCTTCTTTCCTGCTTCCAGACCTGCCGGAAGACCTGCGGAAATGCTGCTATGGATACTGCATCGACCTGTTGGAGAAGCTAGCAGAGGACATGGGTTTCACCTTTGACCTTTATATCGTGGGAGACGGGAAGTACGGAGCATCGAGCGGGACAGGACGCTGGACGGGGCTGGTCGGGGACCTGCTGAGCGGAACCGCTGACATGGCTGTCACCTCTTTTTCCATCAACTCTGCCAGGAGCAGAGTCATCGATTTCACCTCGCCCTTCTACTCCACCAGCCTGGGCATTCTGGTACCGTTGCTTAAAAGTCATCATTAGTTTTGCTGAAGTTTGTGTTTTAATGATTGCAGAAGAGAAATATACTGCATTCGATTCAGCTGCTGCATCGCAATCTTCAGTATGACTTTGATTTGGCGAATCTGTCTCTCTGTAGCTTTTTCAGTGAAAAATTTGACGACATGGTCTGAAAATACTTAATTTTGTCTGTATGCTCCACAAGCTTGATCTTCTGGTGAGGACCAGGAGATCATTAGCTGCATATAAATTAGTTTCCTGAGTTTTCAGTGAAGATGTAATTACGAAAGTTTGAAATAACCGATCAGATAAGAGTGTACTGAGTCTGAAAGGCATTTTTTGAAGGCATCTTAATCAGACATGATGCAGTTGTACTTTTATTTGTTACTATGTTCTTCTGTGCCTAACAATCCGTAATTGTAAACTAATTCAATTTAATAACTACATTTTAATCAAATTCAAAAGCAGAATGATTTAGTGATATTTTTAGTGATTTATCTGCCTTACATTATGAATAATAGGATAAAATAAAAACAAGGCATGCAGTTTTGTAAAGAATAATTCTGCCTGTAAAGTTAAAGTTTACTGACCTGATCCTCAAAACTGAAGGTTGATTTATCATCACAGTTTGGCACAAAGTAAAATACATGTAACTCCTGCAGAGACAGATCAACTGGATCAAGCCGGTTACTTGGACTTTGTTCTGACCTGACAGGTGCGCAGCCGGGACACTGCAGCCCCCATCGGAGCCTTCATGTGGCCTCTCCACTGGTCCATGTGGGTGGGGATTTTTGTCACGCTGCATCTCACCGCGCTCTTCCTCACCTTGTACGAGTGGAACAGCCCCTTTGGCATGACGCCCCATGGCAGGAACCGGCTGCGGGTGTTCTCTTACTCCTCCGCCCTCAATCTCTGCTACGCCATACTGTTTGGACGCACTGTCGCCACCAAGGTAAAGTAGCTCTCCCCTGTGTGATAAATAGGCATCACGCAGTGAGGGGCAGGGAATAGAAATTGCAGAGTGAGGGAGGAGGGGATGTGCATTAGTACACAAGCACACAAACATCGAGGGCAAGTCCAAAGAGGAAGTTGGAGGGGAAAGAGGCATAGAGAAAGATGATAGAGACGGCTAGGGAGGGGGGAAAGATGGATAGGGGAGAGGTTAAAAAGGTAGGCAGTGATGAAGTAGTGTTGGACGGGGAGGATAATGCACACACAGGGAAGGAGAGGGGAAAGGGTAAGTGGGCCGACAGAGATTGAAGGAGTTATGGTGAGGATGATGGGGATGGATGAAGGTGGTAAAAGAGGGAATGAGTAGAGGTCAACTCCCTGAGGTAGTCCGACTCAAAGTTGAAAACAAGAAGGCAGGGGAGAAAAGAGTCAATGGAGGGTGGGAAGGTGAGAGTGCAAATGAGGAAACGGCCTTCAAAAAAAAAAAGGCAATCAAGAGTTTGACTGAAAGATGGTGAGAAAAGGTTGAAAGGGCAAGTGGATGAGCAGAGATGAGAAATGCAACACCATGAGAGCGACACGGAGGTGGACAGACGGACAGAGGATGATGTAAAGGGGAGAAGGCAAGTGGGTGAGCAAAGTTGGAGAGGCAGGGATGGGAGGGGGAAACATGTGAGACAAGTGAAGGTCTAATCCTCCGAATCTGTCCATTAATAAACACATAGCAAGATGAAAAACACTCTTTTTTTTCCTCTGCAGATAAAAAATTTCATGTCATTTCATGTCATTTTTGTTGGGTATGAATGCATAAAAATACTAAATGTACCTTTGCAGTAACAGCATTTTTCTAAAACATGTCATATTTGACTGATCACATCACACCCACAGTCACACCGCCGCGCATTTTCAACCACAACGCTGATGGAAAGCAACTGTCCTCTGCATTTTGTGTTTTTAAACTGCAACATGCTGAGCAGAAATCCATCATTATGGAAACTTGTGTTTGTTTTCCATGTTTTCATGCAAAACATTCCAGTAAATATCACAATTTGCTTAAATTATCTCCATCCTCCTACATTACTTAGTGAGAATACACCCCACTATAATAATTCTTTTACAAATAGTCCCTTTTTGTCCCTGAAGGAAGCAGCACAAATGACTTGGGTGGAACAAGGGGAAAAGTGATTAGAGAGACCTTCCCAATAATTGAAAGGTCACAGGTTTGATCCTTGCTGGCAATGTGTCAATTAACAGGTTGTGTCCATTAGCAGCCTTGTGACCTGTTAAAATGCCCTTGAGCAACACTCTGAACCTCAGTGTGCTGGGTCGCAGCCAAAGAGTCATGTTTATTTATGGGAAAGACAGTGGGGGCAAGTAAATTGATTGCTAAACTGCTAATAACAGCTTATTTCCCTTGAGTCAGTGACTGTAGTGTTAAGTTTTAAGAAGACTGATCGAAAATAATAAGATTTAATGTGTTAAAAGACTTCAAAACAAATTTTTTACACCAAAACAAATAACACAAGAGCTTTGCAAAAGTGTATAGAATGAATGTTTCTCTAAAAATGCTGCAACTGTTAGCATGTCCTGCCACTGGCTTGCTCCCTATTGTACAGCTTAAACTGAGTATTTCTTCCAAGGCAAAGGAACATTTTCCTTTAAACACATTGCATTAATTTGCAGGACTTCTAGTTTTGTTAAAACACATTTGTTCAAGACCTTCCCGTTCACTGTGCAGTATTTCCCCAGTGGTTCCTTACAGACCCTAGCAGCTCTGTCCCACTTTGTATTAGACACTTTAACAATCTCCCTGAAATATTCACAGTGTTATGTTTGTACAACACAGAAGTAAGTACTCATCATTAAAATATACACACATGAATGGGCTGCTCAGTAGTCATTACTATATAAATACACCAGCGCTCAGTGCTCAGGGGTATGACTGCATTAATCTTCAAATGTAGCCTTCATTTTGATATCAACTACACATCTGTACACATTCATAACTTCCTATTAAAAGGTTTTTATGCTTCCATTTTAAAAAAATCTGTCCACAAACAGGCATGTTCTTGTCAAACAGCTCATCATTCATCTGTTGCCTAGCTAACTATGTAAAGTTGTACATTCCTCGTTTCAATAAGGAAATATTTCAACAAACACATATATGTATAGCATTAAACCTTTGAAGTTGACCATGAAAGGATGGTTCCTGTCAGCTAACTTTTCTCATTACATGTGTTCTGTTGTGTTTTTCTACTTAAACCAAATGTCTTTAATTGGGCAGAAATGATTAAACTTGGATACATTGATCTGTGACTCAAAATGTAGGCCAGGGATGTAAAGTAGGGTTGTTGTGCTACCCCTCTACCTCTCCTAAAACCACACCCATCTTCAAATGCACCTTCACTTTAATCTCCAATACAAAGCTGTACAGTGAGATGATTATATCTTGCACTGCTGTCACACTACCAAATTTGTTAACAGACATACAAACATCAGTATTCAAAAGCAACTCTGTGCTTGTTACCGCCACAATAGGTGTCCCCAGTACCGCATTTTGCCTAATCACTCACGGAAAAAACCCACACATTCGAAAACAATACCACACACAATGTCGCAGCTGGTAAACATACTGTGTGAAAATGCCATTGTAAGTTGTCAGAACTCAAGGGCTTATCATCCCTTGAATTATCTGCAGATTTAAAGTGGTAAGTCTGGTCCTGTTATCATTGTAAACTGCACAGAGAACAGAAAGCTTGACAGGCATAACAACAGTAACTGAAGGGGACAGGGCTTCAATTACATTTTTTGTGTGTTAGCAGATGTACTATCTAGCCTATCACATTTTCCCTTAAACTGATAGCTGGTAAGCTCGATGTGAAATAAATATCTTGTGAAGAAAACAAATACATGGGAGCGCTTAAGGCACCTCATTACAGCTTCAACCAGGCCCCGCAGTGCAAAAAAAAAAGAATATTTACAACTCATCTAAGTTCAGGATTTTTTCCAAGAAACAATATTACTGATAAATTTGTGCATGTCATCCTTCTTTTTTGCCCCTTTCAAATCATCAACAAGCCTGAACAACTACACAACAATGGGTTAGAGCCCTGTTCGTTAAATTAATGTCTCATTAATCTCAAGTCTTTAAAATGCCAGAAATTCATCTCGTTTCTGCTGGTAGATATTAATTGGCGGAAAAAATGATCAGTGTTTAGGTGGATTCATTCCCCTAGGCGAGCAATTTCATGGAAAGATATTTCTGTTGTTTTTCACAAACAGTCACACTTTGTTAGATTTTTCTCATCTGCATTAGCTCCTCTCTGTTTTCTTTTTTGATGATTACTCCTTACTTGGGGGTTAAACTTGGTTTTTTAAGGAAAAAGAGAATGAGGGACGGAAGTTAAGAGCCTCAGGAAGGTCTTTGTTTTTATGTCAATACCTGAAAACACCCTTTTCACATTTATATTTTTATTGTCTAAATCCTTGTCTTCAGTCTTTCTGCATACAAATAGACATCTTGGCTTCCTCCATGTTTTTTGTTGCCAGTCAGTTTCATTTTTGTCTTGACATCATGACATTTTTCTCTTGTGAGCATAGCTAATTTTAGACTCCCTCATCAAAATGATCTGCTATTTTCTTCTCTGTTTGATCTGCTAAATTATAATTATGACAAAAGCAAAACAAGCTCATCTCTCTTGTTTTTCGTCTCTGCTCTGCAGACTCCTAAATGCTGGACCGGACGCTTCCTGATGAACCTGTGGGCCATCTTCTGCTTACTGGTGCTGTCTAGTTACACGGCCAATCTAGCTGCCGTCATGGTCGGGGAGAAGACCTTCGAGCAGGTCTCGGGGATTCATGACGACAAGGTTGGACTGCACACAAGGACGCAGACTTGCAACTGCAAGCATGTCAGCCTGCCACACACACATACAGACCCGCAGCTACATGTGCACGCAAACTAATCTTACACAAGGACAGGCTAATGAGTGAAGAGTGGAATTATTTGTGAAGGATTATCAGTTTCCATATCCCTAAACCCTTCAGGGAGTTCAGGCAACAATGAATGTGATATGAGCCCCATCATGATATCCACCCCCCGTCTCTTTTTATCACCTCTACCACCATCTCCACACGTGTCTCTTCCTGTGTCACTCCCTCAGCTTCATCACCCCTCCCTGGGTTTCCGTTTTGGGACGGTGAGAGAGAGCAGTGCTGAGGATTACATGAAGAAGAGCTTCCCGGAGATGCACGATTACATGAGACGCTTCAACCAGCCCACCACCCCAGAAGGTGTACATATGTTAAAGTAAGACACTGACACAAAACATGCACTTAATGTACTTTTGCAAACAGAGCAAATTTACACCAAAATGCTGTTCAGACCTGAACAATCCAGTCACGTTTCAGCCTGTTCTCTGTATTCTGTGCACTTATTTTTCATGCACACCATGCATAACAATCCTGTCTCCCCACAACAAGAGCAAACATGGCAGATTTGTGTGTAACAGCTCCAATATGTGTCACCCAGTGACTTTATCAATTCAAATTTTGGATGCTTTGATTTCCACCTAAGTCAGGCTGCTTTTAATATTCATACCGACTGGCTTTTCTATCTAAAATCAACACAATAGCTCAATTTAGCTCAATTTAAGTAGTGTGTTTGAGGCTGATATTCTCTTTGATTTATTTTCCACCTGCCGTGATCTCGAGTCTTGCCGTGGGGTGGAGGTTTCTTATTAAATTGAACATGCTGTTTGCTTTTGCATCTGACAGAGATACGATCAAATACTTATCACTTTCTGTGCTGCTTATATTTATACCCTGCATTAGCATGAGCTTTTTTCCTCATCCAGAGAAACTACATTTTAGCACAGAGTGTAAGTGAGGTGAAAGAATTACATAAATTTCATTAAAAAACGCCTCCACATTTGAAGGAAAAATATTTTTGTTCATTAACAGTGTTGAATGTGGAGATGAATGAGGGTCAGGGACAAGATGATGTAATAAGGGCCGAGGAAGACAGGATGAGTCGGGTGTCGAATGGGGATTGTAAGCAGATGAAAGCAAGAAGGCAAGGCGAGCTTATTTATTTTAACACATTTAATTCACAAAGGCAGTTTAAAGTACTTTGCATAATGCATTAAAACACTAAATTCAAAATACAACACAAGACACGCAATTACAGACTAGGAAAAAAATATTAAGTACAAGTACA
Organism: Acanthurus lineatus; assembly: GCA_029814665.1. Lineage (NCBI taxonomy): Eukaryota > Metazoa > Chordata > Actinopteri > Acanthuriformes > Acanthuridae > Acanthurus > Acanthurus lineatus. The sequence continues at coordinate 5,515,256 of JAPZDV010000007.1, read as the reverse complement.
AATAAAAAGAAAATAGTTCAGGATGATTGAATGTGGAGAAAGTTCATTTAAAAATTGTGAATAAAATAAATGGTTTTTACTTGCTTTTAAAAAGTAGTTAAAGTTGAAGAAAATCTTGACCCTGGTGGTTTGCTCAAGCTCTGTGGAGAATAGTGACTAAATGCTGCCTCTTTGTGTTTAGTTTAACTGCTGCCAGATGACCAAGAGGAGGTTGTGTTGAGAAGAAAGTCGCACAGAGATTTGGGCCGGGGGGGATTTGATTACTTGATTATAGCATCATTCAGGTTTCTGATTGTTTTTGTCAGTAAAGATGTGTCCTTTACTCCACCTCCATCAGGAAAAAACTAATTTCTCCACTACAAGTTACTGCAGTTGTTGAGGATGAACTCACTTTAGTTCCTGACTGTCTTTAATGGTTTGCTGGATTTATCCTCACCATCTGATCATCAGTGATGGAAGACTAGAGGGATCTGAAACTGTGATAAGATGTTCACATGCCAAAGTCTCTTGGCATCATTTGGAGAACAGCTGACACATTAGGGGTTCTCGAAACCAGGAAAAGTGTTTATCAAGGCTTTAGCAAACAGGATATAATGATTGCATATATAAACATAACCAGGATAATCCACTCTATGACTGTCTGTGCAAGCACACTCACTGTTGCAGCATCTCATGGCTCTATTTATTCCCCTGTTGTTTTTGCAGGTATAAATAAATGGAGCAGCACACTTTGGTTAGTGAAGGACATTTAGTCTTAGGCAGTTATTTTAATTTATTTTTTATAATTTTCTTCAGATAAGTTTAAGAACTAGCTACTTAACCTAGCTAACTGGCTAAAGTTAAAATACTGCAAAAGTCCTGCAAAGAAAACAACACTTAAGTACAAGTACACAAACATTATTGCAAAACATCCTTAAGTTTCAGAGGTAAAAGAACTCATGATGCAAAGACAAAAATGGATGCTGTTTATATTGCTGATGCATTTGTGTAAGTTACATTTTACTGCTGTTTATGATGAAGCTAATTGTAACTAGTTTCTATACCTTTGAGATAGTTATAAGATATAAGAATTTATTGTTTTATGAGCTCATAATGTTTTTATATGTAAAATCCAAATCTAATCTGTTATTTCAAATATGTGTAGAGATTCAAAAACTACGTTTCTCACCTTAAAATGCTACAGAGTCAAGCTGAAATATCATGAAACAGATAATTGAAAAAAAGACTTGAGTAATTAGAATAGGTTGCATGCTATAACTGGAATTTAGACATACTTGAATGAAAAGAAAAAGTTTATATTGTTTGATCGAGTATAAAACATAAATACACACATCATACAACATATAAAAAAACAAATTCACAGCTTTACACTTCTTAAACACAGGGCCTACTCCATAAAACAGCAACAGAGAGGCTGAGATAGTGTATGTGCTGACTTTGTAATACAAGAGGAAAGATACTAAAGTGCTTGTTAAGAGAGGAGGACGAGAAGATGAAGGCAGCGTCTGTTTGCGTGCAAGGCAAAGCAGAAGTGGAAGTCACAGCAGTGCAGAGAACCAGAGTCAGGCAGTAAAATACTGTGTTGGCAAACTACTGACCCCAATACTGCACTCAAATCTGAGTGAAGAAAAAAAAACTCATAAGCTTTCTACTTGAGAGACAGATCGCCGAGGGCTACACATGCAACTGCACATGCACACAAATGTATAGGCTCAGAGAAATTAATGCAAACACATACTACACACACTTTCATGCTCACTCACATGCACGCTCACACACTCCAAAGCAAAGCATTGCACAGCTTGGACCTTCTTAAGTCCTGAAAGAAGTCTCTATCCTCTTTCTTCTCCCTGTTACTTGTATTTGACAGGTTTAGGTAGAGTAAAACAGACTTTTCTGCTTTGCCGGCACAGCAAAGACTTTATAAAGTCAACTTTTTGTTTAGCAGTAAACCTCCTGAATAATAAGAAGTTTCCAGTAATTTGATCAATCTTTTCTATTTTTCTCTATCAGACTGTGGTGTGTATGTGTGTGTATATGTGTGTATGTGTGCTTTTTCCAATCATATATTTTTCCTTGCTTACTTGCTTTTATCAGTCTGCCATTAAAATTTGATGTAGTTGTATATATGTAGCTTTTCTTTATTATCAGTGTGTTGCACCTCGTATCTCTACCAGCCGTGGTCAGCCGGCAGATTCTACCCACAGCGGAACGGTCTATAATTAGGGGTCATTTAGGGTCAATTGGATCGATAATGTCGGAGTAGAAGAGTCTTCAGCAGTGTGTTTATTGCCTTATCAGCCCGCCACAGAGGCTGTTGGTTCAGGTAATGATGTATGTGTTTACACAGTATATTAGAATGCAGTTAATCTCATCCTCTGTATAAATGACAAAGGGGATGACAATCGAAAATACAGGGTCCTTGCGCAGCCTCTGGGAGTGTGAGAAAGTTTGTAAATCTGATTTACAGGGTCTTCCGAAATTAGAGGTTGGTTGTCTTCAATTAATGCCTCTCTCTCACCCTTGTGATGTGTGTTTGTGTGTGTCGGTGATGAAGGACAGATCCTCCTGCCTTGGATGCATTCATCATGGACAAAGCTCTGCTGGACTTTGAGGTCTCTATCGACGCAGACTGCAAACTGCTCACCGTGGGGAAGCCTTTCGCTATTGAAGGTGCGCACACAGAACTCATACACACAAAGACACATTTTTTTGATCACTTGTGAGGACATCTTAGAGCTACAAGATTTCTCCTGGGGTAATTTTAAAAAGCGTCCTAAAACTAATTTGATCTTACAACTTTTTTTTGAGGCTTGTCAAGTCAAGTCTGTCACTTTGATTCTTCTTTTATCCCTTGGTAAAGCATTTTGTAACACACTATGTGACAAATAAATCTAGTTTGCTTTATGCACTTAATTAGAACAAAACTACTACAATATAACCCGACACTGGCACTGAACTTGTATTTTTATCTTAAAATCTAGTCTTTATACCCTAAAATAGATTGACCTTGTGGGGACCTGTTTTTTTGTCCCCAGATGGCCTGTGAGTCCCCACTATATAATTTTGACAAGATTTGTCCTCATAATGTGATAAAGGACTCAGACACCTACACACAAGCCAAAGTGGCTCATGTACATATACATGCACTTTGCTTGCACTCACACAAACACACACTCTGCATCTGTATACATGACATATGTTGTATAAGCCCACAGATTCTACCTTTTATTTAAAACAGACAAACACCCATAGATATGATATACACACCCTGAAGTATGCACATCCACAGACACACAAACACATACACACACATATATAGGAAGCACAGTTCATGCACATGCACACCAACATTCAGAGACGAGATCAGATACTATAGTTAGCTACATGACTGACAGAATAACACCGTGATTCACGGGATGAACTTTTAACGCTGCAGGCTAGAAGTACTAAACCATCTATTATTCACAAGAATGCCCAGTCAGAACACTTTGGACTTGATGCTAATAGGTCGAACCAGCTGCAACACAGTCAGGAAGCATATAGACAAATCCACTTCAAGTCAAAAAACAGCTAATAATCCACACAGGGGGTTATTATGTTCAAGTGCTTGTGTGTTGCTACTGTGAAAGACTGGGCTTATGCACATTATATGTGTATCTCTTCTGGTGCTTTCTTGAAGGAAATTATTTTCCTTTTACTTTTTACTTTCCTTTTTTGGACTTTTAGAGTGGATATTTCTTTTTTCTATTTTTGTAACATCCTCACTTCTACCGTCTGGAAAATATGCACCATGGCAAGCAAGGAAAAAAAGAAAACAGGCCAAAAAATGAGGCATGCTGTTGTTCTTTTATGTCTAACAAAGTTGATTTTTCCCCCATTTTTGTTTCCTTCTCCTCGTCCCTCTTCTTCTTTTGCAACTATAACTTGTGTAACTTGTTTATGTGTTCTACCCAAACTAAAACTATTAGAAGAGTGGTTTCAGTTTCATACATTATTAATAGCACAGCCTGTTTTAAAACACTACCTAAAATATAGATGCTTTCTATCATGGAACATGCTGACCTATATGTACCTGGTACAGCTGAAACTACCTAGACAACCTTAACTATGCACAGGCAAACATGTCTGTAACTCTTGTCACTGCAGCATTGCTCTGTTAGTCCACAGTGCCTTACTTTACAGCAATAATAGTCATATGTAGGGCCTGGTAAAAAAACAGTTTATGTCTTAATAACTAATTTACCCATTCATGACAACTGGTCCAAGGAGGAATTTTTATTTAACTCACTTATTTAAACTTAAATTAATGTGTGTAGTGTGTTCTGGGCATCACAAAGACATTAGTAGCAATGTATATTATCTTCAGCATTTCATCTTGTTCAAGTGCTGTAACGTCTAGCCCCAAAGTCAAAATGAAGCCTCAGAACTGTTCTTTATAAACCAATGGATAAAATCTTGGTGGCTCTATCCACTATTCAATATACAGTCAATCCAGTACAGTTGTATTTCATTGTGTGAGGTATGAATACTCTCACTGCAGGACTAAATGCCATTATGTTTAATAGCTAATAATAAATGAGCAATAAGTTATGTTTTTTTAGAAAGTTGCTAATTGCTTTGCACAACTTTTAAAGCCAAGTGTATTAAATGTAAATTATAATGACTATGCAGCAGTGATGACAGTAGAAGCATTGGCTTCCTTAAATGATTTGTATGCTATAAGCTCGTACTCTAAGAATATATATGAGCAGAGGGTTTTTATGAAGAATAGGAATAAATTGTAGCACTTTTAGAAATAAAGGCTCCTGGCGACCTGTCAAAAGAAATTACATTTTAGCTCTAATAAAAGTCTGGTGTTCCGTTTCACCGAGGTAAATAAAAGGTTCCAGTTATTATTGCAAGTTTTACTGTATTCTAGTCACATGTCATCTACACATACAAGCCCTCTGAAGGTGACTTTGAAGGGAAATTTTCCCTGGCAGAACACATTTATTGAATGAATCAAGCATTTGAACTCTAACCCAGATGCAGCTTAGCAACTAAAGGGGTTTTTTACAGGTATAGCATTAGCGTGTGTGCTCATGCATGGCAATGATGTGCATTTACGTGCCTGAATATTACATACGTGGGCTTGCACTTTCATGTTTATTTGTTAGAGCTCAGCCTTCCCTCATCTCCTTTCATCTCGGAGACACACAGTCACAGAGCCAGTAAATAGATACTGGTATGGGGACCACATGGGACCAAACACTGACTTTTGATACCATTTCTCTGTCAGTCAAAGTGTAGCCTCAAAAAGACCCCACTCCCACACTCCCTACTTGGTGCACAACTCTTTTTCACTGGAGATTAGCTACTGCTTTCTTCCCTGCATAAGGCAAAAATGAGCCAAGGGAAGTAGCCGAAGCATTACTCATGATTGTGAGGATGAGAAAGCAAGTCTCATTGGCATGTAGAGTGGGTCAGTTTGATGTCTACTTGATTCATTGTCTCCATGAAAAGGCAGGCAAAGAATCCACACCGCCTTTGGTAGCAAGTCGCCTCCACAGCCTGCTTGAGGAATAATGGCATAGGAGTGCATAACTCAATAAGTCTGAAGGGTTGAGGAAGAAAGAGCAGGAAATGGCCCAGACAGGAAATATGAGAGGGGGAAAACACAAGTGGAGGAGATGAGATGTGGGGGGGTGGGGTATAAGAAGAAAAAAAGTAGTTAAAGAGAAGAACAACTAGAGGTAAAGCAAGAGAGAGGGCCAGTGAGGGAGGGTGAGTGAGGTGGGAGTTGAGCACTAGAAGGAGATAGAGGGCTTTCATTTGCCCACTGCCAGTTCGCGCCTTTCTGCACAGCTAGTGATAAAAGAGCCAGCCAACAGAGTCTCCTAATCAAGACAAACCTTCACCCCAAGCAGATGGAGTGAGAGAGGGGGAGAAAGGACAGAGAGAAAGGATGGAGGGGTGGAGAAAAGAGAGGAAGTGCTACTTCACGACGAGGATGTAGGGTGGATTTATAGAGCGGTTTGTGGTAAGGAGATACAGAGGAGATGGAGAATTTGGGACTGCAGGCGAGGCTCTCTACTTAAAATCTTCAGGCTACTTAAAGTGGAGAGAGATGCTTGGATGTCGCTGCGCACTCGTCGCCACTGAGTGCTGTCGGAAGATGTTTACGACAGCTGAGACACACCCCATTAATAATATTGCCACTGAACACACAGTCAGTTGCTGCTTGTTTGTAGATGTGTGTGTGTGTGTTTCTGTGTGTAGGTGTGTGTCCATCTGTGCATAAGTGGTCTACACAAGCTCAGTCAGGCAGGACAGAGCGTGTCTGAAGACCGAAATGAGGCAGGCAGGAGATTTTAGTGCCAGAGGGAGACTGTTGTTGGTAGGGCAGCTCACGTCCTGCAGGAGCGACGTACAGATGCCTTTGTCTGCCATGTGTGTGTGTGTGTGGTTGTGTGTGTGTTTATGTTTAGAAATGTTTGTTGAAAAATTTAATTCTAGAGCAATATAGTCTCTATTTAAAAAGATGCAGAATGCACAGGGTAGGGGAAATTTAATTGTGCAGAGCTGAATTGATTAGTCAATCAGTGTAAAAATAATTTGGTAACTATTTTCATAAGCAATTAATACTTAAAGTAATTTTCTAGCAAAATTGCCAACCATTCACTACTTTCTAGCTTCCTAGTTGTTTAAATTTGATGCATGTTCTCTGTCTTAAGAAATACCAAACTTCATTTCTTTTAGTTTAAAATTGTTTGTCAGGCAAAACAAGCAATTTATGAAGATTTTCCACTTGGGCATTGGTGAAACATCCAAGACCAAGTGTTTTATGAATTACAGACATAAATCTCCGACCAGCTTACATTAACTTGTATTACAGTTTTTAATAAATGTCTGCCATGTAAGCTGACAGCTACAAACAACCAATAACTGAAGTGCATGCACTGATGCAAGAATGATTACTTTTGGAGTCTGGAATAAATCTGGTTATTTATCTTGATAGAGATTTTTGGCTGTATCTTCCGACCCCGATACATCCATCTATCAGTTGTCTTCCACTTATAATGGGTGGAGTTGCATTGACAGCAAGCAAGGCAGGATATTTCTAACATCACTCTCCCCAGCTACGCTTTCCAGCTCCTTATCGCAATGGAGGTTTGTCTGTGTCTACGATCCCAGGAGTTGTTTTCTCAAAGGAAACAGGCCCTGCTAGGGTCTACCGAGGCAAATTGGTCCCAGGGGAGGGGTCAGACTGAAATGTAACAGCCAAAAAAGTGATGGAGCACCTTGCTTAGAATAGGGAAACTGGGGTCTCCCTCTGAAGCCAGACCCTTTAGTTGCCAGGAGGTAAGTCTCTGGTGCCTGGGCCTTAGTCCATGGAGTTTGGCAGGTGTGTATACCAGGATGCAGGTGGAGGCAGGAACCTGTGTGTCTGGACCCCCTGACATCACTGACTGATCAGAATAAAGTGCATATCGTATAAAACTGCTCTGTCACTGATGGATCACTACAATCAGTCCCAAGTTCATAGCAACTTTAATATTTATTATATTTGCATTAAACATTCAAGAAGTCTGTGGGGTTTGGTGATACAGGAAATTATGTTTTACATGTCCGGCAGCATCTCATAAAAGGAAGGGTACAAACAGAGAGATAGATCTCTTAGAAAAAGACATAACACGGACCACAGTGTGATTATAAAGTTGAACTACAGCTCAAAAACACAGAGGAAAGCATTGCTGAGTGGCAGGAAAAAAAGTAGTAATACAAATAATAAAAAGTTATGGACACTTGCAACACACTTATTCTCCCAACCTGGGTTTTAAACATAAGCAGTAACGTTTTTACAAACCTATGGATAGTGTTTTAGAATAAAAACTTGGTGTTCCCGGGTGTGTCTGTGAGTGTGTGTGAGTAGGTGTGTGGGAGATTTGAGTGACGGCTTTGGGACTTGACGCTGTGATGGAATATGCGGATGTCTGGGGGAAAAAGAATCAAAACAAATGACAAGTTGCCTGCCCACTTGTATTTCACCATTTGACTGAGTGCTGTTGAGAAATGTGGATGGAGATAGGCTGATGACAGAAAAATGCTGTCTGGCTGCCGGAAAATAAAGAAAGAGGAGGGAGACGTACGGAGACAAAGCGATGGACTCAGGAGAGGAGCGGAAAGATAAAGAGAAGAATGGAGTGAAGCAGAAATTGAACGAAATTGAAGTGATGACAGAGATAAGGAGCGGACTAACAGAGGAAGAGTCTAGCGGCAACGTTGGGAGAGAAATGACCTCAGACAGGGGAAGAGGAGGGATGAGAGGGAGAGCTGAGGAGAGAGGGAGGAGAGGGAGGAGAGGAAGAAAATGAGAAGGGAAGGGGAGGTAAAAGAGGGTAAGAGCAAAGGGAGGGAAGCTTAGACAGTCTTTGTCATGTAGGAAGCAGAGTGTGACAGTTATGTGAACCTTAGCTATTCACTCTTTTTGTCCGCAAACCCCATCAGGCTCACATACCTTGACAGCAAACACACACACACACACACACACACACTTACACAAACACATAAACACACTCACAAACAGCAACCAGGTCCTAGACAATCACACACAAATATACACACACACCCTGTACACACAAAAGCGCTGTTGGCATGACTGTGTCTTTGACTGCAGTACAGATGAAATGAAACAAACAACCCCGGGAGATCTTGTATAACAATAAATCTCCGAGAGGGTCTTTTGATTCTAAGCTGAGGGACAGATTTCTCTCATTTTCTACCTGCAGGAATGCGAGCTGTAATGTAAAACAGATGCCGTTTCAAAGTCTGGGCGTCTAGAGCAACAATTTCACTCCAGCTTTCAAGTTGTGGAGCTGTACGTGAAGGTGTCGCTTTTGAAATTAAAGCAGTGAATAGTGGCAAGAATAAAATAGTTAATCTCCTACTTAATTAAAAATATTATAGTTATATAATTTTATTGCTTTGACTCGTGTATATTTTATTGTTGTGTCTGGTCTCATTACTCCCCATACTGCCTAGTGTTTAAGAAGATGGAAATTAGAAAGACTAGTGCACCTACAGATCCATTGACGATAAAACAGTTTCTACTAATCAAGCGCAGATTAATATTTGATGTATTATAACAATGATGTGCAGTTCTGACTGCATTATTTAGTACCTTTGAAGTTATTAAATCCATATCTGTGGCAGCAGCAGGTTTAAAATCTAATTGGACATCATGTATTTCTCATGCAAACCATCTCTCTGCAGAGTAATCACTAACTGCAGCTGTCAGATGCATGTGCAAAAGGATTTTTGATGTTTTCCTCTCTACACATTGAATTTTGTACTTTTTTTTATATAACATTAGAGTTGACAGTGTATAAGATTTCATTCCTGCAGTCCAGCAAATGTAGTTTAGTTCTTCAAGTCCCGGAAAACTAGGGGCAGCAAAACAAACTGTTATGATGTAAACAGAGAAGTCAGGCAGTAATTGACCTTTTTCCATCCACTGTGAGCTGATTTCATGCTGCAGAGATCATGAGTCTGCAAGCGACGGGTCACAGTGAAAGGAGCAGGTTACCTGACTGAGAAGTTGTAGATGTGCAGTCTGTCGCCTGCAGCTTTTCATCTTACAGCTCACTGTGCCTGCTCCGTCTTCACTCACTCACTCCCCCTGCTATATTTCAAACTGATCGGCTGTCAAAAAAATTGCAGAAAATTACCATTTTTCTTGTTTTATTAGATGTATTTTTTGATGAATGATAGCAGTCAGTGTCGATCTCAATGACAAACACGGTTCCTGTGACTTTTTCATGATGAAAGACAGCTCGTGCTTCGCCAGTAAATGTGAAGCCGCATTAGTAGGAAATGTTCCGACTGCATAAGCAGGAACTTAATACAGTGTTTTTCTGGTAATGCTGCCCCTGACACCAAGTCTATAAAAATGTAAATATATATATACATATAAAAACCTTGTTTGTCATCTGTGTAGATTCGAACTGAGCTACTGTAAAATTTGTGCAAATGTGTTATTGAATTTTAGTGTATTAACTTACACACCCTTTCAACAGCAAATAAAATCAGTTCAACAGTGACAACAGAAGAATAAAAAAAAATCCAAGAAAAGAACTTTGATGTCAGAATATTATCAAGTTCTGCTCAAATGGAACTAAACTGGCTTTTGTTTGGCCCTTTGTACGAAACTGGGTCTTGTTTCAGTAACTGGAGGGGACGAGTGCAGAGCAAGCAGGCAGTGGATGATCTCAGTTATGGACTACAATAAGTGTGTTGAAGCTGATGGTGATGAGGTCAAAGTAGGTGAAAGGAAGGAGAACCAATTATTTTTGATGCTTTAGGGGTGATTTTTACAGTGACAAAACAGGTCCCATAGCTACAAAAGAATGTGTTCTCTCTTAACATATCCAAATTTAATTACATTTATATATTGCCGGTCTTAAATCTGCCAGTAAAAATAAAATAATACATATGACAGGGACAGTTGGTTGGACCAGTATAAAGGATTATGTAGTTTTTAATAGTCTTCATGCAACTACACTAATGGAAATGCAGTAAAGAAGCAAAAATACAAATTATAAAGCATGCAGGGAGAAAATGGAATCTAATAACATTAATTGAGTTTGACAAAGGAGTGGAGTATTGTTGTACAAGTGAGAAAAGAGTCATTTTAGGACACCGTCTCCAAAAAATGGCCTTAATAATAAAAAAAAGATGTATAACATAAAACATAACTGACATTTCTTAGTCTTAATTTTGAATCATTTCTCATTGTACATGGTGGTGCTGGACCAACTCCTCCCACATAGTGTTTTCATCTGCACAGAAGTAATTGATGTTACACTAATAAATCACAGCCATCTTAATGCACCCAAGGGAACATACCTACCTGTTAAAAGCACAGTCAGTTAAAATATGAGCTTATTTAAATACTGTCCACTGAAGCAGGTTGAGTTAAACTTGATCCCACTGCAATCCCAGATCACACTGCCTGATGTCAGCACAAAAACACAAAAACAAAAGGGTCTGAACTGACAGACGTGGGGTGTTGGGAATGAGCAACGGGGACGGCGATTTGTCGTTTCGTCTTGGGAAGTGTTTCATAGTGGAAGACAAGTGTGAACAACTCACAAGGCTCTGACAGAAAGACTACCGGCCCCGACAACATCTGCAGCATGCTCCCCGATGCTTCAGATGCATTAGAGGTTGACATTGATCCTCAAAGTCTATCTTCAGCTCAGGGCTGCAATAATCCATCTTTTTTCTCTGCAGATACTGATTCCAATACCTCAACTCGAGGTAGCGATCAGATACGAGTGCTTTCATTTTCTCCTCGCTTGCTTAGAAATCTTTAGAAAAAATATTTGTTTAGGGTTACATGAGGCCAGTTCAGAAGCTCACAGAGGCAAGTGAGAAAAAATATTAAATTTTGGTGATCCATTTTCTAAGTCTGATCTTAAGTGGTTTCCCTCCTGTATTTATGACTTAAAAACAGGCAAAAAAGAGAAATCATCCATCTGTGAAACGGATTTAAAAAAAAAGGGAAACAAATTGCTTAGATCACTTTATAGGGTTTTGTTTTTTGATGTAGTCTGAAAGATCCTCAAGGCAAAACTTTTTCCACCTGTTCCAAAACACAATAAGCAAATTCTGCCACTAGAGGTCTCTCTAACAAAATAATGAAAACAATATGGTGACATTGTAAAGCGAGGCTCAGGCAGAAATGTTCGTGGACATGTGTGGTGGAAAACTCCTGTGCATTACTAAAGTTGCAAAACAGTTGCGTTAACCAATAAAACTAATATTATGAAATGTATTTAAGGATTATTTACATTTTCTGATGGGTGTTTACCCGGGTGATGGGGGAGACCACAAAGTTTAACACATCGTCTTGAGTAAAAATGACACATTATTCTAAATTTGAACTTTGCTAAAAAAAAAAAAAAATATGTGGGATAATGTTGGTACACAACTCAATAAAGGATATTGTTGTTTTAGAAATTTAAGGTGGAAATGTTACATATTGGATCATAGAGACAGTAGAGAAAACTAAGAAAAATGGTTCACAAAAATGTGTTTTCATTCTTGCCTGCCGTGGCCTCCTTAGACAAGGGATTGCTGGCTTGCTAAAAGTAACATGAAAACTTTCTGCTCGTAAATAAATGTAACTAATAATAAAAACAGTACATTTTTGGAATGAAATTAACAAAGAAACTGCATTTAGTGAGGTCACATCCAGCCAGCAACATATTACGGCTACAATCCTGTTTTAGCACCCTCTATGTAGGTTTTGCAGTTTTCAGCATTGCAGAGTATTACTTGTTGTGTTTTTTTTGTGTAGCCTGGACTTGGACCATGCTCAACTTCTCTGAGAAGTGACCATCTGTAAATCTTAAATATCCTCCAGTCTTATCCTGGCATTAGATTTGCCCACTGTTTTGTAATGTGAAGTTGTAGTAGAAAAGAATCGATAAAAGGAGGAACAGACAACTCAGTACTGGAATTTGATCCACTGCAGTATGTATTCTGTACCACAGGGGAAACCTCCACCGGCTTCAATGGTCTGTGTTTTGTATCCCCTACACAAACACTAAACCCAAAAAAAAAAAAGAGCAAAGTAAAATATATATTTGGACTGTACTTTTCAAAAAAAAAAAATGTTCCCTCTGATTCCAACTGAAGCTTGTAAACTCGTAAATCACCTTTTTTCCAGAGGGCATCTGCCCTTTGGCGAAGTGCAGCGGGCTGTGGTTTCCTCCACAAAAAACACCGAGTCAGACACCAGTTTCCAGTCTCTCCCTCAGGCATGGATGCTGCTTCCTGATTCGGTTACCTGTGCATTTACATGTGTTTTTTCTCCTCTCTCAGGCTACGGTATAGGCTTGCCCCAAGGCTCTCCCCTAACCCGCAATGTGTCAGAGTTCGTAAGTCGCTACAAGTCTGACGGCTTCATGGACATGCTACATGACAAATGGTATAAGGTGGTGCCCTGTGGGAAGCGAGTCTTTGCAGTCACCGAGGTAAGTCATTGATGGGAGACTGTTCATGTACTCGAGTACGTGTTTGGTGTTTTAAGTAAAGCCTTCTGTAGCTGTACTCCTATAAATGAGTCTCCCTGTGGGACGCAGACAGGATTGCCTGCCAACTAAGCACACGTATGCTGAGCAAACCATTCACATACACACAAAGAAAAGGATGTATTATCATGTAAACTCAGACCTTTTTTACCAGCCTTAACCAGAGTTACAGGCACGTACTGTCTGAGTGTCGATTCTTATTTGTGTCTCCTATGTATTAAAGCAGAAGACTTTCAGTTCTAGGCCTCCCGAATAATGCTTTTTAAAGGAGAGGGAATCTCTAGGCGGAGCGCACTGTCTGTGTCTGTATCTCTTGTTTGTGAATAGAGAAACTATTCAACTCCCTCTGGCCATCCCTTTTTAATCCTACTTCAAAGTTGAATCATATTATAGCAACAGACGCAATTACACAGTCATAGGTTCCTCCAATGAAATGGGAACCTTAACTTCACCCTGAATCAGGAAGTTATTACGATCCATCTCATTTGGAGCCTCGATAGTGGGCTATACTCTCGAACAGTGTGGGCGTTAATGCGAGCTTGCCCTCTGGTGTGGGAGCAAAATGGGAGATCAGTGTTGTCGCTGATGTATTTGCTACGTCAGCATGGGGCTAATTGCCGTCAGAGGCAGCACAGAAATGAGCCCTGTGAAGGAAACATGATTAGAAAGCAAAGGAAAAAACCTCACCACTGTGTCTTCCACTTCCTCCAGGCCCATGAAAGTCTCATAAGAGATAGACATTATGTCAGGGGGAATGTGGGCGAATCAAATGGGAACAAACTGCTCTTCAATTAACCGTCATCTCTTTTTACCATCTCCCTGCTAAATGCTGTTTCTTCCTATTACTCTCAGTTTTGCTTTCCCCCCCTCTCTCAAGCTCCTCTGCCTGCATCTCTGCATCCTTTTTCTATCCAAATATGTCTTTTACGCTGTCGTCCTCTTCTCTTCATTTCCATTCTTATGGGCTTAAACAGCCAAACTAGAGATACGACAGCGGAATATCAATTACATAGTCGCAGAAAAAGTCGTTGAAATAGTAATTATGTAAACAAAAATCATCAATCTGTGCGTTTTCCTCCGTGTCAGTTTAAGTCTTAAATAATCTGTGTCACTCCTCCAACCTCCCTCTCTCTTCACGTCATCACCCACACAGACTCTCCAGATGGGGATCCAGCATTTTTCAGGCCTGTTTGTGCTCCTGTGTATGGGGGTGGGTGGAGCCTTGCTAACCTTGGCAGGTGAGCACACCTTCTATCACCTGGTCATCCCCCGCCTCCGGCGCACGCACACACTGCAGTACTGGCTGCACACCAGTCAGGTGAGTAAATGCATATTGCATGTGTGTTGGCATGGATTCATGCACACACACATACACACACACACACTCTCACACATTTGCAAAGTCACCCGTGCAATGAAATGCAAAAAGACCAACTGTGCCCTTTACATTACTTGTGTGTACGTGCACACACAAACACATGCCAGAGAATAGCCTTACACACACTCACACACACACACACACACACACACACAAAAACACACACACAAACACACACTCTTGTGTTGGTTAAACATCCTTACCCCCTGCAGTTAACTGTTATTTGCAGGTAACCTACGCCATCTACTGTTTGAAATGCAGCATAACAGTCAAACAGTTAAGCCAAATGTATTAATGCTAATTAAGCACTGTTAGTTAGCTCATTAAAGCCTTAATGGTACTCTTAAATTAACTTGAAAGTTTAAAATTAATAAGTTAATTAAATACAAAGTTATTAAACAGTTCCCATTGGCGATACTTTTAATAATTGGTTCATGACCGCACAATACGTCTCTGGCATTTGTTTGGCTTTTTCTATTCTGAGGCAGTTGATTTATAAATGTGTTATGCAGATCATTAAATGTTCCATTTCTTTTCATTTCCTGTCTTTTATCACTTTTTCTGTGCAAGATATTTTTTAATATATCATTTTACATTCATTCAATTCAAATCTGCTATTCCTCAGTGTTCTTTTTAACAAAAGAGCGCAGAATAAATGAATAAATAAGATCAGTGGAGGCTTTTATTGCAATGAGACTGTTAGAAATAGTGTGTTTATGACACTGCACACCAAAAAGAACCACAAATTGGGGATTTAAAGGTCACATTTTGTTGTTTATGAAACTCAAGCCATTACCAAATGAGGTGCCTGTGGCAATATTGTTGAGTGAATAATGGAGCAGTGTGAATATCAAGACTGCTCACATTTGTTTGCCACATCCCTCTAAAAATGGCAACCACTCCGAGGCAGCCTCCAGCATCCATCACAAAAGCGGCTCAGCTATCTAAGAGGACGCCATCTGAGTCAGTCCTTCGAGATAATCCTCATCTACAGTGACGATCTCCCTTCCCTTCAGACATCTTCAGACATATTTAGATATATGACAGCTCACCTTAAAACTTAAGCAGATGGTTTGCAGGTGGGTTTTTGTTTTTTTTTTGTCAGCCTAGCTGAAGCTCTTGGGTAACCAAACTTGGTTAAATCAGAAAAGGCTTCAGCAAGTGATGCTTGAACCTCTGAAGATTTTAAACAGAGAAGAGCTGCCTCTCTCTCTGAATTGCAATCATTTGATTAAGTTATTCAAAGGAGCATCTCTGCAGGATTTGTGAGGAAAAGCTGTCAGATGTTCTGTACTACTGGGTAGAATAATGGCTCCCACAGATTCAAATTCATGCTCTCGTGAGTTATTTTCTGAGCTGATGAATTGATTAAATCTCCCATTACTAATCAGTTGCTCTTTATGTTTGTCTCTTTTCTTCTCTACTTGTAGAAAATTCACCGAGCCCTCCACACAACATACGAGGATGTTAGAAAGGAGCTGACCGGCCTCGATGAAAAGTATGTACACTAACCGACTCAAGCATCTAAGCACTTCATTGTTCTTTTCTTTCTTAAACAACAGTTTGTTAAAAAATATTACATTCAAACCAGATTCACTATTTATTTCTGGGAAAAAAAGCTGTTTTAATGATTTCTATAGAACCAAGGTCACTTTCTCGTTGACAGTGAAAAAAGTTTGTCTTATTCCGTCTTTTCTATAATTTAGCAAATTTATACATCTTATGTAAAAGGAGGTTAGAATAAATTAACCAAACACTGTAAGGTTCAAAGTTCTCTGAGATTTTGTGACCTTTAATGTGAGATGTTTGAAGAGGAGCGAGACTTGAATGAAAGCCCTTCGTGCAGAGGTGATTAGAGTAATACATTATTGGTATCCTATAATATCTAATATTATATTGGTAAGATACCTCACACTGATAGACCTTCAAAATTAGGATATTCTCTTGTGAATTTAATCCCCTCTTCTCTCCATTTTATACTGTGAGCTCCAATACTTTTATTGCAGTGTAATAAATTGGATATGTAAACTTGTACTTGGACTTTGCAGCATTTGGCCGGCTAGCTTAGCTTATTATAAAGATTTAGAGGAAAAACTGTCCACCAGCACTTTAAAGCTCACTACTAATAGACTATCTCTTGTTTAATTTGCTCTCAGCAGCTTCTGACAGCTTAATCTTTACAGTACAAGCTGTTATCAATCTTCTCATCTGACTCTCTGCACGAAAAACCATTGATCATATTTCCAAAAATGTCAATGTGTTCATAAAAAGCCACTCTAACAATTGCAATTCTTTTCACTTTTATGACTTGATATTAAGCAAAAATTCTTGTAAAGACAAATTAAGTGATATGAATAAATAAGATTTTAGCTAAGATAGTGTTACTTAGTCTGCACTTGATAATCCTTTAATACTCAAAACAAGATTAACTGGATTTTAGATGTAATTATCTTAATTATATGCATCGTATGTGTACTTTGTTTGCAGTTTTGCTCAAAAGGAAAATGTGAAGATCAATATTACTGCACAGTATCTCACTGGATATATGCCCTTTGCTGTGATCTTCCTCTCTTTCACTAGCCCCTCCTCTTGTATCTCAGAGAACTGCACCCTGCACAGGAAACAGCATCAGCCTCCTCCCCCATCTCCACCCACATCTCCCAACGCCTCCACTACAGCTGGAGACACCGGCAGCTCCTCACCTTCCCATGAGCCCAAGGAGAAACGTGTGCACTTTGATCTGGAAACCCTCCACAGCTACCGCCTGCGCACACACACCGCCTCAGTGCGAGGGAGGCCGGGAATGGTCGGCCGCCCCGGGCTTGGCTTGGGAGGTTTGGGGCTAAGCAACCTGGGGAGTTTTTCCTCCCCTCCACGGATGAGCCTCCACGTCAACGGAGGCCCCGTCTCTACGCTGGCCTCCACAGGTCTGGTGCTCTCTCCGCTGGGGAGCAGAGCTGCCCAGACCAGCATGTGGGAGGGGGAGCTCCAGGACCTGCAGGGGAAGATCGAGACGTTCCGCACCCAGCTGAGAGAGGCTCTGGCCAGGAGGGCTGAGATCCAGAGCAGCCTGGAGAGAGAGAGGAGCGGACTTGTACGCAGGGATACAAGTCTGGAGAGAGAAAGGGACAGACAGAGGATACAAACTATTAACACAGACAGAAGTAGCTCCACGCAGCCCAAACTCCCTGAAAGAGACAGGACCAGCCAACTGCAAACCCTGAATAATCAACAGACAGGGAGGGCGAACCAATCAGGCGGACCTGTGACTCTGGATCAAGGGAGAGGCAGCCGATTAAACACAGTAAACAGTTTGGACAGAGGGAGAGCCAACCAATTACGATCTGTTAGCACTTTGATGGGAGAACGGACTGTCCAATCACGGCTTTCTACCAGTTTGGAGCGAAGTCGAGCAAACCAACCAGGTGCTGGAAACGTAACTGTCCAATCGAGGAACACTTCTAGCCTGGACAGACAGAAGGCTAACCTATCGAGCAATGTGAACACTTTGGAGAGGACAAAAGCCAACCAATCAGGAGTAAACAGTGGGACTTGATTGTGTTTGTGAAGCCTGTGATGTGTAGGATTGCAGAGGGTGGTGTCGTACACTTGGTGCTTTCATAGCCGTGGGAAGATAGCTTTGTTGGAGCGGGTGAAGGTTAGAGGATGCTTGCTGAAAAAAATTACATAATATGTTAACTTACACCATAACTTACTGCAACCTAATCATTTTCACTTCAAAATTATTTCCACACCCACTTAAAATTACACCTAAAAACCTTTAACTGCAGTTTAAGAGCTGGCAAAAAATGTCTCTTGTGATGTAATCTTGTGGAATGAGAGGAAATATAAATTCTCTGAACTTTCACAAGAACCAGTTTAGAATAACTGGAAAAATTCAAATCACAAAGCTAATTTAGAAGACCAGTGATTCACGTGACGAACCATCAAATTAAAGTATCAAAACACAAGCTAATCACCGTAATAAAAGTACAGTTTGTTCCACAGGCTCATGAGGCCTGCGACCACTTTAAAGACATTAGAGAAAAATGCACAGAAAATTTAAAGTTATAAAGATGTAAAAGAGCCAACAAAACTATTTTAAAATGCACATGCAATGCATATGCAACATCCGTGTCAGCAGCAGGAGGTGAAAATGCAAAAACTTTTTTAACTATTTTTAAGTAAATCAAATTATTTACTAAAATAATACTTAAATGTGAATGAGGAAGTAAAAAAACTGAGGAAAAGAGACAAGCAAAAAAAAAAATCAATCCACTAAAATACCCCATAACTAAAGCATTTTTATGTGTCGAAACCTTCTGTAGGCTCTTTTCTTATTCTTGCCATTGTTACAGTAAAACATTAAAAGCACCGTGTCAAAAAACCCAATTTTGGATTTTCCCTCGTAATGTGTGTCGAAACTAAACGAGGTGTCTTGCAAACTGAGCCAGCCATTCCCAAACGGATGCTTTGAGATGGTAATTTTCCCTCTGTGATTCCAAGGTTTCCATATTAAAAAAAAAAAAAAGGCAGAATGCTGAGCCAGGAAAATTCACACAAATGGAAAAGGGGTTTATTATAAAGTCTGTATTGGAATGGATTCCAGCCAATTGGATCCACATACACACCTTTAGTCCATTTTATGACTGCTGCGTTCAGCTAGTCAAGGTGTCGTGCCATTTGAATTGTTGTGTCCACGTTGTTGCCTTGTGTTACTGTTGATATGGACAAATCGTGAGTCAAAAATGCCTTTTTACACAAGGGAAACTACAGTGTTACACAAACTGTATTATTAAATAGTTAAAGGGGTATTAATCAACCTGTGAAAATGTCTTCCGGGGCTCTGAAATGAGCTTTAAATCTGAGAAAGTAACCCCTAACAAAAAGAAAATATTCACTTGGAGACTACAAAACTTTCTAAGAACTCTTTTCTTAATCATAAAGTTGGCTGGGTTAAGTTTGCTTCACCCTTCTTCACATCAGATTGAACAAGTCTTACAACTTTGACCCCCACTGGATGTTAAGAGTCAGGTTATCTCAGCCTCTCTGCTGCTCCAGTTATGATTGTCCCTTCTTTTCAATGCGTCTCTTGGGAGGCGCTAAGCTTTATCAATTGCGATTGCAAAATCACTTTAATACCCCTTAATTTAAAATACCTTATCTTTCTTTAGGGGGGAAAAACATGGCTGATCTATCCAATTAGTACTTTAATATTTAATTTGTCTATCAGCTGCAGCGTCATGGATCAGAGCTGCTGTAGTTGATGTCCACATGGCGTCATTTCAAAGCTGATGGTTTGTGTTTCTTCCTCAGACTGTTTGTGATCATTTTACAGTCCGACATTGTGTTTATATGAAGACATGAAAAACTGCAGAGCAAAATTAAAAAATCTTAGAGTTGTTCACTGAACCTTCTCTTATCCCGAATCCCGAAACAGCTCGAAACAATCGCATCTCTGCTTGGATGGCAACCCTGGCCTGTTCATGGGTGCCAATTATTTGATTGAATTTATTCATCATGTTCATAACTGAACTTATCACACTTCTGGCAATATTTTAATGCTGAGGGACTGTATTTTTATGTGATTTCACAATATAAGGAAGATTATAAATTGCTTTCTTAATGCAAAGCTGAATGAGCTGTGATAAGTGAGATCTCATGTTGTTTGTTTTTTAATTATTGAAATAGATTTTTTCTTTTTTTTACACACAGTTTCCACTCTGATAAAGCATTTTTTTTGTTTGTTTTCTACAAAACAAGATGAGATAACTTCAATGCCTCATGTCATTTATCAGGAATGATGGAGGAGAGAGGCTGACTGTTATTGGACTCTGATTAAGTTACGCAGTCAGCCACTAGAGGGAGCTGCATCCCTGCTTCCCGCGGCTATGGACAAAGGAGCGTTTATGGATTGAGGTTTTATTCCAGCAAAAAAAACACTGAAACAAATAAAAATAAGCAATTGACTCATGAGGAAACGGTGAGCGATGGAAGCCGGTCGTTTTGTTCTGTTGTTCCCGTGCAGCAGCAGAGGATTCTGGGGGAATGGAGGCCTTTATGAAATCATTCCAGCACTATACAATGCAATGTCACCTAATCGTATTGTAATACTCAGTCTTGTGTGAGTCTCTCTGAACAGGTGTGGGATATTTCGCTGGGGGCCAGATGTCTGAGACAGACAGATGTTACTGAAGCAGATCTGTGGGCTTTTTCGATGGTACTGATGTACATGTAAACGTTTCAAACTTTACTGTGGTGTGAAGTGGTTGTGTTCACATGCCATGGTGTCTATGAGGAAAAAATATATATTTTAGGTCTTTAACGAGAAAGAGCTTGTGGTACTGGATATTTAAACAAATACTTTTAAATTTACCCCTTACAAAAAAAAAATAAAAAAGAAATGTATCAGCATATTATTTAATTTTATCATAATGAACACTCATGTTTTGAAATAAACATTTATATACTTATTGCCTTGCATTATCTTATATTTTGAGTGTAAACTTATTTTTGAGAAATAAAAAATAAGTTTAAAAGCGATGACAATACTGTCCCCGAACTTTGAGCTAATTTATGGACGCATTTTGTCCCCATCAAACCCATTTAAATTCCATTTATCCATAAATTTCATTGCATATTTGTATTGTCATTGAAACAAAAGTTGTTTTAATATTTTTTCACATAGGATTCATTCAAAAATTGACATGTTTTCTGCCGATGACACTGGCATTAAAAAGGAAATAAAAGCAATGTTAGTTGTTTTGTCATTTCAGCTAAATGTACCAACACACAGACATTTTAACCTCTCAGTTAGTTAAAGGACAAAACAGAGAGTCAGCCTCAACATCAGCTTTTGGACTGAGTGTGTTTCAATTGGTAACAAGTGACAGGTGTGCGAGTGTCACGTCCCAAAAGAGCATCAGCAGGTTCTCAAAGGAACAAAAGATTTAAAAACATAAAACCAAAAGGAATAAAATGCATATATGAATAATTAAAAGCATGGGAATTTAGTGTTCTAAGATAAATAAACCACAATACCTTTATCCATTCAAAAAAGGAATTGTTTAATCCACATTTATTTTGGGGAATATTGTGAGAAAGTGAAACTTCCTTTATCTGTTTTTCATTCTGTTTTTTTTTTAACTTTTCCATTTTTTTAAAATTTTTTATATTAATATTGTCCATTTTTTTGCAGAAATTATATCGGCTGATTTGTTTTTCTTTTGACATGCCTCCCCACACCTGTTACTGATTAATGATTATCACTCCTCCAGTATAAAACGGTGGAGAGGATCATCTGCTCTGTTTAGCACTTATGCAGATCAGAGCTGCGTTTTAGAACTTTTTTGGTCGCAATTTCTGAAGTATGTTTGCTCTCTCAAGAGTATTTCAAGTCTGCTGTTTGCACTGTTCCACTTTAGTCTCCTGCAGAAAAAACTAATACTGAATCACCAGTGTGTGAGCTGTTTGTTGTTTACAAGCTCGAGAGCCTGTAACACATCTTCAAAAGGGCAAAGTGTCTGTTTCACACTGATGCTCTTTATCATACACTGTGTTGCATGGTAAAGGTGCCGCATTAGTTCTGGTAAGGAAAATGAGAAGCTACAGCAGTTCTAAAGTGAAGTGAGCCTTTAAAAGCTGTGATTTTCTTTTATAATTATAGATGAAAAGAGATAGATGTAAAATTTTTGACAGAATTTAACTGTACTGTTGAATACTACTGCTAACTGAGAGGCAAGGCACAAGAGAAAACAATCCAGATTATATATTCCCTGTCTGAATGAATAAATCTGCTCCCATTGTAACAAAATGACACCATGGAGCATTTAAGCAGCTGATAAATGTGGGATTTCAGGTGTTTATCTTGTAACAAAACTGATAAAAATTGAATGGACTGTGAGCTTTCAATCAGTTGCTTTTCACATTTTATTAAATTTTACAAAATTCCTCCTCAGATGCAAGTCAGGTAAAGGTTAACTTGTCTGATGTAAATTCTTATAGTCCTGAGGCCACTTCAGAGGAGGTTCAAGTGCTACTCCACCTAGGGGTATAATATTGTTTTTAACCAACAGCGTAATGACGGCTTTCAGCCACACAGAGGCACTTTAGGCCGTCCCAAGGCTCATGAAGAGTGGCTTGTGGGGAGGAGATACCTGCAGAGAATTCCCATTACAGATGTTTTAGTCACAGTGAGACGGACACATGCACTCATCCCCAATCATTTCATCTCAAAGATACACAAGTCAGGTTTTATCTTGAGTGTGTGTGTGTGTGTGCGGCTGCCTCCTGTGTATATTAGCCAGTCAGTCACACTTTACTCATCCCATGAAGCGGTGGCCTACTTAACATGACAGAAATCATTGAAACACATTTCGCTTGTATTGATTTGTAGTTTTGTATTCCATGTTTTCTTAACCACATAATCATATCAACATTATTGAAACTGATACCACAGAATGTAATTCAGTACAGATGAGAGCTAACAGCATGTGGGATGTTTGAAGAGGATGAGAGAGAGAGTGAGAGCAGCATGTTGATGATTTAGTGCCGGTGCATCGACCAGACTGTATAAAATGGAGATAATCGCACAGTGATAAAAAAAAAAAAAAGTCTATCAATCACATGTTCTCTGCAGTCACACATGCTTGTATTCCCTTTGTAATAAAACAAACAATGGGCTCTTTGTCAAGGGGCCGGGGTGCACTGGATGAGGTGTAAAAAGAAATCAATCAGAATCCAGTGGCAGAATTGTGTGGGATTTCACAGACGGATGGGTAAATGTGTCCACATGCAGACATCCACCTGATCTAGATGCAGTGGATGTCGTGCAGCACATGTGTGAAATGTGTGCTCATCTTTCAATGCTTCTGCCTGAAAATGTGCATTTTGTTAACATGCATATACTGTTGGCGGTATATGTGTCAATGCATGAGCCGAGCAAACATGCAGATCTGCTGCTTGTGTGGGTGTTTGCATGTGTGTGTGCATGCGTGTGTGTGTGTGTGTGTGCACATACAAGCAGCTGAACTTCTTTATCCATCTCTATGTTTTTGGCCCTTTAGGGGAAACACACATATCCGTGTTTATCTCACACATGCGAATGGAGACGGACGGCCTTTTGCTCAGACTTGGTAATTAGGTCACATGTGTGAACAGCAGTCAGGAAAAATGTTAATCAAACTTAAGAATCCCCGATGAATCACCCCCCCCACTCCTCTGGCAATCAATTACATCCAACTAGGGTTAACGGTAAAGAGCGCTGCAAATGCACCGCGTGAAGGAAAATAGAACTGCTGCGATTTCTGCATCTCAGAGGGACTGTAACTGTGTAACTGTGACCAAATCACCATGATGAGAGGAGTTTGAGTGGCCTGTGGGAAGCAGGAGGATGTTCATCCACCTCCACCTCTCATGTCTCCCTCCCTGCCTCTTTATAGTGCTTTGTCTAGTAGGTAAATAGGATCCAGGCGCTGTGAGTGATGAGTTTATTAGCTCCCGCCAGCTGTGACCAGCCCTTGGGTATTATTGGCAGGATGGTGGTGGTGTTAGGATGTGTTTGTGTGTGTGTGTGTGTGTGTGCATGTGTGTTCATGTTGGGGTGGGGGCTTCTGGGCAAGGAACAGGAGGGGCGCAAGGGGAGGGAGTCAAGAGACGAGGGAGTACCCCATGAGAACCAGAGAAACTCCCTGGCAACCAAAGACAGGATCAACATTAAATGGGGCGCCCCCCATTCATCCAGCACCGAGCCGCGACACAGAGCCAAATGACTGAGACTCAAAGGGAAGGAGGGTGGTGCTCCTGTGCACGGATATCTGAATGAGAGTAAAAAAAAAAAACCTTTGGGGGGGGCTGGTCAGGAGGCGACTTCCTCCTGTTCTGCACTCCTTTCAAATGAATCTGCAGAGATATTAACAGACAGGCTGCAAAAAAAGTGTCCCTGAATGTGTCACAACAGTCTGTTCTAACAATGATTGACAGGAGGGATGAAAAAAAAAATGTAGTGGAAGGAAAAACACGTGGGTGCTAAATGAATGTTTAGTCCATTTCAAGTCCCATTAAGAATTGATAACTGTGGGAGGGGAAAAAAAAAAACGGGCCCAGATCTCTTACAGGCTGAATTCACGCATGTACACATCGCATGCACGCACATGTGCGCGTATATGTGCACGTATAGCCGACTCTTTGATGTTAATTGCCGCAATGTCATTCATGATGAGTCAGTGAATCGCAGAGGTGTGTGTGGATGCGGTTCTCTGCGTGAACGTATGGCTATTAAACGGTGCGTGCGCGCGTGTCCCGGAGCTCCGCACTGAATCCTCCGGGGTGATATAAATGCACCACAGTGGTCAGACGCCTGCCACACCCTTTTTTTTTTTAGAGTAAACAAAGACTGAGACATCTGAGCCACCAGCCCAGGATGGATGAAGAAGTTGAGTCTCTCACACACACACACAAACACACACATATACACACACACGAGCCTGCTGTTTAGAGAAGCACGAGGCATATCTGATGGTGAGCTTAATATTGTAATTACAGTAAAAATGGCTCTTGCTCATAGATGACAGGTTATCTCCAAAAAAAAAAACGCCCCCTCGCTTTTTACGCACACATGCGCAGGCCGCGTTTACTCCACACATACACAAACACACACACAAACACACACACACACATTCCAAAATCTGCTCCTTTGTCTTGGTCGCCTCACGGCGGTAGCCCCGAAACAGGAATTCAGCGAGGAAAGGAAGAGAGAAGTGTGTTTGCTTGGACCAGACTGTCTCCTCCCCCCACCATAAGCGCACACACACACACACACACACACACACACACAACAGTGTCTCGGGGGCGCCGGGGGGGGGGGCGGGGGGCGGGCGGGCCGCGGGGGGGGGGCGGGGGGGGGGGGGGGGGGGG
>JAPZDV010000007.1:5440606-5455801 GCA_029814665.1 Acanthurus lineatus | reverse complement strand
ATAACCCAATATGCATTGATTTGGTGATTTGCAGGCTGAGACGACATCTGAACAGAGTTAAAGTGAGTTTGTTAGATGTCAAGTAACTTAAATAGCATTGAAATAGTTGAACGTAACCTGAAAATCATCAAATCTTTATTAAATGTGAGGTAACTATGAGAAAAAAAGAAAAAGAATCCTTATAAGACCTGAAGGGATATTTTATTAATCTTAATATAGGAGATTGGGTTATGCATGATCGTATACTGCTCTGTCAGCAAATACTTAAAAAAAGTACTTTTTTCTTTTTTCTTAGTTGAAAAAAAATGTATTAATGTGCACCAAGCAGAGTTTAGCAGGATCAAATGTTTCTAAATCTGAAAATCTGACACAAAGCTGATCAAACCACATTCACAGCACTGATGAGGCAGATTAGCTGAAACTTTGACTGTTTAATTCTGAATAAATGATATAAGAATGCTTCTCCCCAGCCGAGTCATAAATATTAAATGGTATAGAAGAAACTTTAAGATTTAAAGCCAAGTTTTCACAGTATTTAAGTTATAATTGACTCAGAGGAATATGTACTTTAGATAATGCAAGGGACTAAAATTTCTTGTGCAGTTTTTTGCAGAAACAAATCTACTTCATAACATCCATGAGATTTTTTTTATTATGGCAAAAGCCACATAAGGAAAATAATAAACATATTAACATCATGTTAGTTTAGTCCCTTACTAGAGTAAATATGATCTACCAGTGATACATGAATGATTTTTTCTCAATAAATCTCCCTGTATTTGACAAATAAACTAATAAAATCAGAAAGCAGTGATGAGGCTGACAGTCGGGACTCTTTCTCTTCATATAGGAAAATAAAATCTATTTTTCTGCTCTTACCATCACAGATACACTGGCAAATAAAAAAGATTTTTAAACTTCAAAGCTGAAATGACAAAGAAACATGTTTGGGACACGGGCACCACCTGCTGGAAGCTGGGTGCAGGTGCAACATATTTTGGTTACTGCAGATGTGAAAGAATAATTTGGGTCAGGCAATAAAAGGGAACTCAAAAAATGATTTGAATTTTAAGAAATGTATCATTGTGATTCATTTGGAGTATTTTTCACAAGATTAATACTCTTTATAATAACAGATACGTAAAAAACGAAAATCGACGAAGCTCAGTTCAAAATCTCTGCTTCATTCTGCGAAAAAAAGAGCCATTCAGGTTTTTGAGTCTGAGGTTATTTATGTAACAGAATGAAAACACCCTTGAGAAGTCTTGACATTGAGTCTTTCCGCCGCTAGATGGAGAAGTGGGATAGAAGAACTGGAATAATGATCCCATTCTACTTGGATTTGATCCCAATTTTCGGCTGCACGTACGCCGCTCCTCTGCAGCCCTGAAGCAGACAGCCTGGTTCCCTGGACGTCATATGATAAAGGCTGGAGGAGAGCCAGCAGGGCCCCCGTTTGGAAAGGAGGACCCGTATCTCAGTCAACGCGCACAGCCAGGGCCCCCTTTATCTCTGCAAGGCAGGGAGGCGTATCCTTTTCCCCTCTCCCACTCCCCTTCACATACCACTCTGACTCTCTCTCTCTCTCTCTCTCTCTCTCTCTCTCTCTCTCTCTCACCCATACACTAACTAGACTACAACCTGCTTCAGACGACGCCCCATCGCCCATGAGATTTCCACCGAGGGCGCAGCCAAGTCCGTCGTGCGTCTTTTTCGCTCGAGAGGAAGCCGTCGGGCTCTCATTATTTTCGGGCTGCGCGCTCCGGCTGCCCACGGCATCACCTCAGCAATAACAGAAGGGGTGCCAGCCAGAGGAAGAAGAAGAAGAAGAGGAAGGAGAAGAAGAAGAAGAAGAAGAGAAGGAGGAGGAGGAGGAGGAGAAGGGAGGAGGAGGAGGAGGAGAGGAAAGGGGTGTTAGAGTATTCCGAATTGACGCTCAGAAAATAAACAAGGAGACACCCTGTTTGGAAGACGTCTGGTGGCGGGAAGCGACAGTTATCTGCAACTGAGTAAGTCGTGATTT
Source organism: Acanthurus lineatus (assembly GCA_029814665.1). Classification (NCBI taxonomy): domain Eukaryota; kingdom Metazoa; phylum Chordata; class Actinopteri; order Acanthuriformes; family Acanthuridae; genus Acanthurus; species Acanthurus lineatus. The sequence continues at coordinate 5,453,778 of JAPZDV010000007.1, read as the reverse complement.
TAACAATGTGCGGTGCTTGTGCTCCTGTTTTTTTGACCTGCTTTTGGTGATTTGTCCAGCGGCTGGTTATGCAGCGGCGCAATTTTTAAGCTCCCAGTTCCAGCAGCATCCTTTGACTCAGGAGGAATGACAGAGCGGAACAGAGGGATGGAGACACGGAGAGATTGAAAGAATAGGAAAAATATTTGCTTATTTAAAATATCTGTTGTCGTAAACAAACAAACAAACAAAAAAATAATAAACCCTTCCTGTAAACACGGTGAGGTTACAACTAGTAATCACAAGAGGCGCAGCATCCTTCAAGGGACACAAATGCAAATTGTAAATAACAAGCTCATAATAATAATAATAAAGTCAAGCGATGTTTTTGGAGGCAAACACACACACTCACACAAAAACAGCTGCATTATTATGTCATGTCAACATCGTTTATTAGATGCCCAGAGGCCCCGTTTGCTGTACTGTACTCTCAAGCCTTGATACGGCCATACCGACAGGTGTAACGGGACGACATGTTTACGCGAAGGCTGTTGATGATCCATCATGTTAACATCGATTCGTTTTGCCAGCAGAGTGTTTCAATGTGTCTCTCTATGTTTTTTTTTTTTTTTTAATTGCCTCGACGGTGAATTTCCAGTGGCGCCAGCCGTGCATGGCCGCCCGTCACTGCATGTGTTTGAGAGAGATGCTGACTGGAGGAGAGAGGAGAGTAACAGGGTTTCCATGGTGTGTTGTGATGTGAGCAGTCTGCTCTGCTCCAACATGGCGCGCATGAGCTGAAAAAAAAAAAAAAAACCTTGGCCATTACATACTCCTGTCTGGTATTCATTGCTCTGCAGTGGACCAGGCAGTTTGGCTTTTAATATTTCCAGGGGATGGTGCTTGTGCATCCTGAGGTTTTTGCACAAATTGAGCTCAGGATGCCACCGGTTATGGAATCCGTCCTGTCAAAATATCACGTAGGCTTGTGTTAAATACTCTCCTCCTCTGTCTGTTATTATTTGTCCAAATAGAACAATATCAATTGGATCGACTCCTGGTTTCACTCCGCTTTTGTTTTTTTACGTTTGATCGCAGCAGGTATGAGCACAATCAGACAGAGAGTGTGTTTTTTGTTTGGTCTGGTGTCCATTGTTTTTCACCCCGGGGTCTCTGCTCAGCGAGCAGACGTGACTGTTGAGGACAACATCTTTGTTGACCACCAAGTTTCATGGTGACAGCGCCGAAGTCTGTAAACACAACACACCCAGTGCATTTCTGGGAGAGTTCATGTGAGTCTGCGTGCACAGACAGGTCATCGCTCTGTGTTTTATTCGTCTAAAAGGCTGCAGTTTGACACCTGTTTGATTCCTGAAAATGCTGATAGAAATTACAGGCAGCGAAAACCTATTGAGTTTTCTTCCATGACAGTTTCTTCTGAGGTGACGAACAAAGTGTCAGTGTGAGTGTTGATGCTGAAAAAGAGGCAACGTGACTTGATTTCAATGTTTGTGAGGTCAAGAAGAGTGCAGGAAGTGATGCAATACTTTCAGGGCTCCACTTATATTGAAGAAATCAGACAACTTGAGATGTTTTATTGTTGTTTTTTAGCAGCTGTAACCCTGTATGGATGTTATGGTATGGATATGCTTGTATTTACATTAGTTGGTCGTCCGTTGTGGTTATTTGATACTAGTGCAGTAAAAAAAATCTGTAATATTGTATACAGGTGCACAGGATGCTGCTAAGGAAACGCAGGTTCCTTTTTCTAATAAATGAATGACATTTTATTGGATCATGCATAGACTTGTGTACTCGCTGATACCAAATCAAGCATTTTAGGCCGTATTGTAGTATTGTAGACTGATGTGGATACTTGAAATGCTACAGGAATAACCCTAACACGAGATAGGACCAAATTTCTTAGCAAAAGTTATTCAATTAAACACTTTCCCTCTTTTTTCGGAAACTGGGCCCAAAATTAGACAGTTAAAAATCACAGTTCTCTGAATTCTGATCAATCACAATCTCCACTTTGATTGTTTGATCTTGTACATTAGTCTTCATGTCCAACATGATGGAAATGTGTCCTGTTTTATTACCATTTACAAAATACACTTGCACAAAAAGCAGATTCCTGGGCTCATAAATTAAAGCATCAGGTTAATAATCATGATCACATTATGTGAGAATGTGTGAGAATAAATAAAGATCACATGTTTGCACGTGTACAAATACAAAAACAAAAAAAAATGGAAAGAACTGCAGTCAGCGCAGCACATTTCTGAGCTCTGTTTGTTGTCCGTTCTGTCATTTTCCTGTATTAGCGAGACATGTTAAGTCCACTTTGGGCCCCAGCCTGGCGGTGTGTGAGCTGAGGGTCTATATCCGGTTGGCTGCTCTGTGTTGTGTCAGCAACTCGCAGTCGAGCTGACAGCACTTGTCTCGTCCGTCCAATCATCACGCGGCATTATGACTCTGGACAGCCCCGTTTCTCTGTGTGACTCTTTGTCAGGGTGTGTGTGTGTGTGTGTTTTTGAATTTTTGTGGCTTTTTTTTCACTTTTTTGTTTGTCTTTGCATGTTTGCAATACAAAAAAAAAAAAAAAAAAGATGGATGGTGTGTGTTTGTGCATGTGTGTGTGTGTGAAAGTGTGTGTGATGGCTGTCTCCTGGCCTGTCTGGCTGCGTGCTGGGATGGATCTGCTTTCACCAATTTAGATAGAGGGGAATGGGCTGGTAAGCGGAAGGTCATTTATCCTAATCTTGGACTGTCAATGAAAAATGAGGCGATAGGTGAATGAGTGACGCTCTTCACCACCAAATAACTGTCGTCAAACGGTCTCAGCTCAGTCACAGGCTGTCCTGATAAACACAACTTTAATTAGGAAAAGATATCCAAGTGATTGTTGCTGACATTAATGCAAAATTGTGATCTGATTTGTCACAAATTCTTCCTCACAACGGATGCTCAGTTACATGTGAAAGGTGTTGCAAACCCCACAGAGAGTTAGCACCACACCCTGCAGTTCCCCCACAGCTCTACAGGGGATTTTAGCATTTTTCAGCCCATTGTTTTGGTTCTGCTATTTTTGGTTCAGTGTCAGCGCTTCCATGAACATCGTCTCTCGACACAGAAACCAGCTGCATGCTGCCTGCTCAGCCCTGCACCTGATAGCAAACAGGCAAAGTTTGCAATTACAAAGTGAACAAAGTGGAGTTTAAACTTGAATCCAGATATTCCTTCATGGATGTTCATGTAAAACAAACAGAGCTCTAAGAAAATTCGACTTAAATTCATCAGGTCAAGAAGATTTCTCAGAATAAAAGCTTAAATTAGTTTGAATATAACAAAAGATACAACTGTATCTGCTGGATGTGTAAATAAGCAACTGTATGCTAACACATCATCTCACCCACTTTAAAGGTGTTAGTCAGTGTTGTGTTTACAGCTTGTTGCCCTTAAGTCATCAAAAAAAAAAAAAATCAGTTAATGCAGCTTTAATGGAAATGCTACAAGGTTCAAAGGTAACTTCTTCACTAAAAGCAAATGCAAATATACTACCTTTAACTTTGCACTACCACTGCTGGAGCTTGATTGCAATTTGTGGGCATTTAAGTGGCAGAAGTGGTTGGAACAACATCATTACCAGGAGGATAGCAGGCCTCTCACGGGTTCATATCCTGCCCTGAGCAAGGAGCCACAGAGTGATGGATATTACTAATTACCCTCGCTGACCTTGCTGTCATTAGGAAACCATCTATGCAGTGGATATAAAATCACATCAGTGTGCCGTGTCAAGGAAAGTGAATTTCATGCATTACAGCAGCTCCTACAGTTAGGTTTTTTATGCTGAAAGGGAGTAGTGTAGGGTGAAAGAGGAAGTGGAAGTGAAAGCTTGCTCAGCATGCATACAGAGTGATAAGGAGTAACATCTGGACAGATAGTAGAGATGTGAATTTTAATTTGATAATGTTTCGCATCCACCTTGCCCTTTCTCTCTCTCTCTGTTTTTCTCACATTCTTTTAATCTCTGCCTCCTCTTTTTCTCCTGGATAGTCACTTTTTTCTTTCCCTTTTCTTTTTTTTTTTATTTGACTATCTCTCATTACGAACCGCCTTCCTTGCTGCTTCGTCATGACAGATAAGACCAGAGAGGATTTGTTTTTTTTCCCACTCTCTTCCCAGCAGATAGTCTGTCTTCTGATAAAAACTGTCATTTTTAGCCTCTAAGTCATTTTAATCTCAGAGGGAAATGTGCTCAGCAGTGTGTGTGCATGTGTGTGTGTGTGCGCACATGTGTGTGTTTCTTATGCACTCCTCCCCGAAACACGCGCACACCCACATGCTCATATGACGATCACCAGTGTTGTTGCAAAGATGATATCAAAGGCACTATTGATAAGCAGCAGAGAGGGATCATTCATCTTTTTTTTTTTTGCACTGTGGATAACCTGTACCCATCTCACCACACACACACACACACACACGCACGCACACACACACAAATACACATCTGGTTTAAGGGAAGGACGAGAATGAATATGAGGTCTTGTCCTCTTGGAAATGAGACATAGTTTCTTATGATCACACAAGAGATCGGACAGTGTGATACTGGACAAACACACTCAGCATAAACAGTTCCTGAGCCTCTTGAGAGCCTTAAGTGGGGATTGTAACCTTGCCATGAAGGAAGGCACCTATTTGGCCCTAATGGTTCCTGTGTTAATGCTGAGAGGCTGCTCCAGTAATGCAAGTCCATAGGCTTCCAATGTACAGAAGCACAAAGCTCGCTGATCGACCAGATGGACACAAAGTGCACACAAGGTCACAGGAGAAAGTCCACTACAGACTCTGACTGTGTGTAGACATGAAAGCGGTGCTTTCTGCAGGTCGTGCAAATGCTAATGCTGGTATATGTTTTCACAGAGAGATGCACACTGAGGAAAGGGTCAATAATTAGACCCATCGACCGACTTATTCAGCTCTATTAAATTACTGAAATATGTTTAAGGCCTTCAGAGTAAGAGACACAAACAGGCAAGAATTTTTTCGCTACATTTTTTGTAATCTCATCAACAATCAGCTGATGTGACGCCACCCTCGGGTCATAACTTTGTCTGTGCACCCACGTTGTTTTCTTATTGCGATATACATAAATTCAAACTAAGGCATGTGAGGAGTTCACACAAAGAGCACACTGTGAAGTCGAGTTGCTCTATAGAGGTTATGTGGCATGTAGAAGCAGGAAGAGTGACCTGCTGTTTTATTGGTAAACTAATGGCAACTACAAGTGCAAAACGCCTTAAGATTTGGACCGAACCACATGTTCTCTGTTATCATTTTGAAGCCTCTACTGAGGTTTTCAAATACAGTTTTCAATGTTTGTCTGATGTCAAGACCCAAAAAAAACTTAAAACAAAATCCTCAATATGATTAAAAAACCATTCATTGGATTAAATGAGTTTTTTTTATCAAATCAACTTTCTTTAATAATTAGAATTCATTAGTTTTCCACAGAAATATATATGAAGACATTAAATATATATTTTCATGTATGTATTTAGAGGTCTGATGCAGCCACTTTATATTCTCTTCTCCTCTCATGGCCAGATGCTCGCAGCCTTCTGCGTTGATGTTGTCTTTGTCCTAAAATAAACTGCTTGTAAATCAGAGCAGATTGTTTACCAGGTGTGGAGCTCAAAGGCCTTTATATCTCTCTATAAATGGCGCTTTCTGCTCCACCCTGTAACCCAAATTTGAACAGTGAACCAAACTCCAGACTTTCTTACATCCCCACGCACACAGTCCTGTTTATGACATCAGAGATGCTTTGCACAAGTTTTTTTTTTTCCACCGTCTACAAGCTGAACCTGTTCTCCGTCTCAAGTGCACCGGCTGTAATCAAAACACAGGGATCGATAAAGTGTCACAAGCCGTAGACTCAGCATGCACCGTCTGGACGCGGAACAAGCAAACACCACGACTCGACGGATCTGCAGTGTGAGGGTTCATTGTTGTGGAAGTAATGGAGGTCTGGTTTGGTCAAGTGAAGACGTGCAGGCATGAGGCAGGTCGATGAGGAGGAATCCATGGAGAAGAGACGCAGGGTGGGGGGTGTCGTCTCAGCTCAGCGTTAAGGGGACTTGAGAGAGGCAGAACAAGAAACAGGCTTGTAAGAACTAGGACAAACAGTTTTCGGTCAGGTCAGGGACTGATAACAAGGTACAAGTAAATGCAGAAGTATACTGCCCATAGAGGGGTACCAAATCCTGTTCTTCCAAAACTTTCACACATCAGGAGTTAGAGAAGGCTTGATCTAAGAACCTTTGCAAGTTTCTGATACCAAAATATCCAACAATCACACCCACTTTAAGCAACACTTGCTCAAGAATGCAATGTTGGAATTTTCTCTTGAGCTGTTTTCACAGAAATACTTCTCTTACATTTTTATGCAAATAAGGAAAACATTGTGTTTGCCCTTGAACTGAAGATTGCTACTTTGACTTTAAAACACAAAACGCATGTCTCTCCATTGGTGTTTGCATAGAGACTCACTTATATATCTGTGCAAACTCGGCTAAATGCTATCAAAAGCAGACATGTTTGTTTGCTTGACAGAAAGTTACATAAATTGGGTGGTGCAGACTGTTCCTATCCAAAACTTAAAGCTAGATATTTTTATCACTTGAACACAATTACTGAAGAAATACCCAATAAAATAGCCTTTAAAGACTCTGCATTGATTTTACACTTTCATATTGATTTAACAATCATGCACAAGCTACTTAAAACAGGCATAACAAAACTGAACAGCCTTAAAAATGTCACTTAGGTTATCTTAGCTTTGCCTTGAAGATTACAGACTTTTAAGCAGTTTTAAGTCATTTACCAGGCAAAAAAAACACTATTTGTTATTAGATGTATTATGGATAGTTTAAATTGGGCATTTTTGGTGTTAGGAACTAGTAACTATGAATATATTTTAACACTCCTCTGAATTTGGATTGTTTTGTAAGTGTGATCCCACATTAAATGACATCTTGTTTTATATATTAATCTGTGTGAACTCCTCGTCCCACCACACATGTTCCTGTGTGTGTGTGTGTGGCTTCCCAGTTGTCCTCCCAGTGTTGATGTTTCGCAGGATTTCACTGTCTTCTGTACTGACAGAGCTGCTATTTACGAGTGACCTCCGAGGGGGAAAGGAGTTTTACCCTCTGACCCCTGAAACACTAACACATGACCTCAGCGGACTTCCTCCGGTTTTTATTGGCACCGCTCTGTTTATGTTTGGCCGAATTTGTGTTGTCAGATAGAAGGATGCGGAGCTGCGTGTGTGGCGGTGGAGGAGTCATGGTGTGCGTGCTGGCCTGGTACAAGTATGTGTGTGTATATATATATGAGTGTGTGTGTGTGTGAGTGCGAGTATGTGGCTGGGGCAAAAAGGCAGAAAGAAGTATTGTTGTCTCTGTACTCTTTTGGCCTGGAGGAAGGAAGCCGTGGAAGTGGGGAGCAGAGAGAAGGAGAAAGAAGTGCCACTCTGACACAGTGAGTGTGAAGGGGATTTGAGATTAGTTTCCTCTTCCAGACTTTCTCAGCTTTCTAATGCAGGTTCTGGGTCATTAAGCCCCGAGAATCATTTTCACAGTCATCATTCTTTCTGAAGAGGAAACATTTTTGTGCCAGACAGTGTTTTTTTTTTTTTTTTTTACATGCAAGTATTTCAGTGTGTGTGTGTCTGTGAACCCTTTTTTCCATCCTTAATATTGCTGTCTTGAATGCATCTGGAATGTCAGATTTGAAGGGGTAGTAATAAGTCATGTAATGTGTATTTAATCTCGAGTTTTTTGCCTCTCAGTTTCAGTTAAATTCCACACAATATTTGGTTTGTGTGTGTGTATGTGTGTGTGTGTGTGGGTGTGTGTGTGTTTGCTGGGGAGTTTCATTAGGCATGGACATTATAAGTTAAAAGGCTTGTGTGTTATGGAAGTAACACCTGAGTGAATATGAGTCTCTGTTTCCCATCAACATTAAACCAGATTTGTTGTGGTTAGTGCACCTAATTTTTAACTATCCGGAACATTTTCAAACCAAAATAAATTTTGTTAGGAACCTAAAAAAGCTGAAACCAAAAATTAGACCTGCCTTGATTTGCAAACCAGAGTGGGTGTGTAACCTTCTGCAGGTTGTTGTGCATTGTGCAACGCCCTCTGTTGATCACCAACCTTGATTACAATAGATTGCAAGATAAAACCAAGGTTCTGATGTACTCGATCTAACCAGAACAAAATCAACAATGTTAGTCTGTTTTCAGCCCATCTGTAGCCCATTTGAGCCCCTTAATCTCTGGTTTCTTCTTTTAAAACCAGTTTAAAAAAAATTCAAACAGTTTGGCAGTGTAGATTTTTGCAGATGTTTTCAGGAATAACAGGAGTTGTGTATTTAATGGGTGCTGTTTCTGTAGCTTTGGATTTGGTGTGCTTCGGTGGGACTTTTTTAGAGCAGTGGGATGTTTTGTATGAGACTGACTCCAAATAAAAAACTGCATTGCTCATGTCTGTCGTCATCCATTGCAACAGTGTGGCTCCATGATGTGTTTTTAATAGTCAATAGACAACAATTGAGGTCATAGCCACAGGAAATGAAGCTGCTCATTGTTGGCTTTGGTCTGTCATGGGAGTTGTTGATGTCAATAAAATTTAAAATATATCACAATTTATCCCTCGAAAGCTTGTGTCAGTTCCAATCTTTTTCTTGTTTTTGTCCGTGATGCTCTTTTTTTTTTATCGAGTCCAGGGACATCTCATACGGTCGTAATGCTGTAGGTGTTAGATCCATTCAGGTATTGTGCGTTTTAAGTGTTTACTAACTAAAGAAGCACAGATGCTGTAAAAAAAAACAAGCTTTAAAAATAATCTGTGCATCTGAGTAAGTGCGAGGCGTGGGAGGCAGGATCAGAGTCAGTATGCTGAGGTGTCCAAATCCAGGTTGTTGTGGTATTTGTTTAAGATAATCCTGGATTAGCGGTGATGAGACCTGGTGTAATCTGCCACTATCACCGAGAGATAGACACAAAGACGGATGGCCGTCCCAGAGTCCCACAGTGTGACTAGACTCACGGACAGATCGGTACAGCATGTACTTGCTGACCTTTTCCCTCCCAGACGATGTAGCGTTAATAATTCATACAATGTTTCTCCGACTTTTCGGATCAAATCAGTGCAATCGGCTGGAAAAAAAAAAAACAACTTTGTTCCTTTTTAACATGCATTCGAAGTTTCAAACATTTGTTGCAGCAAGGACATTCAGTTTGTGCAATGACAAGCGCAAATATGATGCTAACATTAACCAAAAAACCAGTAGAGGGTCTCCAGAGTGCAAGGAAAAGAGTTTCTTCTCACCTTGCAAGGGAGAGTTTTAAATCCTGGTTGGCCTTTAGATCAACATGATATCTCTAAACAAGGATGCTCAGAGAGATTATTATTCATTTAGCTCCAAAGGCATTAAGGTAATCACTGTCAGGGCATCTCAGCACAGATAGTGAGTTAAGTGACTGCCGGTGCCAGAGGACCACGAGCACGGTGCTATTAGCTGGGGCTCTATGCAGACGGTTAATGTGTTCCTGGAAAGCCTACAGGAGTAGTGCACTCAACAGGGAATAGGGCTGGTCATTAGTCCGTTTCCTTGATCGTGCGCCGGCCCTTCCTCGACATATTGGCAAAAACAACCCTAGTTTTAGTTTGTTGTTCGTGCGCAAGTCTGCCGGCTCGGACCACTTCCTCTCTCAGTCCTGTCTGACTAATATTGTTGATCTATTGCATTTATCTGCCTCAGTATGTTTTCTGCCGGCCTGTCTGAGAGTGGCTGCCGGCCTCCCCGGATGTCTTTCCTTCTCCACCATAAATGTAATTACTCTTCTAACTATGCTGCAGAGACGCCTGTCTTTGTGTCTGCTTTTTCTTTCTCCCTGTTCGTTCATAATTTATGAGAGAGGCAGCAGGACACGGGTCCTCAATGTTTCAGTAAGGTGGACATATTTCTTCCAATACATCTTAAAAATTCATTACAGACGAAGCCTGGAAGAGGGAGAAGCAGGACTAGCATTGAAATTCAGACTTTGGAGTTGTGAGAAGCTTGGAAAATCGAAAATTTTAAATCAAAGAATACATCCAGTGGATTTCTACAGACAGTCTTAATCAGCTCAAAGAACCAGATAGCAGATTTTACACAATTGTTGAGTATTGATTGGTTTTAGTTGCATTGTTTTAGGTGTGTGCACGAGCATTCAACTTCAGTGGCACCAAATCAAACACAGGAAATGTATCTGCTAAAATATAATTGCAATAACGAGGTCTCATTGCTTATTAATGTGTGTTCAGCATGATCTACAGTCTTTAACTGTTAAAGTCAAAAAATATAATCTGTTATTTAAAATTGCATATTAAAATCATGTTAGCAAACAACTGACACACAACACATTAAAGAATTAGCAACTGGAAAATTAAAGATATGATTGAGTTTATGTATTTTTATACATTTTTACATTATTTTTACATTGAAAAGTTGTTAGATTCTTTTTATCATTTGTGTTTATGTAACATCCAAATAACTGTGATTGTGAAACTATGAAGTCCCTGTTAATATGACAGAGAGCTCAGTGTTTAAACTGAGAGAAAATCTGAGGGTCTTCAGATACATTTATTTCTCGTCAAGTGCACAGAACTCTTATGTTGACATACTGTGACGTTTTGTGTACAAGCTGTTGCCAATAAACTTTGGAGTGGGATGAGCAAACTGGGACTTACACTGGCTTATTTAAGGCAAAATGTTCTTCATTTGTCACAATTGATTCATCCAGCAGAGGTAATTAACACTAATCGAAAAAAAAACCCCATCTGTGACTCGTCCTGTCTGCACCACCCGCGTCTGCTCAGTTTCTGCCCGTCATAGCTGCTTCTGCTGCTGCTGCTGCTGAGGGTGTGTCCTGCTTCATCTCTGCTGATGCTCGCTGTGACCTTTCCCAGGTCGGGACGGTCAGACGTTGCTTCCAGGTCTCCTTCATAACACTGATGAGCTGATCCAGATGAGATGCTCAGTCAGCTAACTTCCACTGGAACCTGATGGCTGTGAAGAGAAGGAGATTAAGAGAGAAAATAAGTCCTGAAAACGCACAACATGTAAAGTTAAAAGCACCTGAATCAAGGTCTTAATAACGTAATGTACTTTTTTTTCAGCTTTATTTTACAATAAAATAAGGATGTTTTTGATTTCTCTTACAGTCTGATTTTACTCTTTGCATCTCCAGATGTTTTTCTCATCTTCCTGTTTTCGCCGGATGAGTTGGAAAGGCAAAAATTTGAAAGAATTTGTTGACACAGTACAATATATGTGTGTGTGTGTGTGCTTATATGTGCACTTGAGGGTTGATCAGATGATTGTGGTTGTACTTTTTCTCCAGAGGGTCTCCATGTGATGATGATGTGGCTTTGTGAGAGAGCAGAGAGAAGTGCTGTGTTTTGTAATGTATGAGTGCCAAAAAACGTTTGCAGAAATCCTGCATGTGTTACACAGTGTCCCTTGGTGATATTTACCTTGTGAGGCAGCTGGATCAGTGAGATCACTTCATCATTTGATCTCTTAAATTTATTTTGCCAGGATTCATGTTATAAAGCACCAATGGGATAATTTGTTTTGTAAGAAAACACAGGAGTTAGCATCATCCTGGTTCCCTCAAGAAAATAGAACTTTTTGATTATTGCAGAAAAAAAAGCTCTGTGGCAAAAAAACTTTAGCCTCTATAGTCCAATTTAGCCACTTGTTAGCAAGTACCACTTTTAGGGCAAATTAGAGCTTGAAATATCACAAGTGTGGTGTTTACAGATGTATTTTATGCCTTAGAATAAAATGTGAAAGTTTCTTTAACATGCATTAACAACAGATCTCATCAAAGACATAAAACAAAAAGCCATATTGACTTGGGCTCATATATGCACCTTTCTGTGTGATTGTGTATGAATCTAAATGGTTTGCACACAATCACATAGAATGGCTTTTCTCATTGCAAAAGATGTTTTCTCTCCTCTTCCGATTTCCGATTTAGATTTATCAACTGGCTAATGCTAGTAGCTAAGCGCTAGTAGATCAGATAGTTAGTCGATCTGATTGGTTGAGGTCACCTATCAAGAATTTTTTAAGAGGGTCGACCCTTTTCCAAATAGTTTCCACCCACCAGATGTTTCTGTGTATCAAACCATCTGGTCCGTGGAGTTGCTGTAATGCACCGCTGAGGTTTTTATTAGTCCTATAGAGCTTCAGTGGTTGAGCAGTGGACATACAAGCATGACAGAAAATTTATGCTTCTTTATGTTTCGAGCCAGTGTTGTTGCATTGCATGCCTTTGTGGGGGGAAATAAAATTGTAGCGAACAGACGAACCCTACAGCAAGGGCAACATAGGGGGGGATTTATTGATGTGCTCCCAATTCAAGCTTTATGGGTACTTAGTAGGGAAATGATGCACGCAAACTTAAATAGTGTTGGTGGGGGGGGGGTATCCTGGCTCCTCTTCAGGAGGAAGAGTGAAACCAGCATGCAGTCTTTGCACATTGCACTGGCAGTGGAGATGGTTTGGGTGTGGAGGGATGTAGATAAATTGTTTTCATTGTTCTTTTGCAGAGGTTTTGTTCGGACCAGTGCAGGGAAATGAGAATCCCATATGTTTTGTAGTGTAGTTCTAGTTAGAGCTGGAAAAGCTGGAAAAACACACTGCTGCTAAAATGTTGGCCACTTTGTGAGCCTCATGCAGCACCTCCAGTCTGTAAAAACACATGGTTTTGTTTTACTTATCTGCAAAAAATCGAAAACCTGAGACACCAGTAAGAGTCAGAGAGGTCTTCTTCCTCTCTGCAAATTGAGTGACGAAAGCAACCAGACACCAAGTCAGTGGATTTATACACATAAAGTGTCTTTATTTGTGGGCTACCTTGCCTATCACATTACAACCACACTGTTCTGTTTCCAAAGAGTCTGTCTGTCATGGCCAAACTATTATAAAATATACAAAGGTGTAATTTTATATTCAGAGAGACACATATACCTTATCATTATATTTTATTGTGTAGATAGATAGATAGATAGATAGATAGATAGATAGATAGATAGATAGATAGATAGATAGATAGATAGATAGAT
>JAPZDV010000007.1:5414237-5440506 GCA_029814665.1 Acanthurus lineatus | reverse complement strand
GATAGATAGATAGATAGATAGATAGATAGATAGATAGATAGATAGATAGATAGATAGATAGATAGATAGATCATTTAGTTCTACTACTAAACAAACTAAAAGTCATCCATTGGTCCTAAATACTGGGAATGGGATATTGTAAGCAGGACTGCGTCTGTATTTATTAATTATTTAGCTTTTTTCTATCTCAAGTTATTAATAAATCATTTGGTTTATAAACTTCTGTTTCTTAGGAACTTAAGTGACATCTTCAATTATCTTGTTTTATTCAGACGCCAGTCAAAACCCAAAGACATTTGCCTTGAAACAGTTAAAAACATAAAAAAGTGGACAATCTTCACACTTTAATTCATATAGTAGGACAATCATTCCACATTTGATCTTGAAAAACAGACCTTAACAATTAACCTCAATCAAAAAAGTTGCAGTTTAATGTATAAATCTACTAAATGATTTTTCTCACACTTATAACAGGTACTGTTGTGACATCTGAAGAGAAAACTATTCAATTTTTTCACATTTTATGACAGATGTCAGAAGTCGTGAATATTCTGCCACTTAAAAGAGACTATGTGAGCAATTAACTACAGACAGAAAACATGAAGAAGTTGATTTTTTTGAAGGAGCCCTACACTGTGGTAGCTGTGTCCTCGCCTCAGTCGAGCAACAGTCCCTCCACCCTGCTTCAGCTCTGCTTCTGTCCATCCTCCATCCTGGAGCTCCGGTCTGGAACCTATTAGAGCAGGAATCTCCTGCAGCGCCCTGCTGGCACATTAGCATGCGCTCACTGACTGTCCCTGACAGGAAAGAGACACTGATTTAGTGCAAACAGACAGATATTTAACCTCAGTGACTGGAAGGTAAATGGCCGGCGAGCGAACCAGACGGTCGAAGAAAGTTGTTTGTCACAGTGTGTAATGTCGGATGTTAGTGGTCATGTGTGGTTATAACTCTCCCTTTATGTCTGTGTCTCACTTTCTTTTCCTTCAGGATGGCTGAGGTGTCACAAGAGGAGAGACTCCAGGCCATCGCTGTGAGTTCCTACCATGCACACACACACAAACACACACAAACACACACAAACACACACACACAAACACATGCAGGGTGCACACCAGGGCACACTGATAGCTGTAGAAACAACAAATCATTGCTGCTTGTCAGGATCTGACCGATCGTCCTAATGACTCAACCTTTTAGATCCCATCTCCTTCACCCATTAGAGGACATCGAAAACTAATGCAGTAGCTACAGCTCACTCTCTCTCTCTCTCTCTCTTTTTCCTAGGGTATCTTTCTCTCTTTTGGTATTTCTGTGTCTCACAAGACACAAAAAAATTCTGCCTAGTGGGTTTATTGTTATTTGTATTTTCATGACACATTTTAAGTCATGCAGACGCATTTACTGAAAAATATTTGAAATATTATGATATGATATTTTGGTGAGTTGGTACTAAAGCTCTTCAAAGCTATTCAAAATTTAATCTAAACATGGTAAAAGGTTATTATCTTTGTATGCTTCTATTGAATGTTATTAATAAAGTATGATAATTATCACAGAATAACAGGACAACATGTACGCACACCATTATGATTATAACACACAACATTTGACACATTTTCCTGGCATTGGCTTGTCACATAAAGTGAATACTTATTATGGATTACATACTGTAACTGTGTGACTTTCACTTTTAGCTCTTGTTCTCTTTTTCTTTTTTCATTCATTGAGCCATTACATTGATTTACGCAAAATGTACTCAGTCATTACAAGTTACTCTTAAATCATCGGCGCTACCATTAAAGACTACGGCTGGGAACTTACTCGGTACTATTAAGGGCACAGTGTGATGTTCTTTACAAAAAATCTGATTCATAATGCTCTTAGCATTGTTGTGCACACTTGCAGAGTAATCATAATGTGTCTGCTGTGTAACAGGAGAAGAGGAAGAAGCAGACAGAGATTGAAAACAAGAGGAGGCAGCTGGATGATGACCGACGGCAACTCCAGCATCTCAAGGTGGACACACACACACACACTCACCCCTGCATAGATATTTTGCATTTGCCATATTTATCATACTCCAGGGTGCTCATGGGAATGTGTTTGGTGTTACAAGGTTATTTGAACCACAAAACTATGCAAAATAATGTCTGAAAACAGGTGAAAGGCTGGTTTGCTTGTATTTAAAGGTTGGTTAGTAATAATACACTTAGAGGGGTTCCTCTTTCTTGATTGCAGCCTTATTTTGTAAATTAATCTGGTAATTTTAACAAACCATAAATACTCACAATTTTGCATATGTGAGATAAAAAATGTATCATCATATTTGGCTTTAATCTTGGCAGTGTGCACGGGACACGATCAGAGCTTTGCACAGAGAACAAGACTGTGCGAAGTTTGGAAAATCTTCCAAAAATATCGCTTAATATTTTTATGTCCTCAACAGTGGGCTTGGAGTAAAATTTTCTGATTTGCCTGTAATTTCTACCTTTGGTTGGCAGATCTAAACAATGAAATTAATCAGTTCCTGGAAAGAAATCTATCCTCGGGTCCTTGGATAAACAAAGTACTAGAAAGTTTTTATTTCTTAGAATGCACGGCTTCAATTTCATTCACAACACCTCAAGAAAAGCGTAACAATACACAAGGTAATTAGAGTTTCTGTATTCATCATGGCTGTCCATCAAACAACGCTGAATCAGTAGAGAACAATGAAAGAGAGCAAGCACGTGGCCTTGATGCTCTCCGAAGAGTCGCTGTCAGAAAAATTGCATTATATTTTAACAATATTACATCTCTTTAAATGCCTTTAAATATGGCTGTTTGGAAAACTGTGTTTTTGATCTCCAGTGTGGATGATATGAACCAGTTCCTTCTCATCTGTTGCTTTAAAATTGTGTCAATCCTGTTTGGGGAAAAGCTATTATATCGATCCATTTATCTCTTACTAGCATGACTGCTCACGTTGCTGTGAAAAGAAAAACAATACCAGGATTCAGAGCATTGTAGCTGCAACTTTACTGTAGTCATTGCATGAGTTGTCTTTGTTTCTTATGTCACCATCTGTATTTATTTCATCATCATCATCACCAGCCTCACCTTGACTCGCATATTTCATCATCCTTAATGTACAGAAAGACCTCCAGCTGCAGCGAGTGAACTGGTTTATTTTTATCCAGCGCATCCTCTGAGAACATTTAGTTTGAAATGTGCCGGAGCGCTTGCACTCATCCGATGAATACATTTATGAATAAGATAAAGAGAATTCTTTGTACCCTTAACCTCTACACGCCTCTCACTTACTCTTGAAACGAGCTGACAGAAGCGCTGCCGCTCACTTCTGCGTTAACTCTCGACGTGTGAGCGGCGTTGGGCAACCAAACCGAGCAACTAAATTAAACTCAGCAATTCCTTTCGAATCCATCAGTCCCACGTAGTCAGATACTCCCTAACTACTGCTGTCACGGAATGTTCAGCAGATAACACCAGCAGCTCCTCCACATGCTGTTTATCCACACACATGCACACACACACACTCCCTAAAAAACACACACACATTCAAATCTGCATGCATGCATGCATGCGGACACACACTCAATTATATCAGAGCCAAAGCTTTTGTCAGCGAATGTGTCAGCACTATCAAAGCTATTTCAGCTCCGGACAAACCAGCAGGTCACAGATACGAGCGAAAGGTTGTGGTGTGTGTAGACGCGTGTGCTTTTTGTGGCAAAAGTGACTGTGACCCGTGCTATTGGCCTTGCATGCTCCCACTTTTTCTATTTTCAGAGCAAACCTTTGTAAGTGTCTATCTGTACGTGTGTGTTTGAGTGTGTGTGTGTGTGCGTTTTTGTGTGCGTTGCTTCATAAAAGAACACAGAAGCCTCAGACAATGCAGAGGGCTTTGGCAGAGGAAACAGATTTTTGTCCCACTCCCACCAACAGGAAACGACTCGTACACCCGCCGCACCCCACTTTTTTTCGTCTCACACGCCAGCACGCAGACACACACACGGACAATCACGGACACAGACACACTGAGGGGAAGTGTAATCATGCTGTACGGGAGCATTAGAAAGCTTTTTTGTGCAAACCACAGCAAGTATGATTTTTCCAGAGCAGGCGTTCATGTGGAAAATCCAATAAATGTCTCACTTTGAACACCACATTTTTATAAGCATGTACCTGCCCCTCCATTAAATCACGCTAATATAGGATTGTACAGACACGCATTCATTAAGTGAACGTGTGTGTATACAATGTTGCTAACATGGAAAAGCATTTACAGGAGTCAGATGCTGGCACTCCCTTTAATTAAAACCTCTAAATGTCACCTTCATACACATGTTCTCATTAATCCAAGTATGTAAAACAGGGTTTTGGGGGATTACTGCTCCAAAATTAAATGAACAGTACATGCAATTGACATATATTGAAAAAATTATATGAGTTATATATATTTTTTCCTCCATTTCCTAGATTCTGATACATTAACACAAAACACGTACACATGATGTTGTTACATGTGTTGTTGCTAGTTACATGTGTTGTTGCTAGTTCCCTTACCATATGACCAATATATCATAT
The DNA here is from genome assembly GCA_029814665.1 of Acanthurus lineatus. NCBI lineage: Eukaryota > Metazoa > Chordata > Actinopteri > Acanthuriformes > Acanthuridae > Acanthurus > Acanthurus lineatus. Next base: position 5,435,916 of record JAPZDV010000007.1, on the reverse strand, counting down.
GATAAATATGAAGCTAGCTCCAGCTACTTTTTAGCAATTTTTAGACTATTTTTTGTGTTAAATCCATAAAAAATGGAACTTTAAAAACAACAAAGTGGTGACCTCCTGGATATGGATTTTGTTTGCTTTTAACAGGACCAGACTCTGGTTTTTGGTTTTCAGAGTTTGTGCAAAGCTAAGCTAAGCTAACCACCTCTTGCCTTTAGTTTAATATTCACAAAATAGACATGACAGTGCTATCAATCTTTAGTTTAGTGCTATCAAAAACATTTCCAAATGTTGAACTAAAGGTTTTAAAATAATTTAAATTTGAAAGCTATTAAACGCTGATTGAGCTACTCAAAACAATATTTGACAAAATGACATAATAACATAGACTAGATCAAATTTTTAGAGGAACTGAATCATAATTTTGGAAAGAATTAATTTTTGTGATGTCACTCTGTAGAGGGGAAGATTCAAAATGAGTGTTGAAATAAAGCTCTTTTCCTCACAGCTGCTCAGTACATTTAATGTGTGTTTGTCTGTGTGTGTATGTGTCTGTGTGTGTGTGTGTGTGTGTGCGCTCGTCTGTATCACAATTCCGCCCTTTGTCTGCTACGTTAGCAGCTTTTACTCCAAAGAACAATGGAGAGAGACGTAACTTTAGCACAGCAGCTTTATGACTGCTCGTGCAGACTGGTGTGTGTGTGTGTCTGTGTGTGTCTGTGTGTGAGCTTGTGTACGCATGGGTGAGTACATTAAGTGATGTCAGACGTTGGGGTAGTAGGGTGTGGCGAGCGAGCGAGTAAGGTTGAGAGAGTAGAAAGAGACCGAGAAAGAGGGGGGAAAAGAGGGAAGCTGGGTTAGATTCAGGGCCCAAGAGACCATGCAGGGCTGAGGTATGAAGAGTGTTGAATTACACCGTGTGTGTGTGTGTGTGTGTGTGTGCGTGTGTGTGCGTGTGTGTGTGTGCTGTAAAGCTCTGTACAGCTGGGTGTCTGGAGCTGAATTACTCAATGAGGGAAAGTAAGAGTTGAAACAGAAGATAAACACAGATTGAAATTAAGAGTAATACATCCTGACATTAACAATCTCATTCAATATAACACACACACACACACACACACACACACACACACAAACCCAAAAGTTCATGAACTGTATGATGGATAGAGATGCATAAAAAAAAGAGAGAGGAAGGGGCGGTGGTCAAGTCTGAGAAGAGAGAAGGAAAAAAAAACAGGGGGGGAGTTTTGCTGTAGAAATTCTTGTTGCATCACTGGAGAGGAATTCAAATCAAGCGCAGGTCCAGATTTTATGTCCAACTCGTGAAAACAAGAGCTTTTTCTAGCACTTTTCCATACGGCCAAAGCAGGGTTGTCTTTCACTGCACGGTCTAACAGCTGCGAGTAAGACACACTGTTATATTTACCTCCAAGCACGCCAAGTATTTGCTTTGATATGAGCTTATCAACAGGAGGGCATGTGGATGGGGGGTCTAGATTAGAATACAGGGGCTGTTTGGAAATTGATAGAAGACACAAACTTAGACTGAAGAAGAGAGAAAGAGAGGAAAGAAAGAGAATGGAATGGAAAAGTGTGGAAAAGAAACCTCAGAATGACATATGACCTCAGAATGACATATTTACATGCTTATTTCCATGTTATTTCAATTCACATGGGAGTATTTATACGTTTGACTAACTGTTTGTGAAGTTAGTCGCGGTGTTATCGCAGAGCGCTTCCCCACTTGCCCATAAAAATGTTCTCATAAATGTTGTCAACCCCAAGGACATGTTTAAACACTGTTCAAGATTAGAACTGTTTTGTTTTTATCTCTCAGCGACTTATCTCAATTTCCAATCCCATGCTCAACTGAGTATAATAGGATAATTGTATCTTAGTTTAGGTTTTTCTATTCAGTGCCAGAAGCCTCGACGCGCTGGCCGGGTGCCATAGTCCATTTGGCAACAACAAGTTGGCAGCAGTGTTGAGTATGTGACAGAATCACTGAGTGGCGGCGGTCAGCAGAGAAGTGCTGGACGTGCGCGCTGGTAGATTTTTGTTGCAGATTAGCTAAAGGGCTTGTCGTTCTCAGTGAAAGCGCCGCTAATCTCCTCTGAAAGAAATTACACTGATTACGCTGATGTCCAAGTGAGAAAGCAGTTTTGGGGGGAAATTGAATTACTGCAAATGAATTAATCAACTGGTCCTGATGAAAGAGGGCTTGATTAAAAGTCCTGCACCTGCTTTGGTTGTTTTTATTAAAACTGACATAGACACTCATAGAGCAAACAAACATGTGGGTGGCTTAGGGGGCAGTTTCATGAAATTATGTTCTTCTTTTGAGAATTTATGGAAAATGAAACTAATTCTCTGCTTTTTCCTCGTGTTCACTCTCAGTAACAACATGTTTACATCTGTTATGCCCTCTTGCAGTCGAAGGCGCTGAGGGAGCGCTGGTTGTTGGATGGAGCTCCGGCAGAGGAGGAGACCCAGAAGCGTCTGCAGGAGGATGAAGTGAAGACCAAACTCCTGGAGCAGGTCATCCTCAGGTCAGCATCTGAAAACCTTTGCATGTCCAATCCGTTAAACACAGTCCAGAGTGTTGTTTTGTTTGTGAGTCCACGGCTCATAAATATGTGTGGTTTTTGTGGTAAAATGTAGGCGTGCATACATTAACTTGGGCAGTGGGTTTTTTTTAGATGCTAAAACAAAATTTTAAGCTGCAGGAGGAATGAAAATGTTTTCCTTTCATTTCTCCAACAAAAATCGAAATTTTGCTCGAGAAATTATATTGCATGTTGATGTTATATGTTTAAGCAATTTCCCCTCGGGGATCAATAAAGTATTTCTGATTATGATTCTGATTCTGATAAAAAGCAGAAACAGTCAGTAAACAGAGAATAAGGAGCTTTTCATCTTAAATAAGAGTATATTTTGCATTACAAGTGAATGAATCCAGTTTGAGTGTCTAGACTAAGAAATATCTCATATATGAATTTTAACTAAATCTCAAGAAATTAATCTGGTGATTGAAACCATAAACAACTGTAATTATGTTGTGTTTGAATTGGAAAAACAAAAAAAATCAAGCATAGTTAGGTGACATATGAACAACAGGACATTATTAAAACATTGAAAAGAAAGCACATTTTTATCTTTTTATGTGTAACTGGTCATATACTCGACGTGTGCAGATATGTGTATTAGATTCTGTTACATCGTCATTCTGATGAACTTGCACGTGTGTGTGTCTGTGTGTGTGTTTCTGAAACAGGCTGGAGCAAGAGATCGAAGAGTTGGAGACAGACGCTCCGGCCAATAAGGGTGTGGCCAAAGAAAATGGAGGTAAGTTCAGTACCCATGGCAACGTACGGTCACACACGAAACCATAGCAACTCAGCCCAGCTGTCCTATGTCACACAGACAGAACGGGCTAATAATGGCCTCTTCATTCGCTCTATTAAATTGTCTCTTGCTGCCGGAGGTCATTAAAACAATATTTCCTTTCTTTCTTCCTCTCTCTGACCACCCTCTTTCCTTATGGCACTCTCTTAACCTCTCGATGATACTCTGGTGCTCCCTATAGGTGAGAATGGAGCAGTGCAGACCTCTGGTCAGACCCCAAAGAGAGAGGTGACAGGGATTGAGGCCAAACTGCTTGGCCCCAGTCCCGACCAAGCTAGCGCAGACAACCCCGTCACTCTGGTGTTCATGGGCTACAAGACCGTGGAGGAGGAGCAGGAGACCCGCACGGCTTTGGGGATGGAAGGGGTGGATGGCAACGTCAAGGCCGAGTTTGTTGTGATCGAGGATGGGGAGGGGAAAGCTGGAGGAGAGGCAGCCACAGCAGAGCAGGCTCCGCCCAACGGGAGCATGGCGGAGAAAGAAAAGGCCAACGGAGGCGGAGATGAAGGGGAGAAGGAAAAAGAGAAGAAACAGACCTGCAAATGCTGCACGGTCATGTGAGCCGAGCGCATGCGTGTGTGTGTGTGTGTGTTTGTGTGTGGGTGAGTGCACACCTGCTCCTATGCAGGCATGTGTGCCATTGCATGTGTCTGGTATTTGCAGATGTGTGTAACTTTGTGTCTGTGTGGAAGAGTGTGTGTGTGTGTGTGTGTGTGCGTGTGTGTGTGTCAGGACTGGAAAAAGAAAATGAAAAACAAAGTACAGTTCCACAGCCAACTTACCAACAATGAGAGCCAATACAAGCTCCAGCTACAACAACAACAAGAACCACAAAGACTCATAAGTACACTTAACTCTGCATACTTTCTCTGATATGTATTTGACTTTTGATTTCTATTGATATTTTTCTATTTTTCTGTCTTGACATTTATATTGTATTCAGTATGTATATCTTTATTATGGGACTGTGTACTGTAACTTCATTGTTATTATTGTTGGAAGAAAAAAAAAAAAGAAAATGTATTAGCTCTCTGGATTGTACTGCTACCCACTGGGAGAAATCTGGAATCTTTAAATCATTTAAGTCAAAAAACAGCAATCTATGAAGGACACAGATACTTAGATATATATATATTTCTCTCTGTGTAGGCCTACCAACTATTTATCGGTCAATTTCATATTGCAATATTGTCTAAGATATTATTTTAAATAGTATTTTAATATATTGATATGAAATTATGTTTTATACAATGTATTTATTGTTTCGGGTTCACTATATCATCTCCAAACCATTAACTGCATGTAAGCTTGTAAGCATTACCAGACTTTTTTTTTTGCGTTACAATCATAACAAGTGTCTGTGCTTTCTTAGAATCATACGTGCTCACATCTTTAGCCACACAAGTCTTTCTATCAGTAACAGTTCACATGATTGGCAGTGTTAGAGATGTGCGTTTAAGTTTGAAAAAAGAAATTTACAGCACGGAGACAAAGATGCTAATTAGAACAGCGACCGTATTGAAGACCCCGCTAGCTTCTCATAGATAATATGTAACACGTACATGATGATGATCACGGCTTTTGTATTTTTTAAAATAAGACGGATCTGTTCACTTTACGATCGAGAGTCATGACAAACCATTGTGCAACAATTAGAAACGCATAACTTTTGTTCTCTCAGCAGTAGAATCAATGTAAATCTTATGAGGTAGCACTGCATGAAGCCTTGCAACTGTTTTGACTGTCTTGTCACTCGTTAGGTCTTTATTATACGCTATCACGTTCACATGAATGTAAATCCAGGGGTTAAATTGGGATTTGTTCTACCATAATCAGAAGAGGTGAGCTTATTCAGCTCACAGTAGAAAAAAAAAGATAAAAATAAAAGCTTTTTTTTTTTTTTGTCTCTTTATGAACCAAATAAAAATCTGATGATACTGTTATTTCACTGTGTGTTGGTCGACTGCTGGTTCCTGTCCTGCTCGCTCCCAGTTTAACCCCTGACTCTTTGTCCGTAGACCTGGGCCCATTATTACATTAACAGATTTACAGAAAATAACAAGATCTGTGGCTTTTGAATAGACTTTTGTCACAAAGAAACTTACTTTCCGGGCACCTTAACTCTCTTTAGCCTTAGAACACAATATAAAGAATTTAGTTGTGCCCAGGTGCCCGAGCTTTTACCAAATCATTGTGTGAAAAAATGGGTCATATTCTCAGTCTAACCAATTTAAACTGCAGGTTGCTAGCAAAACAAATTGTGCAATAATTAAAGTAAAGCAAGTCAAAGCCCTGATAGCCTATTAAAGTATATTTCGACCCTTTAGGGGGAATTTGGCACTCTGGGTTAATGATTTTCTGCCCCCACATAGACTCGACCACCACACAATACTACCATTGGCTCATCATCACACTGTCTCATCCTCATCGTCAAACACAAACAGCCTCACGTTTTCTGTGCAAGGAGACACACAAATCAAAAAAACAAAAAAAACCTCTGAAGTTGGTGCTAAATCCTGAGTCTCGTCCGACACTCCCCATCCACCAACTGTTTATTCTGTTCAATTCGTCCCCTCTGTCTTACACAAATCACTGGTGAGGGTGGGGGGGGGGGAGTTGTGAGAATCCACCGCCTCCTGCATTCACTTATTGAATAAGAGAGTCTTTCGCAACCTCCAGTGCCAGATGCATTCTCTCAAGTCCTGCCTACATTTACCACCAGAGAAATGATCCCTTCTAACATTCCAAAGGGAGGTCGACAGGCGTGGGCAGATGAAATATACTCTATGCTTTCCATATGTACAGTTCCACGGTAATTGTACAACTTGCAACTTTGTTTCTTATAATGCCTCTCATGTTTTGTTTTTTTTTTCTTTCCTATGGCCTCTTTGCAAGGCAGTATATTGTATTTGATGTGTGTGTGTGTTTTTAAAAAAAAAAAAAAAAATGAGATGACTACATCTGTGTATTGTCGGTGCCTTTGTCAGGTTCAGTTGGTTGGACTTGTCTGTCTGCTGCCATTTTTTTTAAGACCGGGGTTTTTAACTTGCTCTGCTCCTGGTCATGATTACCCACTGGAAACACTGCCTTCTGGCCTGGAGGGTCACTAAATAACAAATTCATATTTTACTCATGTTTTACATGATAAATAAATGCAGCTCAGACAATAGGTAATATGCAGACTGCTGTCAGTGTCTTGAGAAAACTCTACGCATTTTGCTCGGACACAAACTTTATGCAGGAGACTAACTGACAGTCTATGTATTTATGTACAGCATATACACATGTATATATGTGTGCATATCTATAGGCATACATACATCTGTGTACATAGAAATACATGTAAATTTGCTGAGCTAAAGCTTCGCTTGTTAGTGGGTCTCTGGGACAGCAGCAGAAAAAGCAACCTTGTGTTAGACCAATGCCTGTTCATCTAGTCTGTGGTCGTCTAAATGTTTAACCTTGAATAAATCTTCTGTTTGTTTATGACAAGTCAGATAAGTGTGTATGTAATTAACCGAATGCACACATACTGTAGATAGAAACGCACTCATAAGCCGTGGATAATGATGTGTGTGGTTTTGGCACCCTGGCTGATGGAGTCACAGATGGGAGCAGGGCACCCTTCTGGGGGAAAGCAAACACAATTACACACAGATGAACCATCCATCTATTACAGGACTATGAGATGGCCTAGTGAGATTACAATGAGAGTAATATACAATTAAAACCACCCTGCATTTATGGAGAGAGGGGAAAAAATAGAGGAATAAGGTCAGAGGTGGGATTAGAGGAGAGATTTTAAAGATAGGATGGAAACACAAAACACAGAGTCATACAGAGCAGCACTATACTTTATAGAGAATCAGTGGGATTTCAGCATTTTTAGAACTAGGTACATCCATTGGCTGGGGTACAGTAATATGCACTACCCACAACATGCCACTAGAGAGCATTCATCTACTGTTTTACAAGCCAGTTTCAATATAGTCAAACATATTGGTGTGTCTGTGTGTGTGTGAGTGTGTGAAAGTGAGAGACAGGGGCAGGGTATTCAGGGACACAAAGACAGAGGGGGATTTAACCGAGGCATTCATCAGATGGAGGTCAGGTATGCACCATTCAACAGAACAGCTATAATTACGTTGCTTAACACTGTGGCAGTTCTACCTGCTATAAATAACAATTTGAAAAGATCTCTTGAGCCCAGTCAGTCTGATTGTGGCATATTCAGTTTGTGGACACATTCTTTGTGATGAGGCAGGTTTTTACCATTGAATAGTGGTAAAAAGTGTTCCACATGACGGGACACAGAATATATTGTGTGATGTTTTTTAGGTCACCCCGTAACATTGCTTTCACACACACAAGCACACACACACACACACATACACACATACAGGCACAAAGTAAAAGAAAACATGACTGTCCTGGATTTGACCAGTGGAATATAAAAAGTCACTGGAAAAATAAAGGAGATGGAATCATTTAAAAGAAATATGAAAGGTAGAGAAAAGTCCATTTTAGGAAGTCTCAGCACAGAAATTCTGACTAAAAGCAATAAAATCCCTTTTTCTTTACAATATGAACTCATTCACCCCCCCCAAAAAAATGAGTTGTCACTTTCCCTTGAAAGTGGGAAACAATACATCAACATGTTGTCAATAATGGTGCAACAGTTTTTCAGCACCCACTGCCTCACATGCTGCTGCTTTTCATATTTTCCAGGAACAAACTACCATACACACCCTTTGGACACACACAGCACTTTGTGACAATTTGTCACTTTTGTACAGTCACAATTGGCCACTTTATCTTGGTCACTTTTAGACACCCTCTGCTACATTTCTTTCACTTCAGTTCCCAGGCTACAAACTGGTCGAACATAAAGTTCTTTCCTCCTTCTGTTTTGTTGAAATTGGACAGTACTTCCTGATATAACAGCAGACTTACTGTCTCTGATGACAAACCTCAGTATCAGAACACTTATCACTTTAATTGTGTTGTACAACCAGTGCTTTTGTTGCATACGTCACACAGAGCAGAGAAAACTGAGGATGCTTAAAATGGAGCACTAATGTAATCGGCACTTGATGACAAATGGGATGAAGGTTTACCTATTTACAAATACTGTAGTTTAATTGCTTCATATTACAGAAGTAAAATAAATATAGTTAAGTTTATGTACTCAATTTTTATAAGAGTAATTATAAGTAACCTACTTATTATTCACTTAAATGTTGGAGACGCATCTCCTCAGCTCTTCTCTTCCTGAATGAATAAGTTAGTGAGTTAAATGGGAAGTAAATGGTGGTGCAAACCAGGAGCGAATCGGCGAGTCTGTTTCCAGAGCCATAAACAACTGATGTTGGTCGTGTGTTGCGGTTGACAGATACAAACTGAGATGAAGGTTGTCACTTTTACTGCACTGAGAATGATGGACTGACACGCATTTATGCTTTTATTTTTTTGGATATGTCCGCATTGACAGTTAATCCCATCTTGACCATGAACTTTGATCACTATTATCACATATGTGGTTTCTCTTGAAAGCCATCACATCCGTGTTCATCATCATCTTCATCATCATCATCATTCTTGTTGATCAAACCAGTTGCATATTTCGACTTTTTACTCTGCTCTATTAATTACATTCACTGATAAGGTGGATCAGAGTGAAAATACTTTCCTCATATCGATTTCTCTTATCAAATCTAAACCTGCCGCAAAGGAGAAGATGTAAACGGAGGCAGTAGAATTGGGGAAGAATTTTAAGGCTTGGAAATGATGGATTGGTGGATCGGGTGCTTTGATTTTAGCTCTGCAACTTAATATCCGGAAAGTTCAACTTATTTCCTGTAAAGTCATGGTAGTTAGTGGTGCAATCAAGCTTTTGTGTTGATATTCTTCCATCTACTGACACTATACAGCAACCTTACAACATCATTACCAACAAGTCACCTGTTCCCTCCATAATGAGGTTTATATGACCAAATAAACCTGGTTATTTTTAGAGAAGAGACCAATTTTGATAGCAGGAGTAGTTATGACTCATGATTCTCCTTCTGGCTTTTCCAGAGTTTCTTTAGAGCAAATTGTAGCTTAGGAGGTAGAGCGGGTCATTTAGTAAGCATAAGGTCGGTGTTTCAATCCTCCAATCTTTATGTCGAAGTATCCCTGGTTACTGAAAGCTAAATGGCTCCTGGTGGCTGTTCTGGCTGCATGTGATAAGCTCCTGATGAGCAGGTTGGCACTTAGTAGAGAAGCCACTTGGCACTAGTGTGTGAATGTGTGTGAATGTGTGTAAATGCAAACTTAATGTTGTAAAGCACTTTGGGTAATTGAAAGATTAGAAAAGTACTGTACAAGTAAAGTCCAACTCAAAACTCACACCCATACAGTTGAGAACTCCAGCAAACAGTATGTTTATATGTAGTTAGTATTGTTCTGTCAAAGTGATTCAAAATGCATTAATGTCTCCCAGAAAGTCTCACTTTGTACCAGTTTTGACTTGCTGTTTTATAGTTGTTGTTGGTTGAGATGTTCGGGGTAAAAGTGTATTGTCTCATGGTTAAAAAGTGCTTATGTAACAGGATTTTCTCTCTTTTACGACTTAAAGTTTCCAATGTTTTGTTGTGATGCTTTGCTGGAGGCAAAAGATCTGTGCTGGTAATTTTCCAGCTCACCTACAGTTTAATACGAGCAGCTGTGGAGATGTTTCTCACTCTGGAATTTGAATTCAAAACAGATGAGAAATTAGTTAGCCGAGTTCGTTCTGTTAATTATCAACCCACCTACAAGGGAGGGAGCAGAGTCGGTCCATTATCACTCCTCTTTACTCCTCATTTCTCTTATCAGAAAACAAATTATTCAGCATGCACTTCTTTCCATTTGAGTCTGGGGTCATTAATTCAAAACATCTACCGAATTTGGTGCCTGTAAATTAAAGTGTATTAACACTGAAGAATGCGATGTCATTTTATTCATGTTCTCACAGCATTGTGTTAATGGTCATATACACTAATATCCCTTAAAAGTATTTCTTTTCTGGTGACTCAGAAGTTGCAAGTAAAGAGCCAAAGCAAATTTGCATGTCCAGGATTGGGCTTCACTGGGGTTCAGACATTACAAGTCTCAGTTTTAAACAACCATTGGATGGTTTTCAGTTTGAAAAAAAAAAATGTGAAGAAGAAATGCATTAATAGCAAACACAGGGAGCCAAGACTGGCTTAACTCATCTCTGTAGAAACTCTGTGCAGGCGGATAATGCTCTTTAAGTACCATTCCTACGCTATCAAGCTATCAAATCCTTTTACCTCTGCACACCAGCAGGATTATAGTTTTCTTTTAAATACAAAGTGCATCCTGAGGACTTCTTTTGATCTGCTTTTGTTAGTCACAAAAGAGTTTTTTTTTCAAGCCTTCTTGTTGCAAGAAATTGAGTCAACTGATAGCTATAGGAGAATTTCTTGTTTTCTTAACCTCCAAGGATGACTGGACACACATGTTTGCACAGATTCACACTATGTTGCATTCATGGCTTCAGTCCTGCTCCTCTGACCTGTAAAGCTGTGAAAATACAGAGGACAGATCACATTCAGCAGAAATAACCACTTTCTCTGCTCAGATCATAAGTGTTATGTATTTAAAACCTCACTGGAATCTCCTCATCACACAGACATGGCTGATTGTTGGATAAAGTAAAACACCTGCAGTCGTAACAAGATCTGATCTATTTTAATTTGCAACATAATTAAAAACAATTATATGCAACTTCTACCATTGTCAGTTATCAGCTGCCAGGAAATAAAAGAAACATTACCTGTCATTAGTCTGCCATTCAATGAGACAGGAGCAAAACCCAGAACAAGAGGCAGCTTCCAGGGACAAACTCAGTACACATTTGGCCACACATGGACTCTTTATTTGTCTGTTTAGCTTTGGTGCTCTATTTCGTTAAAAAAAAATTAAAATTAAAATTAAGAGAGAGAGAAGTGATACCTTTGATAATGAATTTATTTATTTATTTACTTCTGTTTCATAAGCTTAAACATACTGTAAGATACCACAGGAGTCTAAATATATAACTGCAACTCCCTACATTTCCCACGAGTCCCGCCTTAAGGAAAACTTGGCAGGCAGGCCTCGTCTTCCTTTACAGTACAAACTTGATGACTCAAAGTGCGCCTTTCATTACATAAAACTCAATAAAAACTGACCATCGATATGATGTACTGGAAATTTGCCGCGGCCTTCTTTTTTCACAAAATGATAGTCGTCTTGTCCAATCGCGCCACAAGTAGGAGCTTGTCCCCGCCTCTTTCTGGCTCTTGAAAGTCCCTGGACTAATCAGCGCTCGCCTCCGTGTGTTCAGCCATTTTGTAAGAAAATCAAGCAAGTCTGCCGCCCTACCTTCGCCTCAGACCTGCAGTTTTTTTCTTGTGCAATGGACGGGTAAGTGTAAAAGAACGACACTTAAGACTACATTTTTTAAGTTAAACCGACCTCTAATTAGTTTCTTTTCATATTTTGATTGCTCATTAAGATGTTTTGATATAGATACCTCTTTCACTTAACCGTCAGACCGGGAAAGTTTTGAAACCTTTTTTTTTTCATCAAAACATGCAACAGTTAGCAGAAGCGTAAGCTAACTAGCAAATGCTAGCCATCGACACTCCTAGCAAACCTTAGTTATGTGAACGTTTGAACGGACATGTTTTTTTATAATTTTTTTTTACTCGGGATTGACGCACAGTGAGCGTAACTTAGTCAGAGTTAAGATTTGATCAGAGTATTGTGTTTAAGTAACGCACTGGCAGTACTCTGCCGTTTGCTAACGCAGACAGTAGTTAACAGTGGCTAACTGTACGTTGGTAACTTGGTTTCACGGGAGCTCGAGCGCTAGCTAAGGCAACGTGTCTCATTTCCGCATTCATTTGTCTGCGGAGTGCCAGGGCCATGTTGAAGATGTCTGGCCTGAACATTTGACGTTGATTCGATCAGCGACTTATTCGCCAGGTTATCTTAACAGGGTAGGAAACACAATGGGGCATTGTTTTCATCGAGCGTATTCTTCTCTTTCGATGTATTGAATTTGACACTTTGAAGGGGTCTCAGTGAAGTGCGAATGTTTCGCTGGACTTATTCAGCAGTTCGCTCAAAAATGTAATGAGAATTTATTTTCACTGCTAGTACTGGTAAGTGTCCACTCTGAAGTTGTTTCATATGTTTTGCCAACCCACTACAGCCGCCTAGACACTGACTTGTACCCTCTGGGATCCGGCTACGTCCCTGAAATTGAGTAAGTATCCTGTGTGTTTTTGCATGGCTGACTCTTGCACTAAGTATTTAAGTTGCTACGGAGCTTCCTGAAATTTAAGCTTCGTGAATGTTCTCGTTTCCAAAGTGAGTTTGCTGTAGGCTTAAGGTTAAACGGCATTATATCATGCATTTTGTAAGGGTTGATTTCTTTTCCAGGATGTGCCTTTGTGATGAATTGCCTAATGTGATCTCGTGATAGATTGTGGTTATTGTTCTTTGATTTCTGGTTTAGTTATAAACTTTTTCTTTTTTCACAGCAGTGTCCATGACATATCAGTTGGCACAAAGGTAGGCAATTTTTTAATCTTACCTGTGCAGCTTTATTTCTTTTTGAATGTCAAGAGCAAAAATTTGGGTGTTGTAAAACTTTTGAAATGGTTTGTGTTGATTGTAATGCCCAATGAAACATTTGTCAGTAATTAGATTAATTTATTCTCTTTATTACTTTTACAGGGGCTCATATTTTGGCATTTATTACCCTATTAAACATGGGCATTTGTGCTGTAATTGGAAAAGCCCCTTTCATCAAAGTTGCTTTTGAGATCAGATAATGAGTTTTTTTTTCTATTTCAACTGAAAATGGAAAAGAACTAGGCCAGCATTAGGGACTTGAATAACATAGTCTGTTAGTTTGCAGAGCTTCCTCTATAATTACAGAACTGCTGTCCAAAACAATTTCTCATGTGTAATGAGTTTGCAGTTGCAGGCTGGCTTTCCTTTTAAAGATTGATGATATACAACCGAATGGCCAGTAAATAGAGGTTGCAGCAATTCACCAAGACTGTGGACATGGAATATTTGATAATTCAATTAGAAAAGATTATCTGAGGTGGGGCTTAATGTTCTCCTGTCCTGTTTCTGTTGGGTTGTGTGGCTGTTGGGAAATGAAACTTCCTGTTGTTTATTTTCTGTGTTCCTTAATAGCCTGTTGGCCTTGCTGGAATGTTAAGAAAGCAGCCGAATCCTGCTCCAATGCCTGATATTTATACAATCTTGTTTCGCAAGTCATCTCACAAGACTACTTAACTTTCATCAGTGAAACAAAACAGCAAAGTATTGTACAATGTACATCATTTTTTGGATGAAGTGCTCTTAAGATTTTTAGTGATGAGAGCTGTTGTGCAAACATACAACTGAAACAGCAGTTCTCTCTAAATGTTACTGTTTGCACATGATGTGTGCAAACTTGCTGAAGCGGGTTGCCTTTGGTTTTTGGCAAGCTGTTGTTAACTTGCACACCCAATAAAAATGCCTGCTAAAGTACTAATCCCAAGTAAGATGGCCTAAGGCACCTATGTGTAGGTGTAATTGAACTCAACTTAGGGCTTTAACCATCCTCCTGCAACAGTCCTCATCCTCCTGGGCAAAGGTCTTTACACTGTTTAAACAAGTACTCTGATACACACGCCCATAACAGGGACACACCCCACCCCCTCTATTCATTACAGGTCGTTTGTTTTTTCAACATGTTAACAGTGTGCATTTCAAAGGATGCTAATCAATACTCAAGATATGATTCCAGATTAGATGCATTTTTAGTTAAGTTTTTTTTTTTTTTTAATTCAAGCCTTTCCTGTTTTCTGGATTTGATGTGCTGTGGTCATGATGATGCTAAGTTATGGAGTGCTGCCTTGCTGGAATCTGTAATTATTCTGTCTGGGCAGAGTGTCTGGCATTCCGCGGTTGCATTCCAATCTCCCCCCTCTAGCCCCCTGGTGAGGCACAGCTCCCTGCCCCCTCCACTGGCAAAGGCTGGACAGAGTGAACAAACATGTCTGTACCTGTGCTCTTCTCCTTTGTGCTCTCCTTGAGAGATTACAACCCCCTCCCTCAACCATCAAAGTCCAAAATGTGGTTGCTTGCAGACGCCAACGCAAGTACAAATGAATCCTCTCAGGTTTAGTTTCCTTATAAGAGCTTAATGGGGGTTTTTGTGCGGGATTATGGCTGGAGATCCTGTGTTCTTTTCTCTAGTTTTTTGATGTGATGCAGACCAGGTGTGATGTGATATATAATGCAGGGAAATTTGCTCCAGTCCATGTTTCTCTTTTAAAGTACGCTTTAGGCAGGCCACTACCATTGTCAGTAAGAGGAAGCTGCTCAACAGTTTCAGAATGTGGGCCAGTAATGTGTCATCGTCTGCTGAAGGTTACTATTATACTGTCAGCTTTCTGAGCAAACAAAGGATGTGAACAAGTCAATACACATTTAGTGGATTTGTGCTTGAAAAAAAATGGTTTGGCACTGTGTTGCAGTCGACTAACAAACAGTTTTTAAACTCAATTTTTCTTCCATCGGCATTGTAAGTAACTTGTAATTTGACCTGCCCTCCCCTTTACCACACTTTCTGCCTAAACTATCTAAGGTATATTCTTTTTTCATTAGTTATAAAAAGCAGAAAAAAATGTATGACTTGATGTAACTGCTCTGCACTGTAGTCTGCCTTGGATCTGTGGTTAATATTAGAAATGAGGAAGTAGGGGGAGAGTGAGAAAGCAATTCCTGCCATGGAACAGTAACCATCAGTCCCCAAGAGGAAGTTTACCAAAGCCCTGGAAGCAGGCCTGATCTTTTCGCTCTTCCTGTTTGTAGTTGGTCTGCTGACTGATACTGTGACACTGCCCATCGTCAACAAGTCAGACTGGAGCCACTTCCTTCATTTCTCATCGCTTGTATCTGCCATCGGCACATTTATCAAACAAAATTGTTTTTCACATTTTTCTCCCACGAACACTAACATACCTCTTTTTGCTCATTAAGTTTAATCTATGTTGCAAGTCTCTTGTTGACATTAGTCAGATTTTTATGATTAGATGTGAGTTCTAGACACCAACATTAGCTCACTAGCCGCTCCCATTTTAAGAAATAGGCCCTCTTTTCGATTGCATCACATGCTTATTGGCCCATTCTACATATCCCTTTAAGTCTTGTCTTGCAGCCTATTATGCATCATAGTAAATTTAGCAGAGTGATTGCCTTACATAAGGTGTGGGAATCCATCTGGGGGTCACAGACCCATCTGGCACTGATTTAAAGCTGATTGTTATCAACAAAATAATGTGAATTTACAAGTTGTCCAAAACAACTTTGTCTTACTTAATACTTGCTTGTGCATTTTGGTACCACCTTGTGGCAGCAGATGCACTACAATTTTAAAAGTTACATAAAAATACACACAGCAGTTCTTCCATAATCAGTGGTGACTATCATATCAGGGTCTGTCCCATCCTCTTAAGTATTATACAGAATGTTCAACCATCACAGGACCTGTCGTATTAGAACAGAACCTAGCACCAACGCGATTCACCATATAAAACAAGAATCCACTTCTGTTTGGGTTTAAGGTCCAAATGTTCAGCTGAACCTGTGAATGTGTCTTGTTACTTCAGGTTCATAAATTTAGTCATCACATCCTGTTTGTGTGGGCCTCGTAGGGAGTGACCTACTCAGACAAACCATCTGGAAGTCAAGGGGTAGTTTATACTACTCCTTCCAGTGTTGTGCTCATGGAGCAACTGAATTAGTGTCCCACACTGACAGTTTACAATCTTTAGAGACATCACCAAATGTTCTCTCTTGGATTAACTTACTTCTACCTTTTACAAGTAGACTTTACAGCCTGACTGGAAAACAACCCCAACACCATGCCAGTTTAAAGGCCAAGATTCACAAGGTGGAGAAGAATGCTAGCGAACCTGCATGACTGGTTGTTGTTAAAGGGCTCCAGGGCTCTTCAGCTTCCAGAGTGTCCTTGGGGTTCCATATGTGTGTGTGCTGCTGTATAACAATGCCCCTAGTCTCAGCCCGAACAGGACTTTCATTGTAGAATGTAGTAGGGCTTAGCCTGCTGAGCCACTTCTTGTGACTGCTATACTTCATCTTCCACAACCGCAAACACATGCACAGCCATGAAACAGCACTTTATATCTACTAAAGAGAGAGAGAGGGAGAACAGACAAGGCTGTTTCAGCAGACAGTAAAGTAGTGTGGGCTGGGAGAAAGTCCATTTTCCAATCCAAAGAGCTTCGGAGTCCTTCTCCTAAAAAGAAGTATGAGAGGATGGGTTGTATTGACTGACAGCTGCTCTTAAGGAGAAACGGCTACTATTTAGCCTTAAACACTAAAGTCAGCAGAAAAGCTCGTCTTAGAGAGTGAATGGTGGTGAATCATCATCATTGAGCACATTACCCAAGGTCAGTTATAATCTTCTATCTAGACTAGACAGTACTGTTCTGTATAATATAAAAAGCAATGGGAAGATATGATTATGATGGGAAGTCAAATATCTCTGCTGACAGGCAAGGTCAGTTAATTCTTCTTGGTGAGGAAGGTGGAGTTCTTCTCAGGCATGTTTGCTCAATCCTCTTTTGGTTATCAGATTACTTCCTGATTAATCACACAATGGCTCTGTAATATGAGAGCTGTGCTCTCCACCTGCCATGCTGTGCCTTTATTGGTGAATGCACTAAAGTGAACCATTGTTTTCCCTCCTTCTGCAGAGGGGATCCGACGAGCTCTTTTCTTCCTGCATATCCAACGGGCCCTATATCATGAACTCAGGTAGGGGGTTGCCATAGAAGGATGAATCCTTTTTGTTGAAGTGCTTGTCGTGTCTCGTTCTTGTTGAATAATGGATTGATCGTCATGGCAACACAAACAAACCAGAGCCCTCTGTTCCCTCCCTGATTGTATCTGCTTCTGTTTTTTTTCTCTTGCAGCCAATGGCAACGACACCAAAAAATTTAAAGGTGACGTCCGCAGTCCTGGTGTTCCATCACGTGTGGTCCACGTACGCAAGCTGCCCAACGACATAAATGAGGCGGAGGTTATTGGACTAGGACTGCCCTTTGGGAAGGTCACTAATCTGCTGATGCTGAAAGGAAAAAACCAGGTAAGAACTAAAATATGCAGGTCTGCTCACCAAACCTGAATATCTTGCACTCCTGGGTGGAATATCACTTTCTGCCTGGGACAAGGGATTAGCTTTGGAACTCTCTGACCTGACCTGACAATTTTGACAATGACCCTCCTGACCTGAAAATTCTGACAATGACCCTTTTGTCATATCCTCATGGTTCAGTGTGTAGGACAAGAATTTTTCATGCTGAGATTCTATGGGGGAAGAAATCGAATCCATCTTGAATGTCTTCATTATTTCATGTCTTAAAACCTATAGTTCAGTGTCAAAAACTCTTAATGTGTTAAATGACGCTTGGCTTAAAGTAAGCCAGGGTGATTTGGAATAAAAGTGCACATATTTAGAGAGGTTTACCAGAAACCTGCTAAGTTATCAGGAATGCTTGAAAAATACAAACTTAAGGTGGCACCTTTAACATGATATTTGATAGATGAAACACATTGAATATGTTTCTCTTTCCTGCAGGCCTTCTTGGAACTGAACAGTGAGGAGTGTGCACAGACGATGGTGAGCTACTACTCCTCTGTCACCCCTGTCATCAGAAACCACCCCATTTACATGCAATACTCAACCCACAAGGAGCTCAAGACGGACAACTCTCCCAACCAAGTGGTAATGGCTGCATGCACAAATACACACCCGCTGGCTTTTCATGTTGACTGTAGATTTGAGGTCTAAATTACTAGAAATACTGCTATGTGTGAATCTTATAAGTGTTGGCCAATTGACAAAAAAGGGTTTTTTTTCCCACCCACCAGTCTCAAACTTGAGGGTGTATTCTATGTGATCACGTTCAAGTTAGTATCAAGTTTTTTGCAAATTTCTGTGAAACTGGAATTGTCCTTAAAGAATGAAGTTCCATGTTAAAGAGTTCCCGTCATTTGTCCTTAGCGTGCTCAGGCAGCTCTTCAGGCAGTCAATGCACTGCATGGAGGTGGGATGGCAAGCATGGCCATTTCTGCAGATGCAGGGAGCATCGGAGGAGCAGCAGCCCAAAGCCCTGTCCTCAGAGTCATTGTGGAAAACCTTTTCTACCCCGTCACCCTGGATGTACTACACCAGGTAAAGGCTGATTTTGTAGTTTGGCTGAACCACTGCAGTGACCAAGTTATTTCACTGATTCCAGTTTCAGCTACATAATGAAAGGCTTGCCAGTTCATTTCTAATATTTTAAAACCCTGTGCATTGAATGGTGAACAGTAATGTGAGTAAGTAATTATATAATGAAATGTTTGTCCGTTGCTCTCATTTATATATTCTCTGCAAAATAGTTTGCAAATCAAGATGTGCTACATAAACAAAATATGCACGTTGGTAATAGTGGGTCTCTTGTAAAATTATATTTGCAAATGTTTTCTTTTTGTTTATCTTTCATTACAATTACAATCCAAAAATTTGTTAGAAAGTGTTGTCATGATCTCATCCTTAATCATGTTGTCTTCGCTTCTCAGATTTTCTCTAAGTTTGGAACTGTGCTGAAGATCATCACTTTCACAAAGAACAACCAGTTCCAGGCTCTGATCCAGTATGCTGATGGCATGACAGCTCAGCATGCCAAACTGGTAAGACTAGTTCATTGACTGCCCTTTGTCAAAATGTTTCTGTCTGTCCTCACCTTTACAGAAGGACCGAGATTGCTTATGACCAGTGAGTCGAATTAAACCATTGGAGCTACTGTGCAGTTCATGCTCTTAGGGATAACTTGATCAAACGTTATAAAACACATCAATGTATATTGTCCTAAATCCAATGCTCCAAATACACTACAGTCTCTGGATGGACAGAACATCTACAATGCCTGCTGTACCCTGAGAATCAGCTTCTCCAAACTTACCAGCCTCAATGTGAAGTACAACAACGATAAGAGCAGGGATTACACCCGACCAGACCTTCCCACTGCGGATTCACAGCCCTCTATTGATCACCAGACCATGGCAGCTGCTGCATTTGGTAAGATAGGGACTTGATTTAAAGAAATTTTTATTTGCCTATGTACACATAGTCCAGTGGCCTTTGATTCAGCACCTGCCGGTTATAGTGTTTTGATTTATGATTTTAATATGTTTTTAAGGATCTCATAAAAAGGCATACAGAGTGCTATTAGTTTCTAAATACTTGCGTGTTTTCTGTAAAGGTAGACATCCTGCTAGGGACTTATTTCACCTAAATCGGCAAGGTTTTTTTTTGTTTGTTTGTGTTTTTTTTTCCACAAGCTTTAGAGGTTCATTTTTGTGCAGTAATCAGTTGGCCCTGGCCTAAGAAACATTCAGTCTTCAAGAAGGTGTTTCAAATTAATATTCACTCCTAAGTGTAGGATGAGTCAAATATTTTTCTTTTACCAGATAATGACCATTTGTAAATAGCTAACAATGACTACAAAATGATTTTTTATAATTTTATTTGTTACTCATTAATTATTTTATTGGTTGCCAAATTCTGGCATATAGATGACAATTGGTGCAAGACATTCTGGTAAAAACACTAAAACATGTTTTTTTGCTTCATGGTTACCTAAATTTTTTCTCAAATGATTCATTTGGGATTTTTTTTTAATTGGTCACTTACCCTTATTGTTGTTACAAGTATTGCTTTGTTGAAAATTTTTTTTTGTCTTGTTTGCTGCCTCTTTTTCTAGCTGCACCAGGCATAATCTCAGCCTCTCCCTATGGTGGAGCCCATGCCTTCCCCCCAACCTTTGCCATACAGCAGACAGCAGGTCAGTACACACACCTCTTCTCACATGCTGTTTCATGTAAAATGAGATCTATGTCCCTTCTCCAAATATTTGCCTGTTGTGTACAGTATTTAATTGGCCTTAATGCTCACACTCCATTTACATACCTGTTTATATCCCCCTCATTGGATATCTTCAGCAGAGTCATAAGTTAAATGTAAGTGAATAATATTTTGTTTCTCCTAGGTCTGTCGATGCCTACTATTCCCGGTGCCTTGGCGTCACTGGGTGTGGGCCATGGTGGCATGGCTGCTGCAGCAGCAGCTGCTAGCAGGCTCGGCCTGTCAGGGCTTGCTCCCTCTGCAGGACACAATGTCTTGTTGGTCAGCAATCTGAACCCTCAGGTCAGTACACTCAGAAGGCTGAAGCAGTTTTGCTTCCTGTGCAGTGCAATTCTCGGAAACATAAAAATGTTACAGTGCCATTTGTTTACACTATGGTCCAGTGACCTTGATCCATTGGTTCAAGAGCTCCAGTCCCACCCCCCATTTCCCATCACCATCACACAGTCAGACTAGTACCCTTACCACTGTTTTTAATTAAAAGGGTGTCACTGAGTCAAAGCCTCTTTTCTTTCAGGCCCTCTCTGTGTTTGACCAAACCTGCTGCATTTCTGACTTGCCACTTTGCTCACTGTGAATTTTGAGTTTATTCAAAACACTAACTTCTTTTTTTTAAACTTACCATTTCATATCTTTATTTTTGTCCATTAGTTGAAATCATTCTTGAGTTGTTGGAGAGACAATATTACTTTTTTCTTTGTATTTTTAAAGAAACACGTCATGTTCTTGATTTAGTTTTTTCTATACCTATATTTATATACGTATAGTGTGTGTGTAGAATGTATAACTAGTGAGTCACACTCATTATTGTAGTTATGTAGTCATTGCATTAAATATTTAATTTTAAGATCAGTTTCGAAGTTGGAACAGGATTTTTAAAAATGATATTCACATTTGTTTTTTTACAATGTTATTTTAAGTAATCTAAACAAACACAGCATGTAATTTAAAAGTACATATTGTCTCTGCCTTTTTTCTGTATTTCATTGTTAATCTTTTTTCTCTTCTTTTTCTCCTAGTGTTCCCATAGTGACAGTGCATTTTAATTTTAGCCAGTTCTACTGTCTGAAGCACTACATTTCTTTGTGTATACTGACCTTGTTTTTTTACTTCCTTTTTCTCTCTCTTCTTTCTCTGTCCCTCTCTCCTCTTTTTTGTTTCAACGGGCCCGCAACTCCACCCTTGCCGACTGACTGCACGCCCCCCAACCACGGGGTCCTGCTGGCCTCCGTCCCCCGCGGGCACTCCGGT
>JAPZDV010000007.1:5394200-5404841 GCA_029814665.1 Acanthurus lineatus | reverse complement strand
CCCCCCCCCCCCCACCCCCCCCCCCCCCGGCCCGCCCCCCCCCCGCCCCCCCCCGCACCCACCGCGAGCGCGCGCCCACACCCACACCGCGCCCGCCCGCCGGCGAGACCCGGGGGGGGGGGGTTACTTAGACCGAATCAGGGTGCCGGTGAGTGTTGTTGCCGCCATAGGTGGAGGGTTTGCATGGGAGCGTGTTCGGATTAGAGCTGTGATAATCGACGGCTCCCCGTCTGCGCCGGTCAGCGTGACGCACAGAGAGTGAAAGGCGCACCGCGACTCGGAGGCACATTTGGATTAGAGCCAGTGACAAGCGGAAGGATCACCAAGTTGAGATGCTCCGGCAGCTCGTGGTGTGCGTGTGAGGAGGATGCTCGCGTCTCGCAGTTGTTATTGTGCGCTAAGTTTGGACTGAAAATAACAGAGAGGAGCGTTTTCGGTCGTATGGGATGTATTTTCTTTGACCTGCAATAAGAGAAAAAAAAGGTCAAGTGGACGCAGTTTTTAGGCGTTTGGAGAGCTCCGAGAGGAGCGGAACAAAGCGTGCACCGGGCTGAATTACCCATCACAAATCTGGGTAAACAAATATGACGACCGGTTTTGACGTTGTCTTACGCCTGCTGATGAGCAACGACAGCGCCGGTAGAATCGCAAACCTTGGATGAATTCTGGAGTCTAATAAACTGTGGGCTTTTCTTTTTTCTTATTTGCTGAGAAAGAAGAAGGAGATCTAATCCAGGTGGCGCATCTTTCTCTCCGGCTGCGCGTAATGGGAGAAAAGTTTCGGACCTTGCAGAGGAGACGCACTCGCAGCATCCCACCGACGACGCACTTATATAAATAACATGTGCATCCCGCTGTTCCGTCCGCTCCCGACGAAGTTTGAAAGTGAATTTCAACCTTTCCACTATGACTTGAAACAGCCCCGGAGCTCGCATCAAGCCCGTTAACGATCCATGAACCGACGACCACATTTGACTAAAGACGCGCAGACGGACATTAATGATCTAAAGAGGATTTCTGCAGCAGCGCAGTGAGAGAGCCAGATCCCAGTGTGTGTGTTCCTGTGTGTGTGTGTGAGAGAGAGAGAGAGAGAGAGAGAGAGAGATTCCTCCTGGATGTCTATGATGTTGTGCCAGCTCGGGCAGAAGTGTGTGATGGAGGTGGTGGTGCTGACCATCCTGTCCTGGGTGTCCGTGTGGGCAGAGGAGAAGATCATATTTGACAGACACGCTGTCTACTGGAACAGCTCCAACCCCAAGTGAGTTTTAACACGAGTTAGGCCCTAAAAGTGTGTGTGTGTGCACGCGTGTGTTTGAAACATATCAACCTGCCTGTCATGAATGTGTCTCAAAATAATGAGAATAATTTCCTGCATGTTGGCAGGAGATTAAAATCTTAAACACCAGACACTTTTTTTGCAGTTTTTTGAGCCACATATCATCTGAAATTACCACTCTTCTATTCATCATGTTTTTACAGCAGTGTTTTTATCTGAATATTGCAATATTAATGTCTTTAACAATGAGCAGACGAGACACACGCACACACACACACACAGAGGCAAATGGAAGTGTGCATGTGCTCGCACACTGGATATTTTGTTCTGTGTTACAAAGAGCTTCTTTTGTCTTAGACAATGAGGGCATCCTGCCTCCTCTTCTCATCAATGTCTAGAGATTTACTCCCTCTCTCTCTCACTCTCTCTCTCTCTTTCTTTCTTCTCGTCTCTCTCTTTCACACACACACACACACACACACACATCACACACAAACACAAAGCCATTACCTTTCTTTTTGGCTAATTTCGGCCACTTGTGCCAGTGAAACACAAGCGCACATTATTTCTCTTGTCAATTGCAAACACTTGTGCAAAAACCACATCCATGAATAAATAAACACAAGGCAAGGCATAAACACACACATGGGCACAAGGTTGCACGCGCCCTCACACACAAAAAAACACACAACAACACACAGCAACACACGCGGTTGGCTTTAGACGGGCCCTCTCTCATTGACATGGGGCAGAGAACACTGAGCCCGTCTGTTTAATGGTTTGTGACAACCTGGCCAGCCTCTCCTCTCTCTCTCTCTCTCTTTCTCTCCCTCCCTCTCTCTCTCTCCCTCTCTCCCTCTCATCCTCTCATCCCTTCCTCTTCTTCTCTCTCGCCTCCCCTCCTTGTTTTTCGCCCTCCCTCTCTCTCTCTCTCCCAGGTAGATAAATAAACAGTGAAAGTGCTCCCTCTCGCTCGCTCACGGCTGAATTAGTTCAAACTAACAGCCCTGTCTCTCTCTCTGCATCAACCCAACACACACACGCACACACACACACACACACACACACACACACACTGAGCTAACAGGCTCGTCTCTGACTGCATCACTTTTCCACAGAAGGCTTCTCAAATATTTAACAGGCAAGGGGGAACATTTTCTCCCTTTCTCGCTGTCTCCCTCTGTCTTTCTGTCTTTCTTTTCGTCCCCCTGTGCTCCATCTTTCTCACCCCCCCTCCATATCTCTCTCTCTTTCACACACACACACACACACACTCACAAACACCTACACATTGCAGACGTCACAGAGTAAATTTTAGCTATATGGACGGTTGCTGGGGGCGCTGTTATTCCGTCAGGGTCGTATGGAGAAGTTGAAGCAGAAAGGGGGCACATCAAAAATGCATTGCTACTAAAGCAATGAATCTAGACTCTGGAGCCCTGGCGAGGTTGGTTCCCCCTGTTAGACCCTGGCACTGTCATTGCTCATGCTGCGCCTTCTTCTTCTTCTTCTTTTTTTTCTGCACACACACACACACACACACACAAAACTCTGTCCCGCTGCACTTGTGAGGACCTTCCACTGACAACATTCATTCCTCAACTTTAATCTAAAGCTAATTCTCTTTCAAAACTTCGAGGATTACGGCAAGTTTTTTTTTTTTTTCTGTGAGAAACCAGCCTGTTGGCATAAAGAGACGAGAAGACAGACACTAAAAATCATCCCAGCTTGTGTGAAATGTGCAGGATAATTCTGGTTTACTGCAACTTTGGTTTTATTGACAAAGTTTGGGTCAAAATGGTGAGATAATTTTCAACAAGTCACAGTACAACCCAACAGGGGAAATAGAGTGGGGAAATAGAAATCGAGCAGTTTGAAGATCATTCTGGTAAACAAACTCCAAGGTTGGAAAAATGACTAGAGAGAAGAAAATGGCTGTGACACTTACATAAGTTTTTTCCAAAGTTGCATTAGCAGGATAAAGTACTTTCTAGTACTAATAAAATGACATAGAATTACTCCATTACATCTAGGAGACAAGGATTCAAATGCAACCAAAGTTACAGCATAAAAATTCCTGCAAAACCTACTAAAAGTATAAAAAAGTGCTTCAAAAATGGCCCCTGGGTTGCATATTTTATTAAAAATGATGTTTTTAGATTGTTAATACTGCTACATCAAGGATGTTAGCAGTATTTCATTGTTGTAAAAGCTAGTTTTTTCTACAAGTCGGGTTGTTTAGTGCGCTGGTTTTCAAACTAGAGGTCAGACCCCCTGTGAAGGTTGTGAGATGATTAAAGAGAAAGAGAAGAGATTTTAAAAAAAAAATCAAAAATCCGCAGCATAACTTTGTATTCATTTTTTGAAATATTCTATTATCTTTAATCATTTATGCAATAATGGACGACTTGACCTCTTTAAACGAATATATTTGACAATTTAATAAGGGAAACCAGTGTTCGGTGAAGCTGCAGTCAATTTCTAGACTTTTTTATGATTTCATGTAAAACCGTTAGTGTAGCTCTTTAGATAAATGATGTGCAGTAAAAAAAAATACAACATTTTCACTCCGAAGTGGAACAGAGTTGAACTAAAAAGGAACATTAAACAGAGACACTAGCTAAAGTGTGTAAAGAAAAAAAAGTGTTAAATTATTTTCCACCACTACAAAACTCTCCATTATAGCTTACAGATTAATAAACTGGATAAACACTGATATACTATATGAGGTGCAGTTAAATATGCACACAGTTTTACTTTGCAATAGAGGTCATTTATGACATTTAAGGTTTGGTTTAACCACCAAATAAATAGGTTTAGATAATCTGTTGGCTGTTTTAGCATGTGATTGTGCTTTTCTGGCCCCATTAGACGTCACATTTTTTAATTAATGATGACAAATGACCAGAGCTTTAAAAAGAATAAAAAAACAGATTTAGATATTTCAAATCTAATAGCAAGTCTGTGTTTTTTTCTCACGTTTACCTTTATGACCTCCTAACTCCTGATTGGATAAATCAATCACATGCCCTACATAAACCAGGAAGTGTTGTGATTGAAGTGCAGAGATCAGTAAATGCTCCAGAAAAGATGTCCATCTTCACCTAGCTTCTCCTTCAAGGTAGGATTGAGACTTTAACTCTAAATCAGTTGAACTTCAGACAAATGCTGCTTCTTTTATTAAAACATGGTGACTCTCTTAGAATTCTGTTAAAGGAAAGTAATACAAAGCAGAAAATAACATTCAATTTCTCTTTGTAATTTTTTTAAAAATCAAGTCCTTCATGACACATTTGATGTAGGCGGACATCACACGGACGCAGTTCAGCTCTTGCATAGATATTTCTTGAAAGGTTTCACTATTAATACACTTGATGGTGATTTCGACGCTAACGAGAAGCTTAGAAACTGTGCAAGAATAATACGTCGCATCTGAGCAGCGGCTATTGTCTGAGGCAGCGAAACGACACAAACAGCTGGGAAAAACGAACAGCTGTGAGTCTTAATTGATCACACAACATCAAGCACACAGCTTGTATTGAGCTATCAGGACGTGTTGTCTCTTCTCATGTGCATCAAAAGTTTCCTCAACAACAAAACAGCTTGAGAAGGGCGCTCTTCACAAGGTCACAAGAACTGACTTAATATTTATAGGACTGATGATCACTCGCTGTTTTTTGTTCTGCCGGCGTAAACTTTCTAGTCACAACACGGTGGAAAAATAAGAGGATAAGCTGCCGAAATACTACCAAAAAAAGTAACGCTGGCTACATCAACAACAACTTGTCATACATCCGTTCCGGCTTTTCTTAAACGTGGAGCATCTCAGCGTGCAATCCACCTGGGTTACACGAATGATTCTGATGCTTCGTGTCAGCTTTCAGGGACTTCAACGTTTAAGTTCTGCTTTACTTTTATCTGTAGTTTTGAGCCACAACAGGCATCTGTTTCCTTTAAGAAAAAAAAAAAGTGCTAAAAAAAGATTGCACACTACCTGCCCGGCACCAAACAACAGAGGGACAAAGATATAGACTCGCTGGCGAACATATTGTGGCGTTGAGCAGCTAAAGAGCCAAATATTTCCCTCAGGAGTGGCTGGAAACATGAGAGCAAATATTGGACTTCATCACGTCGCTTTAAACTCATGTTGCTTCATATCTGTTAGGTGTGTAAATATGCTAATGTTTGCTAATGAGTTACCTGTGTCAATTTAATTAGCGTTTACTATGACAAGCTAAAGTGACTTTACGGCAGGCATGTCAGCTCTACCTGAACGGGTGTCATGCTTGTCATTCAGTTTAATAGATGCACCTCTGAACCAGAAACTTCTAAAAAAATACATATTTTTCTACATAACTCTAGATGTATTTTGCCACGCATATAGTTTTGGTGTGAAATGCTAAAAATCTGTAGACTTCACTGGAGCTCTGTAGCTGAGAAGTTGTCCCCAAGTGAACTTAGATACATAAGTCCTTTGAGCACAACTGAAATCCTCCTAACACCCATCATGCTGAAGTGACAGATCAAGTTTCAGAAGCAGGAATCTCAAAATCACATCATACCTGTATGGAAAGAATCAAACGTATTATGTAGTTTGGGTGTACTGACCCTTTAAAAATTGGCATTTCCCTGTGGATGTGCTCCGTATTTCCCACAACAGGTGACGTTTTAATATAAATGCTTCAATTAACATTCCTCTCCCGTCTCTCTTCTGCGTTCTTGCACGCTCTACTTTTCTCTGGTGTGTTTTTCTGTGATTAATCACCTTCCACACTGACAGGTTTTAATTGTTTTGGGGTTTTTTAAATTTTTTTTTTTAACCTGCTAATTAATCGCACTGCCGGTACGTTTAGCCAAGTCTGTTTTAGGAGAGCCTTGATCTTGACGAAACGAACCTGGATAAGTCCGGACGAATAAAAAACGAGTTAAACAAATGTTCCGACTTCAGAGAGGAGGCATATTACAAATTGGCCGAACCCCTTTATGTGAAGGGCTCTGGCTCTCAGCAGGCCTATCTCTTTCAAGGTCTTGCTGGATAATAGAAAATGTATGAGATAAGCCAATTCAAACAGCTCCGGCCACTTTTGGTCACGGCGGGGAGCTGCCTCTCTCACACACACTCCGAGCATTGTCCATCCTCCTGTTGTGATGAGATACGTGGTGCCGCACAGTAACAAAGTATCATAACACACATTATCACTATAATATTACAACACAGGAACAGGATCTGAAAATCTCCCAGAACCACATAAAGAGATTTACGACACAAGCATGTAGGGATATATGAGGGACACACACACACACACACACACACACACACACACACTATTGGCAGCCAGATTTAGGTCACAAAAGCACACACACAATCACATAGAAACCAGAACGGCTGTCTATTGAATAGGTTAGGCAGCCTCGATTTTTCTATTTACTGCTGTCATGCACACACACACACACACACACACACAGTCATTGGAAGCAAGATATGGGGCACATGTACACACTCACACTGGCTCTCTACTGAGTAAAAAAAACCTTCCTTTTTCCTCTCACTGGCTGCCATACTAGCATACACGTGCACAAACACACACACACACACACACACACACACTGAGCCTCCTTCTAGCTGCCAGGCCCATATTAAAAAGCTTGCAGGTGAGGGGCTTTGTTCACCCCGAGCAGCTAATGTGCTCAGAGCAATGGGCTCTCCTCCTCACACACACACACACACACCCACACACACACAGATTCACACACACACACACACACTGGCTCAATGGTCCAGAAGGAGCACCTTATCTAATCCCACGGTTTATCCTTCAAAAGACTTTCTTTTCCTTTTCTTCTTTGTTCCTCCTCTCTCCTCTCTCTTCATCTCTGCGTCTTTGAGGAACTCCATGTCAGTGAGCAGCGCTGATGGTTGACGACACTCTCATTCTGTGGGACAGAATCTCCTTGGAGACACACATACACACAAACACGTGCACACACACACACACTCGTGGACCCACACAGCCTTTGAGGAAGAGGTGTCTTATGCGCGGAGCACCCACACACTCATACATATGCCGCACACAGAAACTTTCATACATGCACACGCTTAAAATGTGCACGCTGTCCACACACAAACACACACAAACACACACACACACACACACAGTCGATGCAGGCCTTTGCACATAAACCCACACACACACAGACACACACACACAATACTGTCTATTCGTCGTGTCCCCTGTGGCGCCCAGTGATATGTGTTGTCGGTAGCACTTCCACAGCACTACCACACACATACAGACACACACAGACACACACAGACACACACAGACACACACATACACACACACACACACAGATTTGCATCCAATTTACATGTAGACTTGTAGTCACCCCCGCTCAGTTACTGACAGTTTGTCAGACTCAAACCTGCCCCTGGGTTACATCCGTCTACCACTGCCACCACCACCACCACCACCACCAACACCACCACCTACTCCACCTCTCTCTCTCTCTCTCTCTCCATCCTTTCCTCCTCTCTGTCTGTCTGTCTTTGTTTCTCCCTATCAGGCTCTCATCTTCCACTCTCCCTAATCTCCTCTGTCTTGTCTCTCGACTGCTCCTCTCCCTCTCCTCCACCTCTCCCTCCATCTCTCTCCCTCCCTCCACCTCTCTCTCTCTCTCTCTCTCTCTCTCTCTTTTGTCCCATTGGGATGTGCTTAGCATGTTTTTCTTCAGCAGGACCCTGCCTCAGGCAACCTCTTTCTGTACATACACATAAAGCTACGGTACATCAGGTCATGCGTTCCTGCCGTGACCTACATGATTGGACGGTGTTATGTGTTTGTTTGAAATGTCAGAGCTGCTATGGCTCACGTCGGGACTCATCTGTGGAACCCAGAGCCTCTCGCATCGAGCTAAAACTGATACTCCGAGTAATTAAATTCAGGGCTGTTGCATCGGAAACGATTTCGCCCGGCTCAGCAGGAGAGACGGTTACATAACAAGATCTAGTGTAGCTGATCTTAGTCATCAGCAGATCCAATAGAGTGATTGGCAGGTGGAGGTCATTTAAATATTCAGGGGGAATTAGAGGGGACAAGTTTGTCAGTCGATGTTAAATGCGCTGCCGATTCCTTCAAAGGATGAAAATTTTTAAAAAGTGGTTGTTTGACAAGACACTTCTGTGATTCTTGACCACAGATGTGTTGTTTTGTTTCAGCTGAATAAAGAAAATCTCTGATTTCTGCCAAGAGAGAGAAGGCATGCAGCGTAATGATAGAGTTCTGAAGAAGAGCCAAGACACGTCATGTTTGTACTTTGGAGTAAACAAAGCAATGATGATAAAAACAAAAAATCTACCTCTTGAGGATGAATGAGAAAGGAAGTTATGTGTACAAATAGTTTAATAAGCCTGCATGTACCAGGAGTTTGATAAAAAACATATTTGTCATGTTGCAAAAACAGACTTGTGATTCAACATTGTCCCACCAGATAAGCTCAAATATTGACAGAGGAAAGGTCGGAGCAAGTTTCCACCAGTTTCACATTATAGGGTCCTTTGTGTAGAAAACAATGGAAGTAAGTCTTGAATTTAAAATGCTGGAAAGATTAGTTCATGAACAAATTGCTTAAGTCATTCATTGAGCAAAAATGCCAAATATTCATTAGCTTTATGCTCCTCAAATGTGAGAATTTGCTGCTTTTCACTGTTTTGTGTCATTCACAAATTACACATCTTAATATTCCGACTGCTTTTTACAGCGAACATATTGCTCGGGTTTTGTTTTGTTGTGTTTTTTTCAAGCTGATTACATTAATGCCTTCTGCGCAGGTGTTCCAGAGGTGGGCTCAGTGTGCACACCGGCTCACCGGCGCAGCGTCGTTAATGTGATTAATTACACCTGCGACAACACGCTGTGAAAAAGACCTGCTAAAAGATGTCAGCTTGAGTCCTAAGTGAGAGTGATGGGCCCTTTTATAATACCGTTTTTCACATTTTATACACTAATGATGAATCAATTGTGGAAAACAAAAGCATCAGCTGCAGATAAAGACTTTGATATGTTAGTCTGGTGTTTAAATCTTGCTTTTAATTGCCAACAAACTCCCCCCCCCCTCCAAAAAAAAGCCAAACTTAAAGGCAGTTCGCTAATGAAGTTGCAGCAAACTCGCATTTTGCACGAGTTTCTGTTTTATTTCCTTCTCATCGTGCCTCAGTTGAGTATTTTCACATCACTGCTGCGTTAGTTGTTCTTCAGCTCACTGTCAATCAGCTGATGCCCGCGGGGAAGTAGGAATTCTCCACCAGGAAATAACTCATCACACACTGTTGGAATTACTGGCTTTTTCACATCCCTGCCTCTTATTGTCTCGGTGTCTTCATTGTTCTTTTAAAAAAAAAACAAGATTATAAATTTTAATTCCGAACTTAGAGTGAAAATGAAGTCATGCAAAGGAAAGCATTGAAATCCTGCGCATTTATTAGACGTACAGTGTTTCTGTCATGGATCTTTTGCTGAATGTGGATAAAATATTTGCTTTAATTCATAAAGAAGCAAGTTTAAATGCTGTAAAACCTAATGAGCAAAGTGCAGGAAAAGCATGTGGATTTAAAGAAATAATCTAATTGCATATTACATGAATTGCAGAATGATTGAGGTTTTTCAACTGAGCATGTAATTAGTAACTTTCTTTGAAATAACACCTCGATTTTTCATCTCATTTCTACCACTTGATCTTCACCTCCTCATGATAAGCCGGTGGCAGCCCGGGCCACTGTACTAATTGCACTGCCAGTCACGTGTCATAAAGTCTGCCGTCAGTGCAGGTAATAATTAGCAGTGAAAATGTCTGTCAGATCGAGACTCCTCCAGCACCGTGATTTTTATTTCTCTATTGCAGCGATATCTTGCCTTCACTTCAGGATTAAGGATATTATTCTCTCTGTTATTAAGGTAGTGGCTTAGAATCATAATCCTTGTCTTAGAAATGATTTCTTTTTCAAAGTAGATTCCCCACACCCCACCAAAAAATGTATAAATATATATATATATGTATATAAATTCCCACGGAGCAAATGGAACCACGCCTTTCTTGTGCGTTTTTTTTTATAAGAAGATGCCTTTTCTCTTATTTTCAATCATGTCCTAAAGTGTCCTTGCAAACCGCGAAGAATCGTCATCATTTGATCTTCTCACAGGGGTGTAATGATGTGTTTAGGATGTCAGCAGCATGGCACTGAATCTGTAATGCTCTTTGAGATGTTTACCTAACACCCCCCCCCGCGCGCCCGCCCCCCCCCCCCCCCCCCGGGGGGGGGGGGGGGGGGGGGGGGGGGGGGGGGGGGGGGGGTGGGGGGGGGGGGGGGG
>JAPZDV010000007.1:5381378-5392604 GCA_029814665.1 Acanthurus lineatus | reverse complement strand
CAGGTGTTTTTAAACCCGAATTACCTGCTGACCCCGGTAACTTTCACGCTTTTTTTCACCTGGTTGGTTTTTTTTTTTTTTTTTTTTTTTTTTTCCCTTGCAAAACAATTTGGCAACCAAGGTCACACTCGGAGCGTTTGGGCCACGTATTTATGAACAGCAGGGATGTCTTCTCCTTGTCAGAACACAACAATAGCATCACGAGACTCTTGGCTTGGCTTTTGCATAAGCATGTGTGTCTTTGGGTGTGTATGTGTGTGAGTGCAGCAGTAATGAAAACCTGTTTTTCATCTTCATCCAAAAAAAAAAACCCCGGTAGATTTTCAAACAGTAGGAGTGGAAAGTCAAACAAAAGAAGGAGCGAGTGAATCATTTGCATTGTAATCCATCAGGCAAAGGAGAGAGAAATTGTCTAATTCCCAGCCAGCCAGCTTATATGGATGCTCCCCTGCCTCGGTTTCATCCAGAACGGGGCTACCTCTAATTTTACACGATGCTAATGGGGCATAATAAGGCAGAACCAACAGATGTTGCCTCGCTCTCATGATTTTGTCGCTACTTAATTCTGCCTGGTGCTGAGGCTGCTAACTAACTAACTCAGCCCTCTGATTCCTATTGGACCCCGAGGTGTCCATATGCATGCCACCTCCTGCTTCAGCATGTGTGTAAATTTGTCTGAGCTACAATATTTCCCTCTGACCTGCATAATAATCCTCACCTCAGGTCTAATCCTGAGCTAATTCTAAGCAAGACTCCAGGGGTTTGATATGAGGGGGGAAAAAAAGGGGCCTGTAATCTGATGTGTCTCCAGACAGGAAGGATAAGAGGAGGTGATATCGATCATTCCGATATGATGAAGGTGATATGGCACTATTAAACAAAATGATGACAGCTGAGGTGTTAATGCTTGGGATGGTGCTTTAATCCATCATCATTTCCCACGATCCTGGTTGGAAACGTGTCTCCAGTCTCGGCAATAAACACATAAATTAAACACCTAATGCATTAAAGATGCAGAGCAGGTACGGATCCATTCAATACAATGCAGTCGTAATAGTTCATCTGCTGTTGTCGAGGATGCTGACAGCCTCGGAGACAAAAGACCTTTTACAAAGGTTGTTTTTGGCCATCTGCATTTTTTAAAGCCCCAGGCTGAAGGGGACATCTTGAACTCATGTTGGGGCAACTGTTTCCAGAGCTGAGTTGTTCTGTATTCGTATGTTAGCTGCTGATTTATTTCCTCTTTGAGAATATAAGTTTCCAAACCAGTCAGTTTTCTGTCCATCAGGCTGATAAATCCTTATTAAATATGCAGGTCTTGCTCAATATCTGAACTGAAAAAAAAGAGAAAGTGATCGTCAGTGTTTATTTACACAAATAAAATCAGCGTTGATCATGACGGTGATGCTAATGATGTTTATGGAGATGATGATGATAAGGATAATGAAAACAGTGGGGAAGATAACGACAGTGATTAAAATTTTGATGAGGAAAATGAGGCTGGTGACAGTGATGATGATGGGGACCATGATGGCCATGTAAGTGTTTTCATGTGATGTTGATTATATAAATGCTAATGATGATGATGTAATGATGATGATGGCGGAGGCAGTGGATGAGTGTCTTTGTTCGACTAGGGGCAGGAAGTGTGTCTTTGTCTTCTCTAATAAAGACAATAAATATTACACAACCTTAAAACAAAAGCACAATCAAAAATTAAATATAGAATCATTTTAACCATGTTATGTAACAAAGTATTCATAATATATTCTATTTTAGTTCATATTGCGAAATTAAAAATATGTATCACAAGAAAAAAACAGACATATATTTGCAAAAGCTGACATTTTTATCATTTAAAAGGTATAAACTTGAAAGAATAATGGTAAAAATCATGATTTGATGATGATGATAATGTGATTAAATGAGTATATTAAAGACAGTGAGGATGAGGATGATGATGGCTGTAGAGGAAAAGAATGAAACCCTGCTAGTGTGTTGTCCATATTATCAATAACAATGATGCTGATAGAGATTACATTGAAGAGCAGGGTGATTACGGTGGTATGATACGGATCATGTTGATTGGTCAGTGGGGATGGTGATTACGATGATAAGAAGGATGAGGAGGATATGGGAGAAAGGTGAAAAGGATGAAGGCAACATGGTATGATGACGATGAAGAGGAGGAGGAGGATGCTGCTGAGTAATAGTGATGATTCTTTTAAGGTAGCAGAAGTAAAGTAAAAGAAGTAAAACAGCATTAAATATTCATGTATTAGTGTCCCAGTTTTTAGACTTGTCCTGTTTTGATCTTAAACAGGATGTGGTGTTTACACTGAACATGATAAACCTGATTGTGATTCAAATGGAATCGAATTGACTTCTCACCATCTCAGTGTTATGTACCGATAACAACTGTTCAGAAACCTGGATCAGGTGTTTACATCCCATGTAGTCTTGCATATCCAGCCCTGTCTCTGCTGGACAAAGCTGTGGTTGGACGAATTGTCATTTTGCTGGAGGGGAAAAAGATGCTCCGTATTTTTTTTTAATGTCTTTATAGAAATCACAATCATATTGGGCAGCTCTAAGCTATGTGCAATGTGCAATGTGCAATGACAGTGCTTTGCACATTAGTAACAGTGAGAGCACCGACTGAAATTATCACCTGATTACAGACATGAAAAATATCCTGGTTTCTCTACTCCGCGTCACATGATCAACCTCAGTGGGGCTCATCCAAGTTTCTGAAACCAGGAAATGTTGTTCACAAGTGCAATGTGTGCAACAGGGGCAGCTGTGGCTCAGGGGGTGAAGAGGGTCGTCTACTTATCCTCCAGTCTGCATGCTGAAGTGTCTTGGGGGAAGATACTGAACTCCAAATTGCTTCTGATGGCTCCTTCATCAGTGTGTGTGTGTGTGATGAGATGGTAGCACTTCAATGCCTCGGCCTCCAGTAAACTGTTGAATGTTGACATGCAGCATAAAGAACTTGAAGTGGTCAGTCCATTAGAAAAGTGGCATCCAAAAGCAGTTAATTTACCATTTAACACATCACACACACACACACTCCAAAAAACCTCAACACCAAAATACAATTTAAACACACTCAGTTTACTCTAAGTGCAAGTATAGAAAGTATAAAAAAAACATGAGCGAAAGATGAAGATGATGATAACGGTTATTATGGTGATGGTGAGAAGAAGAATCCAAAAATCCTGTGAGTGATTTTGAAGAGCTGATGATGGCTGCGTTGTTGACAATAACAGGCATGATGACACTGATGCTAATCGAGAGGATATTGTTGATAACAGTGACTGAGCCGGTGCCATGATGAAGATGACGACGGAGGTGACGGTGTCAAAGACGGCGTGATTAGTAATGGGTTTGAAGACACAATGATGAAAGGACTGTGATGAGTCACCTCCTCCTTGTCGTTCCCTCTTCCCCTCCTGTAGCCCAAAAAGAACCCCCATCACTCCCTCACGCCTCCTCCTCCCTTCATCTCACCCTCTCTCTCTCTCTCCCTCTCTTTCTCTCAAGGAGGTTTGTGAGAAGAGAATCAGGGCACTCCATTAAGATTCTTCTTCTCTCCCCTCTGTTGCCTCTCTATGGAAAATGAAGGAATCGAGAGGAGACGTGAGAACATTATTAGTTTTTTTTCTCTTTTTTCTGCCACTTCTGTCTTCTCTTCGAATGGAAATAGAAAATGAGGAGATTCTCCGCCGATGAGATTGCTCCATTCTTTGAGGCGTCACCTCTAACTCACTCACGCAGCTGCAGAAGGGTGTTATGTCACAAACGAGGGAGAGATCATTCCTTCTATTGTGTCCACCCTTTTTTTTGAAATATATTTTCTGGCGTATGTATGTGTGGGCCTGCTTTGCCAACTGTGCTTGGGCGCTTGGATATGTGTGTGTACCTTTTTGTATTTTTCTTTGCTGATTCTGTGTGTGTGTGTGTGTGGGTGTGTTTAGGTGCGGCACAGGAGTGTGTAAGTGTGTTGGCTTCAGTGGGTAAAAAAAAAAAAAGATCCTTACACTGGTTTGAAGAGCCTAATCAAAGGCTGGCAAATTTTCCTCGCCTCTTGTGTAGTTCTGAAGCAACTGCTGGGCTCCTCTTCTCTCTCGGCCTCCCCATTTTTTTTTTTTTTTTTTTACTCCCTCCTCTCCCCTACCTTCACTCATCCCTGATTACTGAAGGGGGCTGCAGTGAGGTGAGGTGAGGTGGTGGGGTGTAGGTGGGGGGCTCTGTTCCTTACCGGGCTTTGTGTTGAAGTCCTTCATAGCCGTTGCACTGTAAAAAAAAAACCAAAACCCTGCTTTCTCACAGGAGGATCGGTCCCTGAATAAACAGAGCCCCTGCAGAAACCGCGAATGTCTGCATTTCTTATTCTCCATCCGTGGGTGTGTGGACACAAGTGGGTGACATGTGAAGCTCGCTGTGGCACCAATCATCCCAAGCCCGAGGTGAAGCCAGAGACAGGAAGGAAGGAAGAGACGGGGAAGAAGGAAGAGATGGCAGATATAAAGAAGATATATTTATAGTTTATGCAAGGTGGTGAATTTTATTTGCCGGAAAAAAGAAGGGATATGGCTCTGAGGAGCTTCCTCATTTCTTTTGAGATAAGGATGTGCTGTGGTAAAAAAAAAAAAAAAAAAAAAAAAAAGGACGAGAAAAGAAATGGTCCAAATGAAGTGAAGTTTTTCTAAAAAGAAAAAAAAAAGAAGCTGTCAGCCATGTATCTTAATGAGATTAGTGTCTGAAGCAATTAGAACGTGATTTGTTAAGGAAACGAACGCAGAAATAATTTAAACAAATCCAAAATATTTCTTAAAAATAAAAGGGGAGAATGGGGGAGGGGGACGAGTACATGCAGATGATTAAAGAGGAGATTTAGGGGGGGAGTAAAAAGCAAAAAGGAAAGTGAGATGAGGACGAAGAGGGGGAGCGTGAGAGATGGAGAGAAAGAGAGAAAAATTGACAGGAGGCGTGTATGGCTGTCTCTGGGTGCAGTGAGGAGTATAGGCTGTGGCATCCGCTAGTGGTGCTGCATACTCTCTGTTTGATCAAACACACTTCAAACACCCTCGCTGACTTCCTCCTGCACACAGTTGGGAGACGGGCGGGGTGCGTGTGTGTTTTTTAAGCTTGCATGTATATGTGTATATGTGTGTGTGTTAGTGTGTGTGTGTGTGTGTGTGTGTGTGTGTGTGAGCGTGCATGTTTGCTGAGGAAAGCGTTATTGATGTTTTTTGTTTATCTAAAATGGGTCAAACCTAAAGAAAACAAGCTCGGCGTCTACAGTAGCGACTGCTGTAAACTGCAGCTTCCTTGCAGCTAATAGTGTTAGCAAATGACCATGTGTGTGTGTATTCATGTAACTCTGTGTGTGTGTGTGTGTCTGAGTGGTTGTGGCTTGTGTGAGCTTGTTTTTTTTTCTCCCCCTCCCTTATTATCACTCCCCTGCCACTCTTATCAGCTTTATTAAGTTATTCGCCATTAATCACTCTCTACAACTACTTCATTTCATGTCTTCATTCCGTCCGTTTGCCCCCATTGTGGCTCTCCTCTGCATTTCAGCGTCTTAAAGAGCCGCGACTCCAGAGAGCTCATTAAAGCCATTAGCAGAGAGGAGTCACAGAATAGTTAGTCTCTGCGTCTTCTGTGTTGTCTGCTCTCATATCGCTAACAGCTCTGCGCAGAAAAAAAAAAAAACCCAACCTTTGACTCATCTGGTTATATCCGCGTGCCCTTTACCTCCTATAGGTCGCCCTCTCATGCATGTTGCATTATGTTGCATACTGTGACTTCTTTAATTTCCCTCCATTAAAATCACCCCAACACAGTCATCCTGTCACATGAATGTTTGATTAAGAACATTATTGAAGATTAGATTGATGAATTATTGATCAACAAGGTGGAAAGTCTGTGGGGAGTAGATTAGACATGGGCCAGGAAGTGTGTGTGTGTGTGTTGTGTGAGTGTGTGGTTAATACATGCATGAGACTGCATATGCGTTCCAGTGTGTGTATGTAACTCACTATGCATGCATGCATGCTTGCGAGTGATCAAGCACGTGTGTGTGAGATCAACCAATAGTGTGTGCTTTTTTTTAAGTTTTGCGATCAAGGGCATGTGTGTGTTTTATGTGTGTAGGCATGTGTGTGTTTTATGTGTGCTCAGGAGCGAGCGATGGTCTGCAGCTGATGGAGAGTCATGTTTTAGAAGATCATTTAAAATGCTCTCTGATGTTGCAGTCGACGCTTTAACCTTACATCAACACGTCAACAGCTCGACGTAGGCAAAATTAAACTGCTGACTGTTTTTCTTTTCTTTTTTTTCCCTCCTACAACAATAGTGTGTAAGTTAGCGGGAGGTTCCGGGTTCAAATCCCAGACAAGCCTCCAGTTTTTACACGAGGGAATCAATTTGACAGATTT
Organism: Acanthurus lineatus; assembly: GCA_029814665.1. Lineage (NCBI taxonomy): Eukaryota > Metazoa > Chordata > Actinopteri > Acanthuriformes > Acanthuridae > Acanthurus > Acanthurus lineatus. The sequence goes on along the minus strand of JAPZDV010000007.1, from coordinate 5,386,158 downwards.
ATTTACAAAATCTGCTAGCAGAACATACTTAACTGCAGTTGTGTAATTGCCGGGCAGTTTCGTCAGCTGTGGGTGGAGGTGTGAATAATGTTGTGATGGAGAGGTGTTAGATGATGTGAAAATAAAAATGGTGTACAGGCGAAGAGCCAGAGAGAGAGAGAGACAGTGAATGCATCTGTGATTTTCTGCAGCGCCATGGGGGGTGCAAGACTGTAGATTTAAAAAAAAAAAAAAACTATTGATGTAGTGACTGTGATGTCACATGCAGCTCTCTGATGGGACATCTCAAAGTCAGGAGGCTCCGTTTAGGCTCCATCAGCACCATCTTATCAGGTATTCAGGTATTAAAGTGCTGGAAAAAACACGGCAGAGCAGCTGAGCTTCACTGGTGAGAAATAAAGTCTGCAACACTAATTAGTCAGACAGACATGTTCCCGAATATATTCGAAGGCTTTGTTGTATAAGTTCACATCTATTGAAATGTTTTTTCATTGCGGCATTCGATGTGAGAGGCACCAACAAATCCCAGACGCCTGATAAAGACCCGATGCAAGAACATCACCACTCTAATAAACAAAATTACTGCTCTTTTATAACCTGGCCTATTCAATTTATGGGAATAAATGAGGCTATTATAATGGCAGTTTTGTGAAACACAGTTCAAGCTAAGAACACAAAGTGTTTTCCTTAAGAAAAAACTAAAATCTAGCAAAAAATATATGGAAAAACTACATAATAAAAAGATGTTATAAAAGAAATTTGCAAAAAAAATCGTCAGAGAGGTCGAACAAGTGAAACTGTTGAACGTAAATCAGGCAGCTGCTTCATGTGAACAAGTAAGACTGAGGAAAAAGTCTGTAAAAACGTGTTTTAAGACCAGATTTCAAAGCATAAAACGGTGTCAGAGGGTCAAACACTAACTGTAAGACTGTTTTCAAAGCTGAGGTGCCAGAACAGCAAACACTTGATTATCCTCCGACCTGAACCTGGACTGTGAGACGACCAGCAGGCCAAACCCAGACAATAAGAGTTCACTGCTGCACTCTGGTGAATTTGATGTTTTTTTTTAAGCCATGAGCAAAATTCTTGTCCCTGAGTTTGACCCGAAACAAAAACAAAAAGGTAGTTCACCGTACAACCGTCGTGGCTTTTAATATGAACCATTTTTTAAATGCCTCAAAATCAACGAAAAATCTTTTTAATGGAGCAATGATTCTGACAACAGTTACCACGGAGACACGTTAAAAGAAGAAGCAATCGAAAAAGACTCCCCTTTCATAACACATTCATTTGTATTTAGAACTATAATTGAATCAGAGGATAGATTATTCATGATGACGACATGATCTTTGCAGCCTTTAAACCTTCGGTCCCGGCATTGACTTTCCTTTTCTCCATAGCAACATTTATTCCTGACAACTGTATAATTTTTTTGTCCTACGATGAATAATCCAAATTTCCCCACAATAATGCTGATGATTAGGAGCTCAGGATGATATTAAGCTGTGATTTTCATCCTGTTCTTCTCTGCATGAGCACTGTGTGAAACCTGGTGCACTGTGGGCGTGTGAGAACCTCCAGTCAAATATATGACGATATCGCATCTGGCTGTTAAAAAAAAACACTCCCTGGGTGATCGACTAGCAATCAAATTGCACTTATCTTCTTAAAGTCATCCAAAATAATGCATTTTTGATGCTTTGTTGTTGTTGTTTTTATTTTTCCCACGACATTAAATTAATGGGCAAAAAAAAAAAAAAGCAGCACCGCTCAACATTATTTGTAATTTTCAGTTCACGAGAAAATGGATGTAAATTAATTCGGAGTATGTTTTAATGTTGACAGGGTAATAAATCCAAAGACGCTCGCTTTTCAGTTTGTGCAAGTAAAGACAAAACAAATAAGCCACGAATGTCGGTTATTTGGTCTTTCATTCATCGCCCCGAACACAACTTGTGCTGAAGCACCTTGGGAGCTGCTTAGCAAACATCATGGAGTCAGTAATGAGGAAGGGAAGGTGGTACTTCCCTCTCAGCGGAGCTCCTCCATCTTCTCAAACTCAGCCTCCTGCTTGTTGACGGCCTCATTGCGCCTCACTGTGCCTCTCGCATGTGACACCGAATGCCACCTTCTGCATTCAAATTTATTTGCCCACGGAGATGTCAGAAAGCTCCCACACTGAGGAGAATATCAACTCTCATGCCTACTAGGAAACTTATAGGATAATCCAATTCAAATAGCTGTGGGCAACCAATGCAGATCAAATCCTTCCTTGGTTAGGTCTTGCTTGCCGGGCGCGCACCCTTAGGCCTCGCTCGTGGGCAAAAATTTAAGGTGCCGTCAGAAGACAGATGCAATGAGCGGGAATAACATACGCTTGGAAAGTTACTATTTGTCATTACTTTTTTATTGACAAGCGGCAGGTGCGTAGGAGGAATGTTTTTGTACCCTTGGTTAAACGCAAATTGGCTCCATTACATTCGCGATGCATGCTTGTCTGTTTCAATGATGTGATTTTTTCAGACTTTTTTTTTGTTGCCTACAGGGTTTCCTTTTTTTTTTTTTTTACACCCGAAACTTCTAATTTTTTCATCCTGTAATGATGACTGCTTTTTTTTCCTCTGCTGTTGTTCAGAGGTTTTCCCCCTTTTTTCAATTCCCATCACATGTGCATGATGGAGAGAGCACAGTCAGCCTTTCAACAAAAAAATAAAAAAAAAACCTCCATCCACAACGGCACAGCCACATTCACGCCCCTGTGAATATGTGGAAATTATTCAAATGTGAATCGGTGGGCATGAATTAGCTCTGGTTGTGTATTTAGCTGGTGCACATGGATGAGTTGAGTGTGTTGCAACTGCAGGGGGAGAACTCGATAAAGCCGTGACGATTCCATTATGGCTGCCGATTTATTAGGAAAAAAAAAAAATCAAACTAAATTTCACTGCAGAATCCAAAACCTTCTAACCTCCTCGCCGTGCAGATGCACCATGCGGATGCAGCACTGGGTGCAGCTGCATTTGCATTATGAAGACAGTGTGGTATTCTTAGTCTCAGGAAATGTTCTAAAGCAGCAGTGTTGATGACCAAGCAGGATTTACAAAAGGCCTCCAGAGCAAAACAAAAACACGAAAGCATAACTGCGCTATGGAAATCTCTTAACTTCTGTTTTGTTCGTTCTCTCCTGCTGTTTCACTGATTTATTCAACTGAGTCCTGAGGTTTTTTTTTTGTACCCTAATTCCCAGAAAACTTGTTGGACCTTTATCTGTTCTTTTATAATGACAGGTATATCAAAAGCGAAGACAGGTAAGACAAAAGTGCAGATTAAAGATTATTTTTCTGCAGGTTTCTTGTGTTTAACACCTTTGATCAGAACACAAAAACACACAAAAAAACAAGCCAAGTCATGATCGAATCAGATATCAGAGGTGGAATCTTCAACCTTCGAGTCAAACCAGTTGGGATCATTTGAGTCAGTTACAGTCATTTGTTAAATTAATGTTTTAAAAATCCTTTATACATTCACAAAGCTGTAAACCGAACCTTAACACCATCCGTGCTTGTAAGCAGCTGTGCCTTCTGAGGGTTAGAGCCCCCTTTCATACCCAATCATGGTGTCATCACCTGATACCAATGAACCTGTTTACCTGTGGAAGGGTCCAAACAGGTGTTTTTTGAGCATTTATCAACTTTCCCAGCTTTATTTCACTTCTGTTCCAATTTTAAAAGATGTTGCTGGCAACAAATTTGAATAAACATATATTTTTTTAAAAGATAATGAAGTAAATCATTAAATATATTGACTATATTGTACTGTTTACAGTTCAGTATAGGTCAAAAAAGAGTTGGCAAGTGATCGCATTCTGTATTTTTTATCTTTAACACAGTGACTCAATATTTTTGCAATCAGGGTTGTAAACAAAAATAAAATATTAAAGAAACTGTGAGAGCAACACGAAGCAACGAACAGATTCTAATGAAACCCAGAAGGAGAATGAGGTATCGGGGATGTTTTGTAAAACTTTCTTAAGCATTAACAGACTCTTTTGTTTTTGTCCATTTTTTTTTTTTTTGCTTTTGGCAGTGAATTTCAAGGAGAAGATGTCCAATTTGGGTCGGCTGAGATAAAAACCAAAAAAAAAGCAAGAAGCTGATAAAAGGGCCTTCCTCATCTCTGAAAACAAACAAAAACAGACATGAAGCAAACAGAAAATAAAATCAAAATACAAACTCAATCAGAGAACCAGAATCCAAAACGGCACCAAAAAAAAAACATCCAACATCACAGCGACTGCCAACAAAAAAAAAAAAAAGAAAAAAGAAAAAAACTGGGCAGCTCTCAGTCTGAAAATAGGTGAATTTATTTTTATTCCCGAGAAGCTGAATCTTTGGAGATGTGAGGAATTTCTCCTGACAGCAGTGACAAGCAGGAAGTCCCCCCTGCATTTTCACCACAGTCGATTTGGTTGAGTGTCTGGTGAAAAACACAGGTTCCTCTCTCACATCCCTGAAGCTCTTTAGCTTCAGACCGCTGCAGTTTTTTTTCCACCAAACGGACGAATCTGAACTGAGGTCTGTGCTTATGGGAAGGAAGAAATGTAAAAACATCGGCCAAACCAGTTGACACTAAGTATATCTATATATATGTGAGTGTGTGTGTGTGTGTGTGTTTGAATGCATGTGTGCATTTCCGTCGCCCTGGGGGGGGGCGGGGCCGGCGGGGGGGGGGGGGGGGGGGGGGGGGGGGGGGGGGGGGGGGGGGGGGGGGGGCGGGGGGG
>JAPZDV010000007.1:5333270-5381278 GCA_029814665.1 Acanthurus lineatus | reverse complement strand
GAGCATCACAGCAGCAGAAAGTTGTTGCTAGGAGCAATTCCAACATCCAGCTGTGGACCTGTGCATAACACACACACACACACACACACATAAAACACACTCATAAAACACACACACACACTTGGTACACACCCCAAAACAGACTCAAAATGTTTGTCTTAAGGCCATACTGTGGAGGTGATGGTTTATAGATGTGAGCTCCTTCTTCTTCTGCGCCTCCTCCTCCTCCTCCTCTCTTCTCCTCTTCATCACAGGATAACATGTATCTGGAACACGTTATCTGCTACTTACATTGCTGCCCTTTTCTTCTCCTCTCTCTCTCTCTCTCACTCCATCTCTCTTTTTTTCTCCCTCCATCCTTCCTTTTTTTTTCATCTAATGCATAGAGACAGGGTGGATGTATAATTCATACCCCCTCTGCCAGCCGTGCTCCTCTGTGTTTATGTGTGTGGTGTGTGTGAGTGTGTGTGTGTGAGAGAGAGAGAGAGAGAGAGAGTGTATGTGCTGCCACCATTACTCGTCAGGCCGGAGAAACAGACCTCACCCAGAGAAGTAAAGCGGAAAGAACAGGTCATCTGAGTACGTTTGTGTGTGTGTGTGTGTATCTATAGATGTGTGTGTGTTGATGTGCATGCGTGTGTGTTTACCTTCGCGTGTCTTTACATTGATGTAAATCATTTATAGGCGTGGGAACGCTCGCTTTGCTGCCTTTTTCTGTACGTTTCATTACGTGACTCAGGGTTAAAGGAAGCGAGCGTGGGCAAAACATTTGACGTCTGTTTTTTTTTTTGTTGGGTTTTTTTTTTTTTATTCCTTTGGTGTGTTTATTGGTTTTGGGATTCGTATTTATCTCCGCGTGGCGTGCGCTCCTGCGCTGCTTATGAAACTGTAAAAGCAGGCCAGCGTTTGCTCTGTGAAGGCAGACATGCTTCCCTGAGCTCGAGTTTCTCTGAAATAGAATTTGGGAGGGCAAGACCCACCTCTCTTCTCCACTCAACCATACACTTACTCATTCCCTCTGGGGAGGAGAGAGGGAGAGGGAGGACGAGGTACAGGAGTGGGAGGAAAGAGAGAGAGAGAGAGAGAGAGAGAGAGAGAGAGAGAAGGAATGAAAGAGGGGCATAAAGTGCAAAGGAGGGAAGTGGAGAAAAGAGGGGAAATGGCCGGAGAGAGAAGGAAGTTAAGAGGAGGAAGGCTTGGAAAGGTGACTGCTGCACGGTGCTGGACGGCAGATCAAATGCTGCATTTTAATACCATTTGACAGCTTCACTTTATGTAAAAAAAGAAAAAATTTAATTAACTCTACTTGTCCACTTCATGACATTTTTTAAGAGAGAAATTTTCAACTTTCAATGGCGTATATTTTGTTGTTATAGTAACTAGTTTCTTTTTAGATTCAAGGTCACGTCTGTCAATATTATCAGTATAATAACCTGATTTAACATGTTCAAACAGTCAAATATCTATTAAAAACACATCAAAGAGCCACATTTTTGCATTGATTGACATTTTCCTTCACAGCACTAAATGTGGGCACAATGTTTAGGTTTATTTTGACTACCAAATGTGTACCAAATTCATACGCAACAGAAAATAGTTCCCAAAAAACACTATATTTAAGTTCTGTTACAGTAACTTCTTTCAAAGACTGCTGTGTCCAGCTGTTTTTACATTTTATAAAGATTAATGAAAACATACCACAGAGCCACCGATGGTGGAGAAGTTTCAATATATGAGAAATAGACTGATAATTATTTTTTTTAGTTTTGGTCTTTTGGGGGATTTATTAAGAGTAACAGGAAATGTAGAACAACAACAATCTCATCTTCTAAGATTTTACATCAAAGGAAATATTAAGCCTGTTAAAGAAGACCCATTTTTATGGATCTAACCGCTATAATATAAGCATTAGGGAGTTAAAAATTAGCTCCATGTTGACCAGCTATAATATTAAAATGTTTACATGTTAATGTATCAGTTCAGATAATTAAATGATGAAAAAAGGTTGCTGCTTTAATTCTATTCTGCAGGATCTTTTGCTTTTGATACTTTAGGATACATTTTCTGTTTGTCCTCATATGCTTTTACAGTAAAAGTAACATTCTGAATGCAGGATTTTGCTATTAATAGAGTATTTTAAATTGCTAACTTAAGTATTTGGATACTTTCTCAAAAAACTGCCAATGTAGATACAGAAAGCAAAGGAAAGACATGCAGAGAGAGGAAGACAGAACACAGGAAAGCTATAGGTGCAGAGAGCAAAGTAATGGAGGGGACATGTAGAGCAGCAAAAAAAAAAAAGGTGAAGATGGAAAAGAGAAGGTTGTAAGTCACCTAAAGCATGTAGAGGGAACAAGATAAGAGCAGGATGGAGGAGTCAGGAAAGAGAATACATGTACTGGTGGGGAGAAAAAAAAAGAGTGGAATAAAAAAGGCAAAAGAGGAAACGTTAGAGGCACAAGCCAAGATGAGAACATGCAGAGACAAAAAGAGAAACAGAGATGGAGAGAGTTGGTGGTGAGAGAGAGAGAGAGAGAGAGAATCAACCCTTTTCCCTCTAATGGGTGAGTGAGCATCGGGAACAGTCAGCTGAGTCCGTGTCAGGAAGAAAAAGAACCTAAACGAGAGCGAGAGCTTTACATGGACAGTTTAGGCCGCGGCCACGCCACCGCAGACAGCCGGCTCGCTAATGGACAGCAAGCGGAGTGAGGGATGCAGTGAGGGAAGACAAGAGGAGGTAGAAAAAAAAGAGACACGGGGAGATGTTTCTATTTAAATGGAAGTTTGAAAAAAAAAAAAATAAAAAATAGCGCCCTCGTGCTCTTTACTGTACGTCTTGGTGTTGCTGGGTTCAGTGATGGAGCTGGCTGACTCGCCATCTGATAAATTACAAACAGAGCAGGAAGAGGAAACACCACATGGGAGATGCTTTGATTAAAAAAGCCTCAAAACTCATTTAGGGGAACTTAGTGCTGCCGCTGTAGCTCTGTTTAATAGATGGCAGGCAGGAGGGGGGGAGAAGAGAAGAGAGAAGAGAAGAGAAGAGAAGAGAAGAGAAGAGAAGAGAAGAGAAGAGAAGAGGAGAGAAGAGAAGAGGAGAGGGAAAGTTACATCAAAGTGCTGTTGGTGATAGAAATGCATTAGATATAAGCGCTGCCCTGATGCTCTGAATTTCAAAGCTGCATCCTTTTTTTTTGCTTCCTATCCCGGGATCTTTGTGTTTTTTATTACTTTGAGGATGCTGTTTGGCGAAGGCGCCCGGATGCTCGTTGCTGGTTTTCGATTCAATAAAGCAAATGGCATGTGTTACTACCAGGGCACCTTGTTTCTCTGTTTAATGGACAGCAAAGCGAGGAGAGACAGAGATGGGAGGAAGTGTCTCCGAGCTAATTTAGTGTTTTCACTGCCTCTGTGGCTGGTTAGTGCTCACTTCAATGGGCAGGAGGCAAATAAGGATGGAGAGAGGAAGAGAAAGTAGAGAGACTTGACACCTACACAACATATTACTGCAACAGGAAGTTTATTAAAAGTAGCAACAGATCTGTTGGTGTGTTGGCACAGTTTTCATCTCATCCTTGTAAGTTTTAAATTGGTTATATCGTAGAATCAGGTGTTTTTTTCAATACTTATGCAAAAATGTGCTCAAAAATCAGTCTAAAGGTATTGAAAAATACCTATAAAAAACATTAGGAACAACTAAAACATAGCTCTCATGTTATAATAAAGAAAATCGAGCTTTATTTAATCACTACTTAATATTAGTTTTATTCCATTGCAATAGAAAAATGTAAGTAAAGATTGAAATTTGCTACGAAAATTCAATGTTTTTGGTTCTTCAAGTTCGAGTTACAGCTTGGCCAAGTTCATGTCGAGTTAAACATTCTTTTCAGAAAATGTAAACTGGTGTTCCTGAACAAATTTTACCTCGTTGACATCCTCTGGGTCTCATATAAACTCCATAATGTTGAGGTTGCAGTTGTTATGCAGATATAAGCTCCAAAAACAAAGAACAGCTGTTCATACTCATGCAAATTTAAAACACATTACTCAGACATTACTGTGTTTCCTCGTCTCTGAGGTGGTAGACAAGACATGGCTGCATATCTGTGTGGTAATTTGATTAAACAAACTCACACAGGAATACAGATAATATGAGCAAGAATATGAGCTGAAACATCCAAAGTTTTTGAACGATATTTTAATGGAGGGACCCTCTTTTCATAGCAAGGCCTCATGATTACACTCCAGCTTAGGAGCCACCTGAAGGCCTGTAACATGTAAGATGATAATGAGCTTTGGTGACGCAGATTCTTTTAACAAATAAAGTTACAACAGGCTAAAGTGCCACAAAATCAGTTTGCACACAGTGACCTTTTTGGAGCCCCTGGGGCTCTGTGGCACTTGTCTAATTGGTAATCCAGCCTTGGGGCTTACAGAGGTCTATTATTAGTGCATAAAAATTCAGGACACACATTTACAAATGCACATAATTAAAAAGCCTGCAAAAATCTTAACAAGAAGCTGCAACAAATATCTTTCATTGTGAATGCTGGAGATGATCGGTTAGACAACATAAACCTGCATATTTGCTTTTATCGTTAAACTTTTACAGTAATTTTTGTCTCCCAGCAGCCAGACGAGCCAAGTTTTGAGTCTTTGTTTCTGTGGCTTAAAGGGTTAGTTTGGATTTCTTCATGTACGGGTTGTATGAGGTATTTTTTTCGTAGTCAGTGCACCTACAGTAGTTGGCGATTGGCACACCCCCACTTTGGAGAAGCAGACAGGAATACCAGCAGGCTGAGCGATGTGCTGCTGTGGACATGAGCAGCAGCAAAAAACTTATTTTAGCACCTGAAGAAAGCCCTCAGAAAAAAATCAATACCAGTGTTAAGTGTACAACATATTTGGAATATTTTCACAGTCTTACTTTTGCCGTCAGACAGCCTTTTTCGACAAGGAGCTGAAGCCATAATATCACTCTCTTCAAAACCACCAGACTCCTTCAACAAAGAGAGTAATTTTACCTCACAGTTCGTAGGAGTTTCTGGTCTGCTTCTGTGTCCATCAGTCAGTTTTTGCTGTCATGTGAGTTCAGTAATTCCAAACTATCTTTTTTTTAAAACGCCAAAGTCACAGAATAACAAAAACAAACTAACTGGTTTAGGCAGCTGAAGACCAGCAGCACCCATGTTTCTGTGAGGTAAAATTGCTGTTTTTGTCAAAGGAGTTTGGCAGCTTTGAAGAGGGCATAGACGGTTGTAAGAGCCTCAGACAGGCCTCGCTGCAAGGCCGTGAAAACACCATAAATTCAGCAAATACTTTAAATGATTTTCATAAATGGGCCTTTTAGTCATGTGGCAAAAATACATTTTCTTGCTGTTCCCATCCACAGCAGTTCACTGCTCAGCTGGTACTCCTGCTGCTTCTCATGGTGGGTATATTCCCACTATTATGAGACTATTTCAGTCAATATTTTCCTCCCCTTTTTTGTTTAACTGTCTTGCAAGGTCACTGTCGCTGCATCCTGAGATCTGTGCTGCCAAAGACTATTTCAATTAATTTTAGATAATGAAAACAAGTAAGAGACTTTTTCCCCACAGCAGCAGAATGATAAAGGGTGCAGCCAGACTTTTCTCCTGCACTGGCAAAGCACTGTGGAGAAAAGACTGCTTATGCAAATTAAATGCTGGCATGTCAAACTGCCATCTACAACAAGTAAAGCAGACTACGGGTATGTATGTAATACACCCACCGCTTTAAATAATCCAAACTAAATCTTTTAGTCTTGATAAAACCCAAATGTAAAGTCTTTTTCTCTGCCAGTCAGTATCTCAGAAAAGACTACACCACCAACTTTACTTTGTAGTGTCCAAGCCTTGAGAATAAAGCCAAACTTGTTCCCAATTTTCTGGAAGTGAAGAACACAGTGCAGCCGAAGCTGTTATGTCAGCAACAACAGACAATATTTCTCTGAGCTTTCTGTGAACCTGGAAAGATGCAGTGGGGGGGAAGAAACTGAGGGAAATATCCACGGAGAGGCGCATCAAAGAGTGAATAAGAATTTGTCCCTCCGCCAGTTTCAGGTTTCCTTGTCAATGTAACTAAATAGCTCCCTGTTTAATGGACAGCAAACAGAGGGAGGAGGAAAGAAAAGATACATCGAAAATCGGGCTGGATGTTGAAAAAGGATACCTCGTTCTGTGCCGTTCACTCTGCAGCAGCTCTCCCCCTGTCAGCAGACGCCGTTAGAGAAAGACACACCGCAAGATGCTTAAAAAGTGTCTCCAAGTCAATTTAGTGTTCCCATGCCACTGTAACTAAATAGCTCTCTATTTTATTGACAAAAAAAAAGTGCAGGAGAAAAAAGAGAGCGAGAGAGAGAGAGAACGATGCAGGAGTGATGAGTCGAATGAAAAACGAGTCGCTGGAGACGCAGGAATCCTCTCAACCTCATTTGTGAGCTCTGGTATTTACTGCTGCTATCAGATGTGGATTAGAGGCAGATCACAGAGGCAAGTCATTTTATCTCATTCACTCGCTGAGTATTATTAAATCATCACTGTCCTGGAGAAAGCTTCTATCTTTCCAGTTTGACATTTTCCAACGACTAATTAGGTTGTTTAAAACAGCGTGTCATGTCTAATATCTTCTTCATGTCTGGTTTCGGAACGAGGAGAGTGGGTTTTTTTTTTTTTTTTTTAAATGTAATTATTAGCCGTATATTACAGTTTAATTTCGGCATGTGGGCGGCGGATGTCTCGCAGCAGACGAGGAGTGATGACAGGGTGGGAAATGTGGCGTTTTGTGCACGCGGATGTTCAATTAGTGAACTGAGAAGAAATATGTGGGAGTTTCAAAATAGTTTTTAAACACTTGTCTCTCATTAAAAACAGAAATGTGCAAATGGTTTTGTCTTTGTGCTGCATTTACCACACATTTAATCCCTTTGACACAGTGCACAGTGTAATGATTGTATGACTGTAAAGACATGCATTACGCTGCTTTTAATGTGAGTGAAAGACGAGACAATGGGGATTTCTTTGAAAGAAATATTATTCTCTATTTACTGTCTTAACTGAAAGTTTTGCTCTAAGTGTATATTGAACTTTACGCTTCCCCGTGAACAAGTTTCACAAAGTTTTGCATGACCAACCGAAAGAAGTTCAGTTATAGAAAATTCTGGTCCGGCTGTGTTCGTTCAGAGGTTGCAGAGTCCAGTTCGACTGGCACCAACAGTGTTAACACCCACACATCTTATGGTTCAGGCACACTGATGAGTTAGCAGGGCCACTAGCTGCAAAGCTAACTGAGCTAACATGTTACTAGCAGCTACAAGCCAAAGCCAAAGAAAGCTACATGAAAGTGTGCAATAAGCAGCAGTTAGGGGTCACTGAAGTGATACTCTGCCCCCTTTTACTTTACATGTGGCTCCTTTAAATGATAATAAAGCACTTTTTTGCATTTCTAACCAAGACTGCAAAGCTTCCTTGAACCTTAACCAAGTGCTGTAAGTGCCTAAACATCACCATGAAAACATTAATCCAGTGCATATATAATAGAAAAACATATGAAATACAATGCAATTTGTAGCTTTGCAGGTGATCATCAAAAACATCTCCTCTTAATGTAGATAAAAAAACAGAATTCAGGTGGGATTACACTCCTTTTAAGGGATATTTGCCTTTAAAAATTAGGATTGTGTAAACTAAAAGATTTTCTAAATTCGATTAGAAGCGTATCAGTTAAAACATTATCCTGGTCTTCTCTGTTCTGTTTTATAGTTCTTAGTTGTGTGTGACAGGGTGAAAAATACCATGCAGAGTCTTTGTGGCACTGCATCCGTTAAATTTGTTTTTTACTTCACTGAATGAAGGCTTATGTGGCACAGCGATGTTTGCTTCTTCGGGCACTTCTGCATTATGTAGCACCATATATGTGACCTTTATAAGAACAAATCTGAGGGATCTAAATGTCAGAACAGATTTTAGGAGCTGGAAACTCCCACATGACATGAACTCGACATTAGAAGTCATGCTAATGTGGATATACTGGTGTATTTTAGCAAAGGAGTTGATGGAGAAGTGGTCGTGTTTTCTTAAAAAATTCTGAAAAGTTTGTAGTTTTTTTTTTTTGTAGGAGAAATCAGAACTTTGCGTGACTGTTTGATGTACTTACTCAACTGTAGAATCAATAAAGCAAAAAATACATCTATATAGGCTATAGCTGTAGATTATATTAGAAACCGCCAGAGCACATCTGCAGTGCAGCAAGGTTACCAAGTTCAAACCCGCCTGATCCTGTCAGTCACTGCTCCACTCCAACACACACACAAAGAGAAGGGCAGGAAAATTAGTCAATGAAAGTAGTCACAGGAGAACACAACATGTTGATCGGGGGAGCGATGTGTTGAGAGATAAATGGAAGAGGTGTGAGGAAAAGGGGGAGGGAAAATAAGGGGAGGGGTAGCGGAGCGAAAGGGAAGACAACTGAAGGAATCCATGCATCGCTCCTCTGGGAGCCAAAGCACCAGCTTCGCTCCAGACCTTCAAGTCAGAGCCGTCTACCACTGCAGGAAAAACACACACACACACATACACACAAACACACACAGCACCCCCCACCTCTGTCTCTCAACACCCCCAGAACAGCTGTCAGCTACCTCTGGACCCCTGTGGAGTCAGTGTGTACTTTAACTACACTACATGTCATGCATTTACAGTGTGTGTGTACTGTATGTGTTCATGCCTGGGAATATAAGTGAGTGTGTGTGTGTGCCTGTATGTGTGTGTGTGTGTGTGTGTGTCTGTGAAGTAAGTTTACTGAGGGGCCCTTTAATGTCGTTGTTGTTTGTTTGTAGTTATTTTAAATCCCAGAATATTCAGTTTTTTATGATGAACATTAAAAAAAAGAAAAAGAAAATCACATTTCAAAGCAAATTAAAATAAAATCCGAGTGAAAATTGGATTTTAAAAATACCTTTTACAGCACAGTAATTTTTTTCTTTACTTGGAGGGACGACGTCGCATCATCAGCAGTCAATTTGCATTTATTTTTCTGTTATTCTCTTTGCCTGATATTAAAAGTCGCTTTTCCTGAAATGGAACCTTAAATGGGGATGCGTGGAGAGTTTGAGACACACAATCTGGGTTGAAAACTATACAAACTGACTACAACTAATCTAAAACTTTGATTGCTTTTTGGTAAAAATAGTCAAAATACAAAAACATGTAGTCTAAAATGCAAGTATGTTTTTTTGCGTCTGTTTATTTTTTGCTTATGTTTGTTTATGTCACAGTGTCTTTCCGCAGAAGAGCTCGCAAGTGTGTGTATGCATACCAGATGTACACATATATATATATATAAACATGTGCATACAAGTGTATACATGATTATTTATTTATCCGACCCCCAGATGTTTCAGGCTGGTTAATAAGGCATTAGTGGTCTTACTGCTCGTTCTGTCACACTGAGTCTTGTTAGAGGCTGTTGTAGCTCTGCTAAACCGAATCAATACAAAATAGCTATTGCCTAACAACACATGCATCCATGCACCATCACACACACACTCCCACACTCCCACTGTCAATTAGAGAAAAAATCCTCCAGTCAGCAACAGCGTCCAATCAGGAACAGTTTAAGGAGAACCGAGGGAGCTGTTCAGAAGATGTGTGTGTGTGCTGCTTTGGAGAACCAGAATAGCATTTTAAAAAAAAAGGTTTGGTGCTGCTAGTTCGTCAATAACAGTGTAGTTAGTTTTAATTGCCAGTTTGTGCATGTGTGTGTTTGTGCGTGTGTGCATGTATATGGATGTTTGAGATGTTTGGTTGGTTGTTTTTTTTGCATTCAAAAATACTAATAAACTTCTCTCTACCCCCCCACTTATACAAATGGGGTCTGTCCAAATGGTATAAGCATCTTTCTGAGTGTGTTTCATGTAAAAGGGTTGAACAGTAATGGAACAGGTTGTGTGTAAAAAGCAAAGCGCGGCTCACTAATGTTGACAGGTAGCGTCCGCCGGGCGCCAGTGCAGAGAGCAATTAAAAATGCATACTTTGCTATTTATGGAGCTGAAATTTCACTGTTATGCAAGTAGAGACCACATGGTACTTTATATCCCACAACAATACTCCAGTGTGTGTGTAGGAGAGGTTGAGTGTGTGTCCAGCAGGATGTGTGTGTGTGCGCGCGTGTGCGATGAGCATTTGACTGCTAAAGACCCGAAAAGCCGTGAATCAATACTGCTAATGAGAGTCTTAGAGCCGTGAGAGGAGGGATAGAAAACCTCTCACCCTGTTCTTTCAATTTGTCTTTCCCTCCTCTTGTCCCTCCCCCTTTTTCCCTCCTCCTCCTCTCCCTCTTTCAGTCTCTGCATGTTTCTTTTTACTCTCGTTCCACCTCTCATTTGTGGTTCACACCATTTTGTTTGCTCACCCTCCTCCCTCTCTCTCTCCCTCCGTCTTCTCCGTCTCCTTTCCCTCCGTTTCTTACACCTTACATGAAGGCGTCAGGTGGTGGTAAACCGTACCATCATCTCCTCCTCTCAAATGCACTTTGCTCCACTCCTCCTCTCGGATAAATTGAATATTCCCTCTTAACACTTTTTCCAGGAGCGGAGACATCTCATGTTCTGCTTCCATGGAGCCGCAAACTTAACGTCAGGCCCCCTGGACTCAAAAACAGCCTTTTTATCTGCACAGACGTATCCTGAAGCATCCAAAATCTGCAAGCCTGAGAGGACTTTAGTGCTCTGAGTTTGCAGGACTTAACATTATTATATAAACAGATTATTTTGTGGCTTTACAACAAATCCAGATAGCTATTGATTTCCATTCATTTCTGTACTTGAGACGAGATCAATTAACTCTGGGAGCTTGCTTGTGGGTTATAATCTATCACGGGGAACATCACATCTGCATTCATTTTCGTTGTTCTGTTAACAGTGCATGGTATTGCAGTTTTTAAACACAGACTGAGAGGAAAAATCTACACTGCATCACAACAGCAGTGATCGAACATGTTTTTATCGGCCCATTCTGCCTAATTTGTAACAGTCAAGCTACAGTTTGCAGCAAAAATGAGATCAGATCCTCTTGTGCATTTTTACATGTTTTGATTAATCAAGTCAAGTGCTGCACTTGCGACACTTGCAAGCATGAGAGTGTATTTCTCACTAATTTGATGGTGTGAAATCTTCACAGATGCATAACTTGTATGAGGATACCAGGATTTACTTTCATGTATCTATGAATTTGGTGGTTTGACATATTTTAGAATAAATAATCAAAATTGATGCAGCAGAAGCCAAGAAACTCTGACCTAGTCCCCCGTATGGGTTGAGCTTCTGGAATACTGCATCCTACATTTCCCATAATGCATCTTTCAGATTACACAAGTAATGTCACTTCTAATTAATACCTGTTAAATAGTTTTATACACGCAGTTTGGTAGAGTAATCTATAACTTGAATCAATCATATTTTATCAGCTGATTTTGTGTTTTGTACATAAAATCTGCAAAAGTTCTGAGTAACTACAGCTGTAGCTTAATTATAGTGGAGTAGGAAGTACAGAATTTATCTTAGGACCTGAAATGAAGCATAAAATGGAAAAAAATAATGAAGAAAGTGCCTCAAAACTGGACGTAAATACTTAAGGAATTGTACTTAATTACTTCTCCTTAATCACATTAACTGACAAAAATTTATGTAGATTTCAGATTAAGTAAAAAAATGTGCAAAACAGTCGATGCAGTCCTTCGAGAATTGCCACTACCTGACTAATGTAGAAGTCACCCAGGTGCTGATTAACACAGTCGGATGAAAAAGGAGGCAGGGGTGGAGACATGATAGTTTAGAGACTGGGTTGCACAGAGGTGAGGCGCGTGTGATAAATGGCTGACTAGGCGCTGCCTCGTTTAGAGTTATTAATAAAACACAGACGCTGTATCGATCCGTGACACAGGCGGGGGGCTCAGCGCTGGCAGATATGCTCTCTCCAATATAGATTTACATATGACTCCTGTTCTTTCTTATGGATTTAGTGGCAAAACTCAGAGTGTTTCTGAGGTTTTGACTGATTAGGTCGGTCCACGCAGCTAAAGGTGGGAGAAAAGATAGGAATGTGAAAGAGAGGATGAGAAAGATGTATTTGTATATGAAGACAAGGAGGGACAGGGCAAGAGGGAGATGCCCCCCCCCCTTTTCCCAAATCAACGCCGTTCATGTGGAGAGCTAAGCGGACCGGACAGGTGTCAGCGGCACAGCGAAGCCTCCCTCCCAGTGAAGCCGTCACTGTTGTAGAGCTGTCGGGATTCAGTTAAAACCCCCTAATCATTTCCTTTGACTCCCACAACTTACAGTCATTCATCATCGCCATTCATCATCCTGAGCGCGACTCCTCAGAAAGAAGTTCTTAATTTACTGTGATTATGACTCTGTTTGCATATAGATTACTGGCAGCCCATAATTTGGAGGGAGGAAAAACTGAAAAAAAAAAAGAAAAATTGGGAATTTACTTTTTTTTTTTAAATCTTTGTCTTGAGAATGAAGAAGAAGAAGAAGAAGAAAATGAGGAAGAGGAAGCAGATCCCACGGCTTAAGTTCACACACATCAACATAAGCATAAGCACACTCGCACGGCCCATCTTCTTTTCCCCATGAAGGCACGTGCAGGGGTCCAGGGATCACCCAGAATGCTTTGCCCTGCATTGTCTAACTGTTCCTTTCAGTGCATTAGAGGGGGGTGAGAGGCTCTTCTTTGCCAAGAGATGGGTCAAGCCCTTTCACTGCCAGCATCCTTCTTTCACCCAGGCCTCTGTCTCCCAGGGCAACTCTCTTTCTTGTCCCCCTGCATGTGTGTGTATCTCTGAATATGTGTGTGTATACATATATGTGTGTGTGTGAAGAAGGGTGCGAGTGAAAGAGGAACATGAAAGGGAAAAGCAGGCTCGATGACTCGCTGCCAAACCTTCTCCAATTTCCTCTCCACGACTAATCTGATTGGCTCCTCTGATGCTCCGACGGTGAAAGGAGAGCGGGATTGGACGATGCCGGCAGGAATTGAGCAGACAGTGGGCCGGACTTGGCTGGGAATGATTGGGATGAGGCAGGAATTTGGGCAAATATCCCCCTATAGGACTCTTTCGGGGAATCATTATGTGTATGCTGATGCGTTTGTATAGTGTTTATGTTTAAAGCATCCCCCTTAAGTGCCTAATTTGTGTTTGTGCAGCCCTGCGTTTGCATTTCTCATGAGCGTCCTGTTGGATTGAAGGGCAGAGGAAGCTTTGGATTTGGGGGCGAATAAAAGGCAAAGAGGCCAGGGGAGTGAATAAGAAAACTCTATCTCCGTTCACCCGATATAGGATTACCAAGACAAGTAGGGGGGCTGTCGGAAAGAGGGGGGAGGTGATATGACAGAGAGAGAGAGACAGGAACATGAGGAATTAGAGATGTAGAAAGAAACAATGAGACCTGAGTGAATCAGACAAAACAAACCAACTGGAGGGGATGAAAATAATCAGGTTAAATCGGCAGGTACATTTACAAGAACATGAACAGACAAGGCTCAAGAACACATTACAACACATACACTCAATGACAACGAGGCCAAGTCAACGTCCACGTTTTAGCTCAATAATATACACTCTCTGATTAGACTGATACACTTTTAATGCAGATCACATGACCATTTACATACACTGGGCATGTTGTTTGGTGTTTGCCTCCTGTACATAGAGGCAGTAGTAGCATGATCCAATGCAGAACAGTTGTTAGCATTGACAACAAGGTCAGCAATACCTGTATTTTGTTATACTCGGTGAATAAACTCCTGGTAGTTTATGTCTGTATAAAAACTGAAGTCATTTCATTTCTTCAAAACAAAAAAATAAGGTCATGGGACGGGGGTGTGGAGGGAAATCAGTGAAAGGCACATTGTGAGTGATAGGACCCAAGAGGGAAACAAACAGTGTCATCAATTTTAAAAGTTTCCATTTTCCCCAGTCCTGACTGCAACCCAGCCCTGGATTTTTTTAAAACTGAAACTGAACTTTCAAAAACTCTGTTTTAGGGTTATAAAACACTGAATAGTGTAGAAGATAGATATGAAACATAGCAAAACTTGTTTTTTTTAACAAAAATGCACCAGTGTTTATGTAGCCTTAGACTAGACTAGAGCAATGAAAGCAGCATAATCTTGCTTCAAGCTAAATACTAATGTCATTATAACAAAATGCTCAGAACAACATTGCTAACATTTTGATACATGTTTACCCTGTTAAAATTCTTACTCAAGTACATTAGCATGCTATCAGCTAATCAGCAGTTAGCACAAAGTAAACTAAAGTACATTTTTGTTCAATGTTCATATTGGAAAAACATTTTTGACCTGATGGTGCCTTAAGATGGAAAGTTGTGTGATCAACAAAGTTGTTACAGTTAATCCTGAGAGGAATTGTTTCTTGGAAATCAGTCCAAAGGACATTTCACTGAAAACCATAAATGTTTGGTGCATACACGTCCATTAGATGTAGACTTATTTCACTGAAAACTCTGACCTTCAAGTGGTGCAAGTTGAAATTTTTTTGGGTACCATGAATGTCTGTACAAAAAGTTTTATGGAAATCTCTAAAACATTTCAGTCTGGACCAAAATGTCAGTTTGGAACAAACACTGTTGCTATACAGTGCTAGAATTTCTAAAAATGTAAAATGTGGGCTCCTGCAGAAAATATGTGCACAGCTAACTACTACAACCTATCTCATCCCCAAATCCTTTTCATTATTAAGCTGGAGCTCCTCCTCTCTACTGGGGAGCCTTTGCACAAAAGAATATTGTCCCATTCAGCTACAAGAGGGTCACCGGGGTTGAGCAATGATTTTGAGAAATAAGGTCTGGATCGAGGCTGCGTTAGAGTTCATCACAGTGATTTAAAACATGAAGTAAAACCAGAAAACTCCTTTTTTATAGCTGTGGCTTTGTGCATGGGAGAATTGTCATGTTAAAACAGGCCGGGGCCTTTTCCAAACTGTTGCAACAAAGTAAGAAACACACTGATGTTTTTAATATCATTGCTTTTTCCTTAATTGGAAGTTCACACTAGTGGAAAAAACAGCATATACAAGGGCCGTCGGCATGGGTTTGACCACACAAGTCGCTTTAAATAAAGGCTCCCACTAGAAAGCCTATGCTATACGTTAGGAATTTACATTAGTGAGTTGCTGTACATGAACACATCGCAGCAATGTAAACAGTCATTAACTCTGACACTCGGCGCTACACAGAATGAGCAACAAGACAATTCACATTGCAAACAGTCCAAATCCAAACAGCGATACAATGCAAGACACGGATTAACGGACTGAGAGAGCGAAATGAGTGGGAGAAAGAGGTATGAGTGTTTGAGGAGGGGGGATAAAGCTGCAAAAAGGTGAGGAAGAAAGAGAAGATAGAAGGGAAAAAAAAGGAGGTGAGAAGCAAATGAATAAATAAAAGAGGCACGCTTGTCAATTCGGAAGGGGAGGGGAGAAAGGAAAAAGGATTAGGAGGTGTACAGATGCGGAAAAAGAGTGGGAGAAGAAGAGTGAGATGGAGAGAGAGAGAGAGAGAAAGAGAAGTGGGGGAAGGAAATGAGAGAAACAAAGACCTCACAGTGTTGGGAGTGCTGCTGGGCATCCTCAGAGGAAAACAGAGCAGACTCCTTTGTAGTTGGAGAGGAAGCTCCAGGTCTTCATGGATGTGTGCATTAGCTGGTCCTTGAATTAGTGGCTCCCAAAGGTCCCTCTTCCTTCTTTTCTGCACCCTTTCTCCAGCTTTTCCACCTCCCTAAAGCCATCTATTTCCATCAGTTTATCTCTCCGGCTCTTCTTCTTCACTTTTTCTTCTTTATCTGTCTATCTTCACCTCTTTCACTCTGTCTTGCAATTTCTCTTTCAATCTCCCACACAAACTTTATCTCCAACACACTCACACAGGCAGTAAAAAAAAAAAGAAAAAAAAACACCCAAATAGAAACATTCGTGCACACACACACAATGATGCACGAGTTACACAAGCATGCGTGCACACAATCACACACACACACACAGAAAGAAGACAGAGAGTGTTTTTTTGTCTCGCAGACTTTTCGTTACATTCAAACAGGCTTTCCAAACCTGGCTTCCTTAGCGGGTTCCCAGGTGCAGAACTAAGCATCAAAACACACTTCCTCTTCTCTTTTTTTTCTTCTTCATTTCTCTTACTTCTCCCCCCCACCTCCCCTCCGTTGTCTGGGAGAAGCTGTAACTAAAAATCCTCAAAACAAAATTGACAATTTACACTCTGCGAGTTCTACCTTTTCTTTGCACAATCATTTTCATTTTGACTCCTTTTCATAAATTCATCATCTTCCTCCTTATTACTTGTTTCCCTTTCTTTCTTTCTTTCTTTCTCTCTCACTGTCAGGCTTGTTTTCCTGTCTTCCTCTCTCTCCTCCCATTTCATTAAGTTGAGATGAAACTCAAATGTACTCCAAGTTTTACGTTATTAAAAAAGTCTCTTGTGGATGTTTCCTTTGAGAGAAAAGCTTCAGAAAATTTCTTGGATAGATTTAAGACTTTGTTAAAGGAGACCTACTTTTTTTGGTGTTTATATTTAGTTTTTTGTTTTTTTTTTTGCTTATATACACTCCATAGGTATAAACAAACAAGAATATTATTTCCAACTCAACTAAAGCAGCTTGTGCGTTGCGTTTCTGTTCTGTTCTCACATAAGCCCTCAAACACCAGTAAGAGACTCTGTCACTGTTTGAAATACTTGACCTTAAAGCCACATTATCAAACAGTAAAAGGTGATTTGTGCGATTTGGCATCCCTAAAGTTAAATATACATGTAAGTGTTCCCATAACAATAATTTTTCAGATGTAACACCATCAAATCTGCAGCATCCTGAATCATGCATGCTTAGACAGTTCGTGCAAACGTTGCACACCGCTCAGAGCGGTCGCATGCTGAGCTAATGTAACCTGAACTAAACACAACCGCATGTTTTTAGCGCTGCGACAGTCGTGCATAATTTCAACCTGTCTCAACCTTTCCATTTTTTACTACATACGCTGTTGTGCCATGTGCAAATGACCGGTCCCTTCTCATTTCCAATGTGGGTCAACTGTAGACTTACTGTATACATTTCTGTTAGTCATGCACTTCAAGCCTGCCAAGAGGTAACAGCGAGATACCAGATATCTGAGACACGTGTTCAGGGAGAAAATGTTCCAATAGTCGATGCTGTGTGTATTTTTCTCAGGACAGCTGGCACACTGAATTGAAGCCTCTCCACAAATCTCCAGCCCCCCCTCGCTTAACTCCCCCCACCTCGACTCTCTGCACGCCTCCTCCTGCTCCCTTTTTCCCTCCTTTGGCTGCATCCTTCACCCCCTGCCATTCAACAGTTGGCACGGAGACAAGAAGAGAGAGAAGAAGGGATGGAGGAGAGTGGGAAGGCGAGCTTTGGGGGGGAGGAGGTGTCGGGAGGGGGTGGGGAAGGCTGGTGGAGGAATTTAGGGAAAGAAAGCGTATCGGTTGCACCTAGAGAGATTGCCGTGGGGCAGCGGGCAGAAATAGGGTTGTTAGTGAGGGGTTACAGCTGGAAAGTGTGCAGGAGCCACTGAGCTGGAACAGTAGCCGATAAGGGCACGCTCGTTCTGATGAAGAGCTCCCTTCGGAGTTATCAGTCCATGAGGGTTCTGGTTGTGGGGTTTTTGTTTGTGTGCGTGTGTTGGATGCTTAAGTGCACATGTGTGAATGTTGTCTCCATCCTGGTGTTGTGAGTTTGTCAGCATGCAGGCACAGCTGTGGATCTTATGTGTGTAGTTCGCTCATGAATATGTGTTTATGTTTGTGCATCTCCGCTCGTGTGCATGTGTGCAAGTCTCTCCGAAGTCTATGCGTGCTACTCAAAAAGTCTAAGTGTGTGTATGATTGTCAAACTTCTCAGCGAGTGTCTGTCAAATACCTTTTGTGTGTGAGTGCGTGTTAGTGTGTGTGTGTGTGTGTGTGTGTGAGTGTGTGGCCTCCTCCACATCTGTTTATCTCATTGTATCAGTCCCAGCAGTAAGGGCATGTCTTCAGTGAGTCCCAGTCTGCCCATATGTCTGCCGTGATCCGTGAATAACTCTGCCTGCCAGTCTCAGACAGGGCCGGCCCTGGGCTCCACACCACAGTGCTCTCTGACACACAAACACACGCTGAAAAACACACACACACACACACACACCCACATACACACACGTACACACATACACGTACACATGCTAATGCTTACCCACTTTTATGTATGCACACAGGTATTCATGCATCCTCTGATGCGTGCACTTATACACCCACACAAGTATAGACACAAACACGTGCAGGCACAAATTCTGCTCAGGTAGATAATTGAAGCAGGAACACGAGCGCACACTCACAAATGCACACACACTTACTACACACACACCTGCACACACATATACCCACACACACACACAAAAAAAAACCCAATCGTTCACAGATGGGTAATTGATGCAGGAACACAGGCATATATACACATAAAAGCCTTACACACACACATATACACACACACATATGCATAGCAGCCCCTCGGCATCACTCTCATTTCCTCCAGGTTAGAGGACACTGAGGTTTTTGACATTGAACGCAGCAGAGGCAGGAAGTTTATAAGCTTTAATAAAGTCAAATAATAAGGGGTAAGGTAAATAAGGGTAAGGTTAATAAGCTCTGGGCGAGACGTTGTGTCAGAACACAGAGCTGGGAGAGCGTAGAGACCCAGGTTCAAACAGATCAAAGTCGTACATCAAAATTACTCCTCTTGGAAAATAAACCACAACAAATTGGCTGCAACCGAGGACTTCTCTCTCTCTCTCTCTCTCTCTCTCTCTCTGATTCTAACTACGATAGCATCAATTAGCACTTCAAAGCGGCAAAAGGGTTTTCTCCAGCTATCTTTGGAAAGCCAGTAGGCGTCTTTCTGCCTTTTCTGTCAATAACACTCAAAGTTGCTGTAGAGAGGGGAAGTTTGGAGGAGAATCAGCGGGGAGATGTTCCCAAACGTTTCCAGTAGAATCCGCAGAGGTCAGTTTCACCTTCGTAATTGGCATCATTATAAAGATGAATGGAGTCACATGTTAAAAATATCATAAAAGACGGATAGAAAATGAAGGACGGGGGAAAGAAATTGGCAGGATAAATTGGTGCAGAGATGAATGTGGGTGCGTGGGACTGTTTTTTTCATTGTATACTCTTGTTCTCGGCACCGTTGTCAGGAAAAAGTTTTAATGATGTGCACGAATTCATCAAGGATTTACATCATCTCACTACACGCTCAGCATTTTTGGAGGTTCAGAATCAGAAAAATCATCCTCCTCATCATCCTCCTCATCATCATCATCATCATCATCATCTTCAAACAGCACCATAAATTATCTCAGTCATCAGCATCGCTCCATTTAACTCCAGACTGGAGCTGTGCGCTCAGGATTGCCGCGTCCCGTGCTGTAGGAGGGCAGCATGACCCTAATATTTTAGCCTAGACGGTCTGATTGCTGCTGATTGAGATGAGATTGCAATAAAGCAGCGCTCGCTATGGAAGCCTTATGATTTCCTCCTGCGCTTTGTCAGCTGCACAGATTGAGCTGCTGTTCATTATCATGGAGAGGCTGTCGACTGTTTGGGGAATCCGGCGGGAGGCTGGAGGGGAGGAGACAAGGAGAGGGAGGAAGAGGAGAGAAGAGGGGAAAAGGAAGAGGAGGGGGGGTGGGGGGGGTAAATCAAAGCAAAGTTTGGTAAACTTTCCTGAAGGTCGTCCGAGAGCGTGGCTGGGACGGGCCCGGGGGAGGACCAATCAAAGACAGCTTTGTCAACCAATCAAACGGCAGGCACCCGTATCATCTTCAATCGACAAAAAATGCGCCTGCGGAATGAAAGAAAGGAAATGCAAGTGAGCGTGCTTCGCTCTCTCAGAAGGTGGGTACAGAGAGATCCTAACCTTTATCTGTGTACTTTATCAGCGACTCGAACGAGTGTGACCTCCACAGCTATTAACACACACACATGATCCAACACACACACACACACACACACACACACACATACACACAAATGGGCTCTGTCCCTTTCTTTGTTTTTCTTTTCTCAAGCACAAATAGTAGGAAATTTAACGCTCCTTCTCACACACATGTATGCACACACACACAACACACACACCCACACTGCTTGGTGCTATGGGGCTGTTTACATAAGGCCTTGCCCTGGGAAAGCACTGTCATGCTGCCAATGCTGCCAGCAGCGAAAGAGCGAGTGAAAGAGAAGGAGAGTGTGGAGGGGAGGGAGATGGCGGGTGATGGAAGATAGAGCTTTGCCAGTCTGATGTGCTCACCGCCTGGGGGACCAG
This sequence comes from Acanthurus lineatus, assembly GCA_029814665.1. Taxonomy (NCBI): domain Eukaryota; kingdom Metazoa; phylum Chordata; class Actinopteri; order Acanthuriformes; family Acanthuridae; genus Acanthurus; species Acanthurus lineatus. The sequence continues at coordinate 5,360,855 of JAPZDV010000007.1, read as the reverse complement.
CGGTCACTCAGAATGAGGGATGAGGATGGACGGAAGGAGGGATGAAGAAAAGGAATGCGAGATGAAAGGAGGAGAGTAGTCGAAGAAAAAAATCTAAGCAGGAGAAGGACGGATTTGGATGGATGAGGAGATACACGGGGGTGGAGGGAGAGAGAGAGAGAGAGAGAGAGAGAGGGGAGAGATTTAAGTGGAGTGAAGCAGGCCAAACCAAGCAGGGCAGAAGAATGGACCGACAAGGAGAGAACAAAGGAGGTTAAGGGGGGGGGTGGTTGGCAGGAGGTGAGGATGGAGAGACAGCAAAAGAGAGGAGAAAAAGATGGAGATGGAGATGGAGATGGAGGGGAGGAAGAATCCCAGAGTTCCCCCCCTGGTTTGATGCTGCTTCTCTTTGAGGCTCCTAATCTATATGAACAAACGCATCAGCTTCGAGTTTGCACACACACACACGCGTGCCCGCAGTTCAAACCTTCATGTCCACACTTCAGGCTTGAAATAAAGTTTATTTATTTAGCCGATTGAAATGGGGGGGGTTGGCTGGGGGGCTGGGGAGGTGGGGTGTACCCAAGGTCAAAACCACTTAAGTGTGTCCCTCTTTCTTCTTATGTAACCTCTCTCTGTCTCTCTCCCTCTCTCTCTCTCTCTCTCTCTCTCTTACTCACTCTTTCTCCATCTGAGCTGCATACTAAGACACACCATCAAGCACACACTCACACACACACACACACACACGCAGGCATACTAAAGCAGGCGGGAGTGTATCGATTTAGCATGGTGTGCAGATTCCCACCACTGCCCCTATACGCAGATTAAAGGAGAGGAGAGGAACACACACACACACACACACACACACACACTTGCTCCCTCATATGCACACTCACACACACCTGCACACACACTCAAACACAGACACAGACACACACAAACACACATACAGGCAGCTTTTGCTCTCCAAGCTTTTTCCTTTATCAGTGCAAGTGGGGTATAGTCATTATGCATATTCATTTTACGCATATTTATAATTAGTTCTCAGGCGTTAAGTGGTTGTGACAGTATTTTCTAAACATGCAAGTTTAGAGGTGCAGCGTTTTTGATTTAATTTAACAGGAGTGCAAGGGTGTGTGTGTGTGTGTAGGTGCGTGTAAGTGTGCAGGCGAGCATGTGTGTTTGCATAATGCTCATTCCCCCTATGTTGCTGCTTCTTCTTGGGGCTCTCAGCATGCCAGCTGTTATCCCCTGTTGAGACTCTGCACACACACACACACACACACACTCTCTCTCACACACACACATGCTGCACCTACTCGCTCACATGTCACACCCTCTCTGTTTCAACATTATCAGTCAGCAGTGCGCTTCAGTGTCCTCCTGCAGGAGCTTCTCGCAGTGATGTGTGTGAGCCTGGAGGAGAGTTTATGTATGTGTGTGTGTATGTGTGTGTGCATGTGTGTGTGTGTGGTGACAGAGTGTGAGGCCTGTGTGATCTCTGTGTTCTCTCTGTTCACTCCCCTCTGATACACTCTGTTCCCAAGCCACACCATTAGTGACTGGCTGGACCCTCAGAGATGCTCTCCAATGCAAACCCAAAAGGAGCTTTTAAATGGCACGCACCAAAGCGACGGAGCACGCTCTGCTCCATTAAAAGCATTTAAACTTATTTTTGTGAGTCTGACAGATTTTTTTTTTTTTTATCCTTGGTTCTGCACGCAGTCTTCCAAGCACAGTTTGGGTCGTTTCCCACTCTTGCTGTGCGTTTCAAAGCATTAAAATCATGGATTCCTGTAAAACTGTGGGTTAGGAACCAAACATGGCTCGTTGGCCCATTTCCTCCCACACAACAAGTGCAGCTATAACATTGTGTGACCTTAAACTGCAATGCAAGAAAATCGTCAGCACAAATTCATGTTGTGGGTTTACATCTAGCTGTAATATGACTAAAAATATATATATTTTGGCAATGAAATTTCTTTATTTGATCAATTTTGGCAGAAAAACACGATTTGGCTGCATTTTGTGAAGCTTTTCTTTAACCTGCAGGACTTTGCCATCCTCTGCAATCCAATTTTGAACATTTAAGAGACTTAAAAAAAAAAGAAGCAGGACCGACAGAAACAGAGCCACAACATGATGAAGCCCTGACAGGCACAATGAAGCACCAATAAAACAGCAAATTTGCCTCCTCTAATTAAAGGCTTTATCCTGGTGGATTATCCAGCTTTCATGTCTGTGGGAGTTGTTTTTCATGCTGTACGAGAATGAGTGACAGCAAGCAGATTGAGTTAAGAGAATGAAAAAAAAAACAGCTCTGATATCTCCATGGTCACTATAACCAATTATTCTGCTTGAAGTATCACCATTTTATCACATCTCAGTGCTCCATTCATGATGCTGAATATGTGTCTTGTACTGCAGCGGTTAAAAACTCCCCTCTTCCACGTGTAGCTTGAACCCAGGTGTTCACGCCAACATGTGATAACCAGCTCTGATTTGCCATTTTTCCAAAATCACCACTGTTAGTTTTAGTGAAGTGAGACAGAGACCTGAAGACAGCAGCTGTCGATGTGGAGGTTTGCTGTTCTTGACATGAAAAAAAAACTTCAATACAACACCAAACATGCTGCCAATAAAACCGTTATGCAAGTGTTGTTTGAGTAATCCAGTGTCTTGGTGCTGGCCTCGAACTTTTATCGGTCTGCTTTCTGTCTCGGCCTCTGTTGTTTCTGTTTGTGGACTGTTTTGATGGAAGAGGTGCACATATATAGAAACACACATGAACAAACACGCAGCCTTTTGTGATACACAACAAGAGATGCTCAACTGGGAATTTCTGGCAGTCGATCTGTATTCATAATCTGGACCTGCTCAGTATAAAAAATGTTTCGAGACCACCTAGGTTACGATTTGTTGCTTTATTGATAAAATTGGCATGACTTGCTTTCACCTGATGAAGTGTAACTTAACAAGAAAAATTTAAGTTTAAACCATTAACATAATTAAGATAGATGACATGGTCGCCCCCTGTTGTCTACCTGAATTATAGGTCATAAATCTTGCCCCCTTTATGTTAACAGCTGTGACATGGGTCAAAAACACTAACAAAAACAAACTAAAACACAAAAGAGCATGTCAATTCTTTTATTTGATAGGTCTTCATACTTATGTAGTGCTATGCCACATATGGTGTGTATGTACAGAGCAGAAATCTTGAAGAGCAAAGTGACCTGATGTCAAGCAGGAAACTTTATAAAGACACAAGTGTCTTTCATCTTTTGAATGCGTCATTTATCCCTGTTAAAGTACAGAAGAATAAGCGCTAACCTTACCGCCGCTAGTTCACAGGTTCAGTACGGTTACATGCACGCAGGCTTTCATGTGGGCAGAGCAGCTTTGCGTGTAACAAAGAGTGCGATGATGATGACCTAGATGCTGCACACAATAACTTGTTATTTAACAGCCAGTCGCTTCTCTTTGAAGTGAAGTCCAAGACCACCTGCAGCTCCTTCACAATAAAAGCATCCTAATGGTCAGCCATTAAAAAAACCTTTGATTGTGTGCAGGACACGTTCATATATTAAGAGCCTGCTGCAATCTGTTACACGAAGTTAGGTACAGTGAAGGAGAATTAAAAATGCAAACCACCATTATCAGGACAAAAAAGCTACTGTTTTGATGAGGCTCTGACATCTTATCATACCAAGACAGGTCTGTGGAGAAGGCATGTTTTTTGCCGACATTGCTGTCAGATCTTCCATAGTGTCTTCTGGCAATGTAGTGATGTTATTTTTCCACAATGCACAAACAAGAGAGCAAGGAAAAGAAATGCAGGCACAGATTTAAAATAAGTACTGTACATCCACAGGAGATGAACGGAAGACATTTTTAGGCCAAATACGTAATCTCATGAGGTCCAGGCTTTAGAAAACTGATCTCAGAAACACATCAAAATAACAAGTGTAACCAACAGCCGTCAACTTACAAAGCCGCCACTCTGGCAAAAAATGGCTGCTTGTCATTTTTGTCAGGTTGACAAATGGCTGCAATTGTGGCTCTGTCACACTGATAGCGCGAGGCTGGTGTGACCATTTGGGCTACTGGTGTACTCGATGCAAACAGTTACAGTACGTGTTAGATTAACTGCAGGTAACGGCTGCGGAGAGGAAGCTGCACTTTAAGCTTGGAATAGATGCTGTTTAGTATTCTGCCCTACTTTGTGTCTTTCCTTTGTACTTTTTTTTTTTTTGCTTTTTAAATCATGCACTTAGCCAATGGAAGAAATATATAAATCAGCGTTCTGCAACTGCTTTTCGCTGTCTGTTTGATTAATGTGCATCTGAGTGTTTTCTGCTGTACATCCTTCAGACTTGTGCTTTCAAACAACACAATATGTGAGAAGAACTTGCTAAAATAATGGCCATCAATAAAGCTGCAGGATTCACAGAGTTCACTCAGGACTTCTGTTGAATTCGACTGCAACAAAACAAACTGTTTCCCATGATGTGTTGAAGTACGTGCTCCTTTTTTTAGAAAAGCTGCAGGTAAGATTCAGTTTGGACCCGGCAAAGATTTTATTTTTTCTTCCTTCTTTCTACCTTTATTTCTTTTTGCTTCTGCACTCGTGGGACAATTATTAGCCAAGATAAATGAGGCTATAACTGTGAGACCTTTACTTTTTTGGCAAATGCGAATAAAAGCAGCAGTAAAAGATGACTCATTTTCCCTCTCTTTCTTTCTTTCCTTCCTTCCTTTTCTCCCTTTCTTTGTCGTCATCTCTTTATTATAGCACCGAGCTGTGTACCAGAGTTACTGATGGAATCAGGAAGGCTCAGACCATCATGCCAAGATCAATGTAACATGAAAAGGGGCTTTTTGGCCAGGTATTTTTAGTCTATGGCATTAAGGCCTCTCGCTCCCTTACAAAGACACTTTATTATCAGGCACAATCAGATAGCTCTCAGGGTGTGTGTGTGTGTGTGTGTCTGTGTGTGTGTCCGTGTGTAGAGGAGTCAGTCAAGGAAAGTGAAAAAGAGTGTCAGTGTCTCACACTTGCTTTTCCAAGCAGTCTCTGGTCACATTGGCATGCACTTAGGTGTGTGCATGTGTATCTGCATTTATAATCACTTATTAACATCTTTCTGCCATTTTCTGAGTACTTTAATGGAATATTTTACTCTAAATTTTTCACCAGTACATAGCAACTCCTGCACGGGAAGCTCTATATAAATCAAGGGATTTATAAGCTTACTTACTGGACGGTTTTAAATTTGCTCTTTGATTTAGCCAGAACTAGTCAATGCTATTAAGTGTCATTTGAGGAGCAAATTTGAGAAGCCTTCAAGAAGAACAAGTATCAAGAATCCAGTTAGCTAAACTCTATTTATAAACCTGAGGGTGCTGATTGGACGGTGCATAGTTGCTCTTGTCTTCATTGGTTAAAAACACATGAAAGAGTCAGCACACTGACACACATGCTCGTGCACATGCTAAAAGACACGCACGCACCCCTAACACATGCAGCAAAGGCATGCATGTCTTCTAATTAACATCCAAGCCCCGAGCTGCAGCGTACAGTACAGACTCTAACAATAAATTCATCCTCCTTTTCTCTCTCTCTCTCACACACACTCACACACACACACACACACACGCACCTCTGCTAATCCGCTATGTGTTTGCTGAGAGGCATTCCCCTTTCTTACTCCCCCCTTCCTCTCTTGCTCACATCTCCCCTTCATCACTTCCCCTACACACACAGATTCACACACACACACACACACACACTCCTCCCAAACTGCCTTAAAAGAAAAGACTTTTAAGACTTACGGATCTTAACACTTTTTTTTGGGGGGTGGCTTAGGGGTGTTAGAGGTTGTCATTTTGTGTGTGAGTGTGTGTGTGTGTGTGTGAGTGCGCTGCTGTAAATGTGCACAAGTGTTTGTGGCTGTCTGCTTGTGCATGTATTACTGTGTGTATGCATGAGTGTGTGTGTGTTTATGCATGAGTGTGCGTGTGGTTATGAATATGTTTGAGGGTGGAGGAGGAGGGAGGGAGGGAGTTGGGAGGGGGAGAGAGGGTGTTAAGGCTTTAGGGTTTAGAGGGATAGAGGCGAGGGAGAAGAGGAAAAGAGGAAAAAAAAAAGAGGGAGAAGCGGCGTGTGTGTTTGTGTGTGCGTGCGTGCATGGTGTGTGTGTGCGTGAGGGGAGGCAGCCACGGCGGAGAAACAGCAGCGCTAGCACTGCTTAATTAATCAACATCAAAAGACAGCATTAAAAATGAATGGAACCCGAAGCAACAGTTTGGCTAAAGTGAATTATTCAGGCGTGGAGCTTACCCCGCTGCCCAACATTCTATTAAGAACTAAAATCTAGATTTTTTTTTCTTTTTTTTTCTCTCCTCGTGCCCCCATTTAGTCTCTGTTTGTACCAGGGCTGCAAAGTTTGCTGCTGAGGATCAATGGCTGCTTTGCCGAGGGAATTTCTAGGCAAACAACTCTCAGTCCACTTTTCATGCCCCTCTGTTTGAGCAGAATGCCATTAGTCTCACTGCTGACCACAGTTACGGGCCCTTAGTTCCAAATTAAGGCTCTATTCCTTTTTCAATTAATTGTATTCCAGGAAGTGGTTTTCAATTAAATGAAAAAGTCGCTGAACTCTGAGATGAGGAGATCTTTAACCTAAGTGAAAATCCATTCTCTTTTCCATTATTTAACTGTAATTTGAATATCTGCGCTGACCGCAGTGAATAAAAAGCTGAGATAATGCACGTTTTAATCATTTATTAAGTGCTGTGTACTGTCCATCATGAGTCATGATTGTTAAGACCGATGCGAGGAAGACTGCCAACAGGCATCCGTCCAGCTTCCCTGTTAGTGTGCGCTTAAGCTCTGAATTATAGTATCTTAAATGATTGATAGAGTGCTCCATTAAAAATCGAGTCAAGTAAAAGTAAAAATTAACATTTAAGAAACTTACTCAAGAATAATGGTCAATAAAATGGCAAATTAATTAAACAAAGTACAAATAACCTTCCATTTTTTATTATAATCTTATGATTAATTAGTGTAATTTATCATTTTTTATGATGATCCTTTCGCTAATGTTAGCTAGCTAACTGCACTTTTACCCTTCAGTTTGTGCGATTTGGGAGGTTTGAGGACTTGTGTTTAAAAGAGGAGATCTCAGTGTTATTCAGGAGGCACAGCAAGCACTTTGTCATGTTAGTGTTGCCTTTCCCGGATTTTGGTATCAAAAGTCAGTCCAGATGTGGCCAGGTGTTGCTACTGGAAGCTGCCTCTTGTTCTGGATTTTGCTCCATCATTGTTGCATCGTAGTCAAAAGACAGGTGGTGCTTCTTCTTCCTCCAGGCAGCTGGTAATCCTCCCCTCCTTCACTCACTCCCAGCACTGAAAGCAAACTAGTTGTAACAAAGGTATTTGGCAAATGTAGAAGCACAGGCCTTGGAGTATACTTGAGTTAAAAAAGAAGTACAGTTTTAAAAAAAGGAACACTAAAAATATTCGTTCTTTAAAAAAAAAAAATACAACTCTCTTACTCACCAGTTGCTTGTAATGCGTCACTACCCACCCCTGAGCATCCGAGATTCAATATTTAACAATGTCATAAAATAGATCTCAGCAAGCATGCTGCAACTGAAAACTTTTATTTGCTTGTTACCGTATAAAGCTGGGTGCCATCAGACGTCTAAAAGCAGAGCAGCATTTAGCCGTCGCGTCCACCTCCTGTCTCAGGGAGCAGCACAGCGGCAGTATTTCACCGTGGCATGAAATGAAGGCAATAAAAAGTCGAGACCTCTGTGAGGGCGACATCTTTGTGTGTCTGGTAAACACAGATGTCAGGGCTTCCCAGAGTGCAGCTGTACATACAGCTACAGCCACACAGGAGCCATAAACTCCCTCAACCAGCCAGCCAGCCAGCCAGCCAGCCATCCAGCCAGCGGCAGTCTGTGGCTTTCTGGACTCACTTCCTGTTATGCCGGCCTGAAGCAGAGCCCGCGTGGCGTCAAGGGGATGGCAAAGCGGAAGATGGAGAAGTTGGATAGAAGAGGGGATTTTGGAAGATGAAGGGGAGAAATGAGCAGAGTGCCGGGCGCTGAAGCAGCAGGACTTCGTTTGCATACATTTAGAAGTCTGAGCGCCATTCTCATCAAAACCAGATTGTTGCATGAATCATATTATTACTGCTTTGGCTCCCTGCCTGTGGCTGAAGCAGTCTTTGTAAACTTTTTTTTTTTCGTCCTTTAAGTTGAAGACGCACAAAAAAACATCTCTGCTCTGCGGCGTTTCCCTTGTTAATGTTTTATTAGCCCGATCCTCAACGTCATGTAGCTTCAGGGAGAGATGCTTCATCGATGGAAGACATTGCATCCAAAACTGAGAGGATTTGAGAAACTCCTCAAAGATCCCTCAGAGTATTTCATGTTGTTTATCTTCATGTATGTGTGCTTTGTTGATTTTTTAACCCAGAAACACTAAAAAAGTCCTGTTTCACTTATTTTTTTATCCTGTTTTCTGCATTCAGTTTTTTTTTTTGCTCTGATCTGAAAATAGACAGACTTACAGTAAATCACACTATCCTATAAGATCCATAAATATACAGCAAAGACACGATGCCAACTGGTGAGTAAAAGACAGTGAGGTTCACGCTCTTGTGTGTACACACACTCACACACAAGTGCAATTTCTTTTGGAAATCTTTGCCCACCATGGACTAATCTCCAGGGACGCACTTAAAAAAAAAAAGCAAAAAAAAGAGACATCTGGAACAACAGTCTGGGTCTGTGTCTACGGGGTCTGTGTGCGTGTGTGTGCGTGTGTGTGCGTGTGCATGTGTGCATGTGCTTGCATGTTTATGTGTGTGCACCCATGCATATGTGTGTGCCTGTGCATGAGTGTGTTTGTGTGCGTGTGAGTGTGTGCGTTCTGCTGTGTTTTACTCAGCAGTCGACAATATGAGTTCACCTTCTCCCCAGAGTGAAAGTGGAAAACCATGCTGGTGTGTGTGTGTGTGTGTGAGAGAGAGAGCACTATACACATCTACACTCAAGCACTGGGAAGTGTATGTGTGCAGTGAAAGGAAAGGCTGGAGGCTTTATGTGTGTGAGTGTGTTTCTTTCTTTTCCTCCCTTAGCGAATGCCTATTTCTAGATCGGTTTGAGGGTCAAGGTTTGGCCACCGGTGGAGAAAAGCTGTGTTCCCATTTAAAAGGGAAAAAAGCTCTCACTCTCTCTTCACAATGAAAAGAAGACCGAACACACATCATCCTCTTAAAGCCTTAACCCTTGCTCTGCCATAAACCTTCCCGCAGCAAATGCCAATATGCTTCAACACAAACAAATCCAGGATTAAAAAGAAAAACAGGGACAAAAACATCAATTTCTGATGTTCTGACATTTTACTGACCATTAAGTCAAATTGCTGTAGTTACAATTTAAATGCATCACTGTGGCACAAGCTAAAAGCAAACAAGCACATGTAATTATAGTTGTAGTGATTCAACCAGAGATAAAATCTAGAGCTTTAACGCAGGACATGCATGTAATGGCGTAAGTATTTAAGGGGCCAAGGGACTGTTAGGGACCCATGAAGGATAAATGGAAATTTCCAATAGCCAATCCCAGACATCTGCAATATTATCGACCTATCAAGTTTAGAAACTGATTTTTGACTTAACCAACAATCTATAATTATGATACAAAAATATTTATATACAAAAAATATTAAAAAAGGGAAAAGAAAGTCTGCTGCTGATTGATGAGTTATATCAGAGAAATCATCAGACTTTAGCACCTTAGACACGTAAAAATGCATAGAGACTCATATTGTTGATTATTAATTAATAATTACAGTCTTAACTGTGTTGTTTGCACCATAAGTTATTGGAAAAATAAGGGAAAAAATTATGTGACATCCTCTTTAATGTGCAGATCAATATATCTTTGTACTTCCCTCAGTTTCAACTTGTAAATTTAAGAACATTTTTCAAGTTTGTTTGGGAAGTGGGAGTAAAAATGATGAATTCTCAGTGTTTTCTTTCATTTAGGTCAAAAAATGTCTCTTTTAACACAGTTTGCTGAACACAGACCCTGAGGTCTGATTAACTGCTCACAGTCATCTTGTCGTCTGTGTGGCACCGCATGAAACGAGTGAGAAAACAAGGTGGAGTCTAATTGTAGAATAGTTTACAGGCTGAGATACAAGAAATCAGCATTTTTATTAAGTTCTGCTTGCCCTTGACTTTCAGCCATGGTGGTTTCTACTTGGTTTTGTTTTTAAGCTGGTGAGAATAAATTCTGCAGAGCTCCAGAACCACTGAGCCGAAATAAACATGCAATTCCATCTTCAATGCAGTGAAAACACAAACCCAAACAAATACAAACCCAAGACATTGATGAGTTTGACAGAAAACTGTTTTTGTCTGAACTGAGAAAGGACCTCAAATGATGGCTGTTAAAATGCAAAACAAATCACAAACGAAGCAGAATTTAAATGACGGATTTTCGACAACTTTCCAACCCTGTTTGTGACGCCGTGTATGCAAAGTGCTCAACCGTGTTCCTCTCATTTGCATCACCTGGCAGATATTTTTAGCAGAAATAATTGTGGGTGTAATGTCGAAAAAAAAAGCCAAAGTTAATGAAAACTGAAAAGTCACACTACTGCAACTTAATGCCTCATGAAACTGAGCAGTGCCAGTTGGTACTGGTTTTAATGGAAAGTATCTCCTGGCATTTCTGATAATAAGATTATTTTTATTTTTATTTGATGACTTATTTCACTAATCTGTGAGTTTTATTGATCAATTCTTGTATTCTACTTTATTTGTTTTATTCTATTCTAAATTCTCTTAGTTGAAAGCTGAATTTTAGTTAATAAAAATTTAAAGTTTCAATTCCGGTACAAATGACAAGCAAATAGTCTGTGTTCAGCTACAAAGAATTAAGATGGCACAAACTGCTGCTTGCTGGTGTGTTGCTCTGTTTATAAATTGACTGAAACAGTGCACAACTTATATTGCTACAGGCAATATGCAAAGTGTTGCGCTGCTCCCATTCAAACCCAAAAACATGAGCATCTTGAATATGCAGTATACAGCATACATTCTGCATATTATCTACAAAACAACAGAAGTGTGTTTTTCAAAATTAATCCCCACAAAATTAATCTTATAACACCATTAAATGTATTTAAAAACATCTATGAATTAGGACATTGTATTCTCCTCTACAAGATGAAAGAAAATTGGTTTAATTTTAAAAATAAAAGAATTTAAACACTTATTAGCAATCGTATACTGTTGCCGTAACACAGTGTATACTTTTCTATGGTTGTTCCTCGCCATTTGAAATTGATTTCAGCCATGTCGTCCAAAATGGCAATGTCCTCATGAACAAGCTGTGAGCTGCCAGTTGTCGCTGAAAGAGCACAACCGTGTTTGCAGGATGTCAAGGGATTCACAGCGTCCAGATGTGATCCCAACTGTGAATTTCAATCGCAGATTCAGCTGCAGCCTCCATCGTGGCTGTGCCTGCTGCCGGTGGAAATAAAAAAAAAAAAAAAAAGAGAAAAAAGAAATAAGGATGCGTGTGATAACGTAAATTCATAGCTCTGTTAGTGATTTGCATTGACTCAGTGGTGATGGATGGTGCATCTAAAACATTACTGCAGGACATCTTTGCACAATTTGTCCCCCGTTGTTTAAGCGTCTTCGGTGAAAATCAGCTCTCCGCACACCACAGTAAGTTATGAGCTGGATGAAAGACTCCAACCATCACGACCAAAGTAGCTTCAGGCCAGGTTGAAATCATGACCAAGATTGGCTAATGTTTATGGATTTCTCAGTGTGTATGTGTGTGTGTATGTGGTGGTTGGAGGCTATCTGTGACTACTTGAGACAAAAAACTGGTGAGACTGAGAGAAGAGACTTAGTGAGAGAGAGAGAGAGAGAGAGAGAGAGAGAGAGAGAGAAGCTGCAAGTCTCCGTGGAGTTGTTTTGGTCATGGTGCTTGAGCACTCTGATTAATGCTCATAGAGAGACACCAGATGGAAAAGAGAGAAAAAAGAGAGAGAGAGAGAGAGAGAGAATGAAAGGGCAGAGAAGGAAATTTGGGGAGAGGAGTACCGTGGAAGAAGATGATCAGAGAGAGCGAGAGAGAGAGAAAAAAAAAGATTAGGCTTAAGACATGGAGATGATGAGAAAAAGAGAGAGAGAGAGAGAAAGTGAAACTGAAACTTGACACCAAAAAGAGGATCCTTCTTTTTTTTTCGGTCATGGAATTGGTTCTTTACTAACCAAAAAGTACTCTGATTTGTTCCACACCAACTGAAATACAACTGAAATCCGATTATTGAACACTCTTTGCAACTGAAATGATTTCAAGTTGATTTTTTAAATTCATTTATGATGTAAATTTTATTTCAGAAGAGAAAAACTGGTTTTCCTTTAGCCTTTAAACCTCTGAGGTCTGATTTAAGCTGTTAGAGACAAGGAGATTTAATCAGTACATTTACAAGAAACCAGGTTAGTCAGAGAACTCAGGTTACGTACCACATTTAACCTGCTTACCATTATATTCACTCGTGCAGCAAGTTAGCAATCAGATTTCTCTCCCATCTGGGCCTATTAGCTTAAACGCTAACATGGGTTGCAGGTTAAAGTCTTGTTGAGTGTGTGTGTGTGTGTGTGTGTGTGTGTGTGTGTCACTGCTGTCTGGCTGTTCCCGTCACTGTTTGCCTGTGACAGAAACAGTGACGTTGCTGCTTTATACAAACACAGTTCATGATTAATTCAGCTGGATGCAAAGGAGAGAGCCAAGGGCATTCCTACTTACAGCGCACAGTCGAGAAGTAAAACTGTAAATGACGCATTCCTTTTCTTTGAGTTTTTATTTCCTTCAAAAGAGGGTAAGGACAGGACACTGCAGATCTGTATGCTATGGAAGGAAAAAAAAAATCATGATTCAACTTAGGTTGGACTGTAAAATAACAACAGCTGAAAATCAGAGCAGAGAGTGATGCTTTTAAGATGTGCTTTAACACTGTTGGTTCTGTAGAATTTCCATTTTTTTAAAAAAAAGGCTTTGACAACGCCGTGCCTGTGCAAACTATTGGAGCATGATTCTACAAAGAGCATCTGCAAAAGTGTTCATTATCTCAGCAAGACCGGGTACGAGCCTAAAGAATCGCTCTGTGGTGAAGAGTCAAGTCGTAGATGTAACGTTTGCAGAGGAGAGAATTTTGAAGGAGAAAGAAGAGAAGAAGGGGCGGGGGGTGGAATTTTGGGAGATCAGTGGCAGGAAAGAAGATGAGAAAAGAGGGTTTGGGCGCTGTGGGATTACTCCAAGAAGTGTTGAGTGGGAGATGGGAATACAGAGAGACACAAAAAGAGAGAGAGAGAGACAGAGAGAGAGAGAGGCAGAGACAGCAGCACTGCTTCTTTATCGGAAGTAAAAATTAAGAGGCAGCGACTTCCTGCTGTTTTATGTTTTTTAATTTAGGAAACATTTTCACAAATGACGGATATAAAAGATGGAAGAACGTTGGAAATGTTATTTGCCCTGAAATGCTTTTTTTTTTCTTTTATCTCACTGATTAAACGCAGTTTATGACATTTTGACTTGTCCATCCTAAATAATAGAATTTAGAAGTCATGTAAAGTAAAAGTATTGGCATATGTCTCAGCAAACAGAGGATATAAAAAATTTGCAGTATCATTAGTACCATATCAGCATCTTTTCCATATAAATAATTCAGATTACATGCGTGTGAGTTGTCTTTTCCATCAGGAGGAGGAGGAGGAGATGTTGGTGGCATTATTGCTTGGCTACAAAGCTGCCAAGCAATGTTAGAGTTTCTTTCCTTTCGCTTCCTGTTTTGACCAACAAATTGGCTGTTTTTAACAAGCAGTCAGGGCATTTTCCAGCCAAGTCTGTGGTGACTAAACTGGATGCATGTAATGAGATGACAAGGCATTTTCCAGTCATGTCTGTGGCTACAAAATAGACTGTTTTAAGCCAAAAACTGTCTTTTTCCAACACCAACCCAGTGGTTTTTCTGTCCAAATCTGACAAGATCTCAACCGATCTCAATTTTAATTTAAAATTAAAAAATTTAAAACTTAAAATGTTAAAAAAAATAACTATCACATTCCATGGTCTGCTGAAATGTGAAAATGCCAAACATTTATTCAAGTTAATTGAGTTGTGTGACCATTTTCTAATCTGCCAACCTCAGGGTGTCATTTGCCAATAATGTTAAAACTGTTTGACCGTCACAATAATTATTTTTGCACCGTGGAGTCGTTTTTGATTGCTCTCCCATATTACAGAGTTTGCTTGGGTTTTTAGGACATATATATATTTATATATAGTATATGCTGGAACTGTGATAGGATTATTGTTAATCAGAACTAGTTTGTTCAACCACATTTAGGGCAGAGTGAGAAAAGACTGCATACATGTTTAAAAAATGATTTTTTTTAAGGAATTATTGAAAGAAAAACTACTTGGTCAAAAGATCACAGTCGGGGTTGTAGGTAGGCGGCTGGAAAATCAGACACTTTGTTGACTCAAATACTTTCCTTCCTGTTTTGTGGGATCATAAAGGAGCCAGCGTGCTTGAAACAAAGTATTGTTTGAAACACGTAGGGTGTTTGAAGTGTTTGAAATTGTAACTTTCCAAAAAAAAGAATAAAGAAAGAAAAATACGACACTCAGACAGACCTCCACTTTTCACACAGCAGTTGGCCAGGTGGGTGGAGGTAAGAAAGCATCTCTGTAGTCCTCTATTTTGTCATTTTTACACAACTGCTTTTATTACTTTCACTGTACAGACGAGTGTAACATCAGTCATACCTTTATAAAAACTGTCCAGAAGTGAGACACGATGTTGCTATTTGGATTATCTCACCCTGCCTTCGATGTTCGGTCAGAACAGCTACAAACACTTTTGTCTTTTTGTCTCCTCTTCAGCCAACAAAAACCGCCTTGTTTAAAAGAAACCCCCCGCTGACTTCACAACACTTTTTGTTATAAATCACACGGCCACCACAGTCGGGTTAACGTAAGCTCGGGTCAACAACCAGAGCTGTCACTTCTCCCTTTAGGACAATCTCAGTTCAGAATCTGTTTGTTGTTTTCGACTTGAAATTGGGCCTCCAAGATTGAACTGAAACTGAGTGACAGAAAAAAGAAAGATTGACACGAAAAGAAATGGACCAAACAGGAGCGATAAAGAGAGAGAGCTGAGGAGGAGGTGGAGATGGAGATGGAGATGGAGAGAAACCAGCTCAGAGAGCAGAAAGGAGGAGAAAGAGACAGAGAAAGAAGGACGGAGGGAGGGAGGAAATCAGAGCGCATTGACCTTCAATCCATCCAGAACCATGTAAAACATTCAGCACATAAACTTAAATGTGAGTGTGTGTGTGTGTGTGTGTGTGTGTTTTAAACTTTGGATTTACTCGCAGGAGTGTCAAACGAGCGTGCGTGCCTCCCTATGTGTGTCTTCGGTTTTGTTTACATGCTGATGTTTACTTGTGCATCGACACGTGATGCTGCGTACAGTATATATATGGCCGTGTGTGTGTGTGTGTGTGTGTGTGTGTGGCTGTGTGTGTGTGTGCGCGTGCGCGCCTGAAAACACTGTGTGTATCTTAATTGGACTCCATTCAAGTGTTTAATTACTCATTAGAGATGCCGCAGAGCAATCTATACACCAGCTTTCCCCCGTTCGCTCCCTCTGCCCTCTGTGACTTCCAACCCGCAGAGACTCAAACGCTTTGACCCAAACTACACGGATTAGTTCACCTCGTCAATCTGGATCAACCCGTCCATATTAGATGGAGATCTTTAAGCCAGCGGGTGATGCCAGAGTGAGACAGACAGCTAATAAGTCAGTCAGCCAGTCAGTTTGACACTCGGTCGGCTCGTTCATGTGAAAGATTAGTAGTCAGACAATCAGTCACATAGCTGGCCGAGTTTTCTTTTTTTCCACACAGAGTTATCCAGGTAGTCTGTTAATGAGCCAGTCAAGTCAGTCAGTCAGTCAGTCAGTGGGCCAACAAGCCTGATGGTCTTTCAGCTGGCAGAATCAGTCGGTTACATAATTGTGTTGCCACTCTGTCAATCACTTTGTCTGCTAATCTGTCAGTCAGAGCAGTTACAGGGAATGGTCAAACACACACAGAATTACATTCAGTTTATCAGCCACAGACAGCTTAAAGCAACGCAGTCAAACACAAGAGGCCTGCGATGAATCCTTCCCTCATGAAGGTGATGTGTTCAGTGTTTTTATGTCCACAAAGAGCAAGTCAGCTATTAAAACAACTAGTCGACTCTGCATGGTTGTACAAAAGTTAATCTGTGGTTTGTAGCCTGGTGCGCTAACAAGGCAGTGGCAATAAATGTGGGTGCTTGTCGTTAACAAGTCATAGTTGCCATGTGTGAGCGTAAAACCGTGCAGTGTGAGGCGTTAATGCAGCCGACATGCAGCAAGAGCAAGGAGAGGAAGAAAGAAACATGGCCGTACGTCCCAGAGCTCGACTGCAATCAACAGCGTGGAAATACTTTAGCGGAGCAGACATGGGTTTGAAAGAAAGTCGTCCCACTGTGACTGCAATCAAACAAGATTTTCAGCTCAGAGGAAGTTGCCGGAGGTTTTGTCCAATCAGATAGCAGCTCGTTGGACCCTCAGAGCCAACTGGGGACTCTACTGTTTCACCTACCCACAGGATGACCCTTTGTTAATTAGCATGTCACTAGTTGTATTTTATTGTTGTTATTGGGTTAAAAATGATATATTATGAATAATATTGTAAAGCTACTGGATTAAATAAATTAAAAAGTGAAGTTTTTCTCAAATATGAGTTAAAATGGCAAAATTGTGATCCTCTTTGTCCTGATTCTGGACTGTGGAACTTTGAACAGCATTTATTTGCCAGGCATGAAGAGTCTTTAGAATATTAAACAATCATAAATATACAACAGAACCAGAACATTAAGAATTTGGTTTTCTCAGCTCTGCCATTAGAGACTTCAAGTTGCTCGTCAATCATGGAAATATAACCAGAGAACGAGCTGGTGGAGCTCAACACAATATTGGTACTCATCTTGACTGACAGCCAAAATGTCTCCCAATCTGTAAAACAGTCATTAAAACTGCATCATAAAATTTAAAGAATGCATGAGTATTGATGGAATGAAAAATAAATCAGCCAGCTCGTCTCCCCCCTCATCTCATTTTTTTTTTTTTAACTACTGACTCTGTGGATACGTGACATTTCTGCAGGGCCCTGACACAAATCCTTTCTTGTCCTCGCCCCCCCACCCCACCTCTGAGTTGAGTGATTCCTATCGGTGTGCTCGGACGGCAGCCATCAGCTCCTTCGCGCCTCGCTTTGGGCCAACCTTGTCAATACCAATACAGCCCCGCTGCTGTTTACGCTGTCGAGGGTGCCAGAGCCGCCGCTATTGCTGCCACTGCATCCTCGTGAATGCCCCCCACCCACCCACCTCAGAAAATAAGGAGAGTGATACAGGCGTATCATGCACTGGGCCTGTCAGCTTGTCAGATGCGCCGCGTGTGCCCGAACTCTCATCTCGTCTGTCTCACTAACTCGTCCTGCTTGTCCATCCATCAGTGGCTTCGTCACTTGATCTGTCTGGCTTTTGGGTCTGTTCTGTCTCTACCGTTTGTGGTGTTTATATTTTAGTTAGCACATCACCAAGGTGACAATTATTCTTCCAGGGTGGTCTGGAGATTTTTTTTTTTTATTTTTTTTTTTTTTGTCTCCTACAGGGTTTGTTATGTTAATTCACTGCCGTGGGTGTCAGGTTGTATGTGTCTGCATATATGACAGGGTAATGTTTGTGTTTGACAGTGTGTTTATGTGTGTGTGTGTGTGTGTGTGTGTGTGCACATACACCCACACACACACACAGAGCTTAACCCACAGGGGGGGCCCATGCTACACGTCTTGAAGAAATACATAATAACCTTTTCAGATGTGGTGCTTGTCACCGCGGTGATCTGTGGACGACATTATGCAGACTGACAGATGTGGAACTTGTCAAAACATCAAAACTTGAGCTTGAGAATGTCAGCGTGCGTTTTTTTTTTTGATGCTTTCACTTACTGCAGTGTATGTACAGTACGATACATGTGTGTGTGTGTTGTGCTTTGTTTGTTTCTTGTTTGTGTGCATGCATTTGCACAGAAATCAGGAGCTCGTTTGCATAATTAAACATGTGCATCTGTGTTTATGAATCCCAGTATTTACCTTTGCGTGTCAATGCGGCCGTGCAGTACATGTGTCTTGTTGTGTTTGACACATTCTGACGGGATGTGTTATATGTGCTAATATGTCTCGGTGCAAATTTTCCCCATAGTACGGTTTATTTATACACATATATACGTTCGTGTAGAGGGAGGTAACATATTTTACTTTGCCCCACATACCTGAGCATCAGCGGCGATGCAGCTTGAGAAAGAAACACCTCATGCTGAGAAGAAAGAAGCCAAAGAGTCTCAGCGAGAGGAAGATGTGTGTTTGTGGAGGAGTGATTTTAAACATTGAAAAAGAACAAGCTGAAAGCAGGAGGAAGCAGGAATGGGGGGGGGGGGGGGGTAGAAATACACAAATGGATAGGGGGGGTAAGACAAAATAAACAGCAAGGAAGAGAACACAGGAGGGGAGAATAAGAGTCATGAAAACAGAGAAGAAGTGAAAGTAATAATGACTTAAGATGCCGCTGTGCTCCTGAAGGGTAAAGTGGGGGAAGAAGAAAAAGAAGAAGAAGAAAAAAAAGGGAAAAAGGGAGAGTAAATCAGTCTGAAGTGAGGAGCGATGAAGATTGAGGGGGAGAAAGGGTGTGAAAGACAGAGCGAAGACAGGAGGGGATGAAGATGGAGAGATAGAAACGGAGAGTAATGTGGAGTTAATTGGAGAGAGCAGACTGAGACAGCAATGTAACTGAGGCTACTTACAGACACACACACACACACTTACACACACACACATCATGAAACAGCCTGCAGTTTCTTCCTGCTGCAGAGCTAAATGAGGTGAAAGTCGGCACATTTCAGATGCTGATTAAGAAATTTGAACATTTTAAAAGACTCCACATTTTCATTTGGCTAACGGTGCCCGGAAAAGACCGTAGTAATCCCTGTGATGATGTTGCAGTAGCTTTGTTTTGGTGTGCGGAGGAGCGCAGAGGTTCATTGCCTTCTAAGACAATGATGCTAAGAGAATGATGATCGCCCTCTGTGTCTGAAAAAGAGAAAGTTGGCAAAAACAAAAGCTGAACTTCTCAAAGTTTTACCATCACCTGGAGAGGTGAAGATGATTCAAAATCGATTCACCTCTGATCCATACACCTGTTCCTCTTGACTCTTCTTCCAGGAAACATGCAGTGGGGCGGGGTGGGGTGGGAAATAAGACACATAGCTTCTTACTAAGAAGATAGAAGAACTTTAAATTCACTTTGCCATTTGAATGTTTGTCCTAATATTTTCAATTAACTGTAAAGTCTTAATTAAAGGAGTTTACTCCTGAACAACAAAAGTTGTCTTTACGTTTAGTGTTTTTTAGCAAAATAATTGAATCCAGCTGATAGTCTGACTTACTAGAAGTAGACTGTGGTTAAAGCAACTACCGTACTTTTCAGAATATAAGCCACACCTGTATATAAGCTGCACCCACTAAATTTAACAACTAAAACCACTTAAGCTGTCTTCTTCAGTGTCGGAATTTAAAAGCATCGGAATTACTTTGTCAAACCCGTTCTTGTTTATATTCGTTTATATTCATCCGTAAATTAGCCGCATCAGAGTTGAAGCAGGAAGGTTCAAAACGTCAGAAAAAAGTAGCGGCTTATAGTCCGGAAATTACGGTATTTCATTCTCCTCCTCTTCTTCAATTTCCTCTTTAACCTTTTCAGACTCCCTGCCCCTACATACTGGACTTTCCAAGAGAGTTACGATTGGTTTAAAAAGAAAAAGACAAACAAGCATCAACTTTAAACTAACTAAATTAAATTAAAAACTAAATTAAGATAATCGGTGAAGCCATAAAACATCATGGAACCAAAATCTTTCCCAACGCAACTGCTGATGCTCCATCACATCACTTTATTTCCTCGTTTGCTGTAATTATCGCTAATTTGTCAGTGGAGTGTTTATATATGAAGTTTTGAGGCACCTGCTGAAACAGGTGCAACATTTTCATCAGGTGTCTGTATGTACAGACAAAAATTTACAGCTCCACTCACAATTAGGAAATTATTGAATTATTCAGAAACAATTAACTCCTCTGTTATAATGCAGCTCATGATGAACTGCTGTATGGGACATCGTATGATCGCTCTAATGAGCAGCTTTAATTTTTTTTCCCCTTCCTTTTTATACACATGGATTTATGCCTCACACAGATTGTGTGGGTCAAAACATGCATCATTATTTTTAGATCATCTTTTGAACCAAACTCTCGTTTCCGTTGACGGACATCCAGCTCTCATGGTGGTGTTTTTTTTTGTTTAGGCTGTAGCTTGAATGCTGCATCGACAAGAGTGACAGAGGGAGATCAAGTGAAGCTGCAGGACAGAAAAAAAAAAGAAAAAACAGTCATGGATAGAGAGAGAGAGAGAGGGAGAGAGGAGGGTGACAAAGCGAGAGTAAGAGACAGAGAGAGAGAACGTGGGAGAGAGCGAAGCGTCCTTTGAAGTTTGTTGGATGATTTTGGGCCTGCTGTTTAGGACACGGGCAGGTATGGTAAACACCGAAAGGCTTCTTCGAGCAGAGGCTTTGATCACAACCATGCTGAGAGATGATGTTGATGACTCAGTGGTGCTTGAATACTAAGGAGTGGCCACTACACACTCACACACACACACACACACACATACACTTAATACTGTAAGTGAAGCTTCTTGCATCTATGCCACATAAAAACACTATCAGACTCGCACAAGGAGAAGCTTTTTACTACTAATCTTTTATTTTAACTTTTTAAACTCCTCAAAATCTATTTTCTTTTCACCTTAACAGCGCGCTCAATACCATAAAACTCTTTAACACAGACTCTTTCCCGGTGATTGTGTTTCAAGCCTCAAAATGAGCCTTTTACATCCAGATGAGAGCCGGCGGCCAAAAGCCGAAACCTTCAGCTGCATCTGGCTAACCTCAGCAGACAATTCAATCGCACTGAGAGAGTGAGGAGAATCTGTGAGACATCAGGGGATTAGGAACGAAGTGAACCATCATATCATATTGCACAGGTTTACACACAGACATTATTAAAAAGAAATGGCTTGAAGCTGCGTAACAAAAAAAATAAAAAAGAACGTGTACTGAACAAGATGCACTTTAACACCAATCTGCTTTTTTAGGAGCATATTTTAAGATTCTTTCTCTTTCTTGAAGACTCTGCTGGGCTTAAAAGCAAAATAAAAAAAAAAATGTGATCATGTTTAAAGATCTATCTTTCTATCCTCCCTGAATCTAATTATCAAGTTTTCCTTCTTTTGGTACTTTTACGTGTGGAAATTATATTGACTGTCAATATGCCACAAATACAGAAAGCTATCTTTCTCTGGAAATGAAAGATAATCAAGTTTTATCAGCCGGAAAATAAGAAATGTATTCACTATTTCTGTCCCGGTGATAAAAGTTTACACAGAATGAGTAAAAGGATTACTGGAAATTTATCATTTTGCAGTGTACTTTGCTCTAAGCTACCTTAAAGCCCCTGTGTGTAGACTTTTGTATCACTGTACTCAGCAGGCGTCTGTCAAATTATTAAGATGGGATAAGTTTGGGGGAGTTTTTTTGCTGAAAATGTTTGTTTATTGAAAAAGTTGGAATTCACAAGACTGAGCACACACAGCAGGAGCTTTAAAGCAACTTCTTTTAAAATTTTTAATAAAAATGTATCAAATGCAAATTTTTATTGTAGGAGGATTTGTTTGTGGTAATGAACTCAAAGAGAATTCTCATCTGAATCTGCTTTAATAAGCTTTACAGTGAAAAGCATAAAAATGTTTTGCTAACCAGCTAAAACTTTATTGTTTTTGTTCACTCTCACAAGTCTCATGGCACCAGTTAGCAGCTAGCTGGCAAAGATTGGAGTTAGTCTCATATGTGCAAGTCATAAGTTAGTCTCAAGTCTTCACCTTTAAGTCTGAAATCCACATTTACTTTGGTGAGAATCAAGCGAGTCAAGTCTTCTTAATAAAATGCATAAATGATCTGAAGCCAAGTCAAACATCACCTAGCATTTTAGCTAATGTTTGACTAGCTAATAAGTAAGCTAACAAGACACATTGGCATATTTTTTGTTGGTTTTGAACTGATTTTTGGACACATTGCACCAGAAATCACCCAATCATGCTTCATTAACAAAACATAACCTTTTCTCATCTAAAAAAAGTGAATATTTAATAAAAAGCATCAAATTCAAGTCTAAGTCAAGTGTCAAAGTATGACTATGAGGTCAAGGTCAAGTCAAGTCTTTCATCTATCTGTCATGCGAGTCTCAAGTCCTCAAATTTGCCACTCAAGTCTGACTCAATCCCCCACAAGGTGAATTTATAGTGGAGTATTTAGCTGCTAAAGCGCCCGAAACCAAATCCTCCAAAAATGCACATGGAAAAAAAAGACACACTGATATCCACACCGACACACACACACACATCACACACATCTGTTCTCTAAAAAAAAAAACCAACATGCCATAAATGTGAGTGCATTCCCATGTCTTTTTGGCTGGTGCAGTGTGTGTGTTTAATTCCAAATGACACACAGTCTAAAAAGGAGGGGATGCAGGGACACACACATACACACCCACACACCCACTTGAGTACACACAAAAAATGCACAGCCACATGTACTGTTTAACAACTCAGAGCAGTTGCACACACCAGCACAGTGCACACACACACACACACACCTGCACACAGCGTTTCCTCTCGCCTGGGTGTATTAGGGATGCAGACAGTGTCACAGGAGCAGGGCAGGGCGCTGAGTAGCTTAATACAACCTAATGTATCCTGGCACACTGGCCCTTTCTCCGATTGAGCATCCTCACTCATGGAGACCCACTTTACCAAGCAACAATTTAGCAACACACACATACAGACACAAACACACACACATCCACACACATACACTTTATTGTACGCCTAAAGTACTAATGCTCAGATGGTAGTCATCCATAAATGTATCAGTGCACAATCAATAGCAGAGCACATTTGTTTCAGATGAAAAACCACAAATGTACAGATTGAAATGAAAGACAAAACTTTTTCTCCATCTGCTCTTCCTCCAGCTGGCCTCCTCCTCCTCCTCTTCTGTTCTCTCCTTTCTGTCTTGTTTTACTCTCATTCCATGCATCCTCATTACCCCCCCCTCCTCCTCCATCCCTTTTTCTTTTTGTCTTTCCCTTTTCTTTTGTCCTCATTTTGCACAAATCTCCATTCCGCCCTTTCCTTTTCTTTCCTCCGTCTCCCCTCCCTTCTGTTCTCTCCTTTCTGCCCTTTTTATTCTCATTCCGTGCACCTCTCCCCTCTGTTTCTCTCTCTGCCTTTTCCCTTTAGTTGTTAATCAGAGTTGATTGGGAGCAGAGAGAGCCGAGAGGAGCTCCCCAGTGGATCAATGCCTCTAAATGATCTGTTCAAGGATCCCTTTTAGAACCTGCAAAACTCGCTCTGATAGGGCACCGAAGCATGAAGCCGCTCATTTCACATCTAACTCACTTCCTGATTTGCCCTCTGGGAGAGGGGTAGGACTGCCGTTATAGGGATAATTTGTCCCAAAGCTAAATATCCCACTAACTAAAAGTGCTTAGACCAAAATGTCTTCATCCCAGACAATCAATTACTGCCAAGGTGAGGGGGGAAAATGATGAATTTGTTTAAAAACACTCAATCTGTGCGTGCCCGCCATCTGAGACGTCGAGAATTGCCCGACAACTTGGTTTGTTTGTGCTCATTTGATTGGAGACATTTTCCTGCGTCTCAAATTTAGGGAGGTTGGAGAAACAAGATTTGATAATGTGCGGCAGCTGAATTTTAAATGTTTTCTTTTTTTTTTTTTCTTTTTCCTGTGGTACATTTGAAATTAAATTGATCAAAGCCTTTGTGATGTTAATGACGAGCACCATGAAGAAGTGGCCGGTGCAGACACAGACGCACACATGCACACAAAGAGACTTCAAATTACGTTGCGATACTCCAACTGATGAATATTAAGCAGCCTTCAAAATGTGAGACGGTTTTACTGAAGAATGTCTCACAGTGAATCTTTGAATTTTGAATGACTGCGAGCTGTTAAAGATGCTAAAACAATACAAGATTATCAAGTGGTACCCTTGAGACATATTATTTATGGAGAGCTGGTAAATAAAATATCCAAAACATGAAATATTTAAATAAACTGATGTTTTGTATTTTCACACAGATGGATGCTGATATGAAAGAAATGTTATATATAAAACAGATTTATTTTCAGACTTGTGCTTAAAAATGCAGCATTCTTGGTACTGATTCAGCATTAGATGTGAAATATTGATCAGTTATAGCTTTAAGAAGTGTATTAATTTAAAATGAAAGTATCATATTAGGGTAGTAAACATAAGGATTTCCAGCACAGTAAGACTCTTTATAAAGATAAAGCATTTTTCTTGTTTTAATAAAATCAAATGAAGAGACCAAAAAACCAGCAATGAACAGAATCTAATAACTAATATCGTGTGTGTAGCTTAAAGGCAGATATGCATTAGCTTATTCCTTTATTCTATTATAAGCATGGAACACTGTAGTTTATGGCTTGGAGATGATTAAAACACACCATCCTCCTGCTGCTGCAAACACCCACCAGAGCACCAAATGTGTATTAATCCACAGCCCAAAATAACACTTGCTGGGAACCACAAAGCTCAGCTCTTTCTTTTTTCTTTTTTTTTTCTTTTTTTCTAAATATCATTGTGTGTGCATTTGTTGTAAAAGATTCATGTCGTCAGAACAAACAAGAGAGCCACAGGCAAGATGGGAAAGTCAAAGTTTGTACAGAAATGCAGACTGCATATTGCTGTTGGTTTTGCTACTTTTCAAGACGTTTGTTTACAATAACAAAAAGATATATAGAATAACAGCAGCTTTTATGGTTTAAGAGTCGCTGTCTCACTCCAGTGACTTCCGAGACTGTAGGCAGAAGTTTAGTTTCCTCATCAGTAATATTGGCACCACAACATAAACACACAAAAAAAGAGCCCGTATTATGCAGGAGAAAAAAAAAAAAAGCAGCCATATGTTTTAAATGTACTTAAGATGCTTTGCGAAGACTGTCGAAATGGGAATCACCAGCTGAGTTCCAGCACCATATTATTTATTTCCATATGTTACCTGCAATTAATTCACAAGTGCTTTGACATAGCGCCAGAGGGAGGAAAATTACAACACTATACCCCCCCCCACCACCTCCTGCGATGACTGCATACACTAACATTTCTTCTTCACTAACCTCTGACCCACTTCTATTCTACCATGTCAACCTCAGTGACCCGTTTGTGTACAGAACTAAGTGGACATTCTGCACAGCCGCCTCTATACACTGCTTTAGGGGTTGGGATAATAATGTGTGCTCTCTACCATCACATGACCCACTTCTCTTGAGTATCGTTCGAGAGGGCTCATTGAAGCACACTGACTGCAAAAAAAAAAAAAAAAAAGACGATAATCCAAAAGATGCTAATAATTCCCATGAAGCGAAATTAAAATAAAATCAGTTACTATTCAACACTTTCTCATAACCGGAGGGATTATCATTGATTTTTCTGGCCTTCTCTTTTCTATTAAATAAGGTTTAAAAAAAAAAAAACACCCTCCAGGATGTTGTTGCTGTAAACTGCCATGACTCAGGTGGTTTGAAGACCCCCCCCCCCCATCAGAAAGCATTTGTTGAAGTGTCCTTGAGCAACTCGTGGAGTCTCTGAAGGGTTGCTTTTCCGTTGAGCGTGACCTCGAATCTTCCTGTTGAAATGTACAAACATAAAAACGAGCCTAACGGTCTTAACAGCACACAGTTTCATGCTATTACAGTACTCAGCATGACTAAACCAAGTGGAAGCCGACAGTTTCCTTTACGCTGTGCAATCGCACAGAAATGTACTGTTTTCAAACTGTAGAAGATGTTATGGGTTTACTGCTCCTGGACCTCCTCCCTTCTTCCTGTTGATTCTGTGCATATTCCTGAGCCTGCATGAGATTGTTTTTTATGCGTAAGGACATTTTGATTTACTGTTTCCTCTTGTGTTTTTGCAGGTTCTGGCACGGGGAGTACAGGGTGGCCGTGAACATCAATGACTATCTGGACATCTACTGTCCTTATTACGAGGGTCCTCCGTCCCACGGGCGCATGGAGCGTTACATCCTGTTCATGGTCAACCACGAGGGCTACACTTCCTGCCAGCACAGGATGCGTGGCTTCAAGCGCTGGGAGTGCAACCGTCCCAGCGGTCCTGACGGACCCCTGCGCTTCTCAGAGAAGTTCCAGCTCTTCACCCCCTTCTCCCTGGGCTTCGAGTTCAGGCCTGGACACGAGTACTACTACATCTGTGGGTTATCAGCCAAGCAGTGTGTTTGTGTGTGTTTGTGTGTTTCTTTGTTTGTGCAGGCAAAGGGTGTTTGTCTGTTTGTTGTGTGTGTGTGTGTGTGTGTGTGTGTGTGTGTGTGTGTGTGTGCCTGTGTTTGCCCGTTAGCTTCTCTTCAGTATGCATTTGTTAACGGTATGTAAATATGCAATCAACAGAAGCTGATTGAGAGAGTTCTCAAACACGACCCACCGTGTCGCTCGCACACCCACAGGCACGCACAAACACACCTTCCATCTATCTTTCACTTTCGCTCCCACCACTCTCTCTCTCTCTCTCTCTCTCTCTAATCTCTTTATTTCTTGATGTAGCTCTCTGCTTCTGTTGAGATCATAAGTGGTGTGCTCAGCAAAGTGGTAAAAATGTCACCAGGCGTAGTTTGTAATCATTTTTATATTAGCTGTATTGATGTTTCTCCTCACTTCAACAAGTGATGTATTAGTATCACAGATGGGCCTTGCCCCCCCTGAGACTGTTTTTCTGAACGGAGTTAAAAAGCTATCATTCCCCCCACCAGGCGTGGGACAAATAGTAGCTTCAAATTACTCTTAAACATTGTCTTTTAGCTGCTCGGTGTGCCAGATGGGTGGGATAGATTTACCGCATCCGGACAGTTAAGAGCAAGATCAGTTGGTAATCACAGAAAAGCATGTTAAATTGACTTTCAAAAAGCTTTGCTGTCACGTCCAAACTTTTCTGGCTCCTCACAGAGAAGTGCCACTTTTTTTTTTTTCTTTTTTTTTTTTCCTGTGCGGAGGCTGCAAGAGAGCTGGCTTGTGACAAGACATTTGCCTGCTTGAAGCCACAGACCAGCTGGGAGAATATGTGGAACGGAAATGATTTGGTTTGAGGGGGGGGGGGGGGGGGGGGGGGGAAGTTGAAAAATAAAAAAAAAAAAAAGGGACCCAAAAAAAAAAAAATGTTGGGGAAGTTT
>JAPZDV010000007.1:5300322-5333170 GCA_029814665.1 Acanthurus lineatus | reverse complement strand
CCCCCCCCCCCCCCCCCCCCCCCCCCCCCCCCCCCCCCCCCCCCCCCCCCCCCCCCCCCCCCACGGTCATAATACACTCAATCACAAGAGGTCGCCTATCAAGAAAATGTATGCGCAGATTGTTTTAAACGCTCAAGCAAACAGTTTATTCTTTTGTTCGTCTGGCACACATATCAGTTGAAGGATGCAAACTAAGCAGCATTTCCTTAGATTAATCTAAACTTTTGCAAGGACGCATTAGTGGATTGGTTTTGGGGAAATTACTGTGCAAAAAGTAATCATTTTGTAATTGCTATTTGGTTCAACAAATTAAATCTTAGGGATATAAATTAGTGAAGTCATCTCATTAGTCTCTCACTTGGTTTAATTTTTTTGTGTTACTCTCTAAAAAAGTCACACCAAACCTTATTTGTCACCGGTGTCTTGTTCTGAATTTGTTAAAAACACAATTACTTTACAGCAGACCTGAGCGCCATTTCCGCCGCTATGCAGCCTGACACAGGTCTCTTCATTTCTCCCCCCCGTGTTACTGCTGCACAGTTGACTGAAAAGTGACCTTAACCTTTTTAGCAGGAGATGAGGCATTCCCACCGTGACCCATAATGGGATGAGGGTCCTCCTCCGCCGGTTTCACGTCGGCATACGAGTGCGACATATTTCTTTGTCGGGTTTTTTTTACCCTTGGACGGTGATTCTGACCTCTCAGTGATATTCTCCTCGTACAGACAGATGAAGGAAAGAAGCAAAAAAAAAAAAGAACCTTGACTTAAAGCAGTGGTTCTTGAACTTTTTTCTGGCGTGTGGAAAAAAAGTTCACACACCTCCATCCTGTAAATTTTAATCAATCGTTTCCTGGTCATCCAGCACCTGCAGAGGCTCTATGACTCACCAGAAGTGAAAGTTAATTCAATTTGTTGTAGCATTTTGTGTTAAGATTCTCTTTCTAATGTAGGAACTTGATTGACTAATGTGTCGTGATCGCTGAAAACCAAAGCATAATGTGCCGCACTGCTAAGTTACAGTCGGAGATAATATTAAAATAATTTGTCACCTCGAATGCTTTTTTGTCTGCAGAGTAACTTGAAAATCATTACTAAGTGTTTGCAAATATTCCGTTGCCTGAGTCGGTTGTCTGCACTGTCACAAAGACACAGCAGGCGCGAGTCAGAGAGCTAAAGAGGCGAAGATAACAGCCACCCGATGTCCTACTGCACTTCTCCCAGTTGGCACACACACACACACTCACACACACAAACACACACTCTTTTGTTTTCTGTCTCATGTAAGGATGGACAGGGCCCCTCCAGAGTTGTATAGTTGCTGACTAGTATTGTGTTTCTGGGACCCCTGAGGGCAGTGTGTATTCCATAAGATTGGAGAGTGTGTGTGTATCTGGTGTGTGTGTGTGTGTGTGTGCGTGTGTGTGTATTGCATGAGGGGGGAGTGGTGGTTGTGGGGTCAGTTGTCAAGCGATTGTGAGTGCGTGAAAGGCCATGTCCATCATCTTGACTGACAACCACACACGTTTTTGTCTCACACTGTTTCTCACATGCACACACAGACACACACACGTGCAAGCAGTCACACACACACACACACGGTAACACGCACGTGCACAGGTCAGTAGTGATGTGGAACGAAGGCATGTTGACAGTTTTTAACCATCCAAGCCCTTCCTATTAGCGTGTGTGTGCGCGCTTTTCCCTTCCACGTAATGAAACCCATCGATCTCTGATGGCGATCTGTGGCCAGACCTGTGTGTGGGTGTGGGTGTGGGTGTGTGTGTGTACGCATGTCGGTGTGTGTGTTTGTCATGTGGCTGACATGTTGACAGGTCTGCTCCACCCCTTACTTCTCCACCCCAGCTGCCAACTGATGAGGTTGAGTGATTTTGAATGGGGTTTTTTTTGAGGAGACTCTGGATTGTGGATGTGCTGGGAAACAGAGGCGCTGGGAGAACTGATAAGACTTCTTAAAAAAATTTAAAAAGTGAACATTTTTGGAGGGAGAGGAGAAAAGGAATGGATTGGGGGAAAATATCCAGTTCTCCACTTCTAGTCCTTTCTTCACAAAATGTTGCCATATGTCACTAAAACAGCAGGAAACCCGAAAACAAAGACACACACGGGAGAGAAAGTTCGATACAAAACTGGCAGGACTTCATAGAGGACCAGGTGGGACCAAAGGTGGATGATTTGAAGAAACTTGAGGCAAAGGCAGTGGGCTATAGGGAAGCCATAAAAGGGTAAAGGAGGTGAAGGGCAGAGAGAAGGATGGAGGGAGGAGTTGTGGGCAGAAAAAGAAGGAGGAGAGGGCAGAAGAAGGGTCAGATTTATTTCCTGTGCGCTGTGGATCTTGATGATGGTCCCCTCTAGGGTCACTATGGGCTCTGGCTATGCGGATTTCCTCTAGGGAGAAGGCCAATAGGTCTCCACGCACACTCCTGCAAGCACCAGCATGTGTGCACATTCATTTTGGCGTGTGGGTGTGTGCATGTGTGCGTGTGCGTCGGCACGCGTGAGCGGTCGCAGAGAGCTGGTCACCATTTCCCTTGAGGTCTCCAGCTCTATTTCACATCAGAGTGAGGTGGGACTAAAAACCCAGATTCAATTTCATTTACTCGACTTTGAAGTTTGAATCACAGTAACTTTTTAACATTTTTCTCACTTTTTTTTTTTTTTTTTTTTTTTTCCCCGGCATTCAGCCGGAGCAGCACGGTGTCTCAGTGGTTAGCACTGTCACCTCACGGCAAAAGGGACCTGCGTCTGTGGGGAATTTGCATGGATTTACTTCCCCCTATTCCAAAGACATTCAAGTCAGGTCGATTTGAGAGCCAATATCCCCCTTAGGTATGAATGTGAGTGTGACTGAATCCGAGTGTGTGGGTGGATCCCTCACAGACTTGTTTACATCGCCTCAAGTGTTCAGTATGTTTACGGGAGTTCACAAGCTCAGGAGCATTGGTTTAAAAGAGCTTAAAAGGACATAATATAAGAGACTCTCCAACTGCTTGAAGCATTAAATGTAACGCGGAAAAAGTTTCAGGCTGCATTAATGACTAAATTAATGTCAAATTGCAGAAAAACCTTCTCTGATATTTGTTTTATGCTAATTACAGTTTAACAGGTGTGTTTTAATTTGGCTGCAAAAGAGGAAAGTCTACAAATGAGACAGAAAAAACTAATCAGTGACCAAAGTGTGTTATTATTATGTTTTATTATAAAATTACCTCCTGCCAGCCCATAAATAGATACAGGTTGAGGTTTTGTGTCTCTTTGTTTTGGAGATCCAACCTCTGACATTCCTCTGGGGCCTTAGAGGTAATTTAAAGAGATTTAAATTTATTCGAGATTAGGTTTTACTTAATTTTAATAATATTGACTGAAGGAATAAAAGGCAATTTACCCTGCATTTTGTTTCTTATTCTATTTTTTTTCTGTCAATATATCCCATTAATAGATGTTTGCCTGTTTCAGTACTGTCTGACTTTGCTATATTGTCTAGCAGTCAGTGCCAACACTACTTATTCTAGCTGAAGACATAGAAAACCAGGTCACATATCACACAGGTCAGGCCAGGTCACAGTTGTTTTGTTATTTTTTTTTAAATCCATGGGGAACTTGCTAGAACAGCAGGGCAGTGTAGTTTTTTAGCAAGAGTTGCTCGAGGATGAGTGAATTTTGCATTCACTGGGAACTATTTTCTGTTGCGGATCAATACACATCCTGTTCTCTTGAATATTGATGCAGCAGGATGGTGTATGTAGGACCGACTCAAAATAAACCAAAACTTCCATTATAATGAAGTGTTAAGTCACCAGCGACAAAAGTGTGGTTCATCATTGTGTTTTCATGTGTTTTATATGCAATAATGTGGCATAAAGGAATAAATATTTTTGTGTAGGATTAATTAATTGTTGTTTTTTAGGGGGTTTGTCAACAGAAAGAAAAATACAAATGAAATAAATTTTTGTTTGTTTGGAAGAGCAGTAGCAGTTAGCATGTGATTTTTGCCAAGGCCACAATTACAATACTCTATCTGCAAACTCCTAGTCTATCCTGCCACCTAATAATAAAGACAATAAGCCTCACAGCACTCAGAGACAGAAGAAAATTCAAAGGGAACTTTTATGAAATGTTTTCAATTACTTTATGAGCACAATCAGCAGCGCAAATCGCTTCATCTCTCGACTAATCTCCTCTTTCAATCTCTCTGCTTTCTGCAGCGTCTCCTCACCCAAACCACGTGGGGCGAGCATGTCTAAAGCTGAAGGTGTATGTCAGACCTCCAGGTATGTCACGCTCTAACTACACACACACACACATGTACACACACACACACATGCACACAAACACACAAACACGCAAACACAAAGGTCCAGATTGGCTATCAGAGGAAAATTAGGGGGAATAAGGGGTCTGATAGAATGCCCCGGCAACACTCTCTGCTCTGATTCACAGACCAGCCAAGCAACACTTAACACACACACAGAAAAAAAAACACACACACACACACACACACACACATACACATTCTGACGCATTCACAGAGACAAGGAGAAGCATGCGCATGCACACAGGCACAAAGTGGCATACGCACTTCACATCAAATCACATCACATCACACTGGGTGTGAGGGAGACCTTCTGTCCTTGCAGAAAGAGAACAGAGCAGAGCTGAAAGTGCTCTCTAAAAATGGTACCAGGCCTCTACAACACTCCACTAAGCTAGATCCGCTCATAAGAAACAAGAGAGCAATCTAATAATAAACCCATCGAATGCTGTAGAAATCTAATCTAATAATAGGCACTTCATGTTTTTTAATAAAATTCTCCTTATGCATTAGACTCGTGGTAAAAAATGAAGCTTGACTTGCTCACCATATAATATTGAGTATTCGTCTCCAAGTAGCATGCAGCCTGCTAATATGAATACTCCTTCATATATCAGCGCAGACAGGGTGCAGCACTCATAAAAAGTGCACCATGTTGGCCTGTGATGTTGCCGTTAAAAATTTACTCAGCAGAAAGATTGGTCTACATGGGGTAAAAATGCTGCTGGCATTAAGTTACTCTTGTGTTAGCTTTCATAAAATCTACCTGTACGTCTTTCAAAGGCGGATCGTACCTCGTGAGTTCTCGACTTGAGCCAACTAAAGACCGAAAACCTGGGTAGTAACACATCTTCCAAGATAATGACGCGGCTTTGGAGATCTTCGTAAAAAGGATGAGAGTCGGTTTTTGCAGCTTTCCAGGCTTTAGATCATCCCATATCTCGCTAAAGGGGCAGAAAATTCCCTCCTCCTTCATAATTACTGAAACAACATGCATTCTTTTTATTCTGCCATTGCTGAAGCTCCTCCAAGAGTTTCTGCCTTTTTTTTGTGCTGTTAAAGTAATCTGTCTGACATTGCAACTTCCATCTCATCTGTGAAATGTTGTCACCAAAGTGAGCTGTGAGCGATGGCACATGTGTGTGAGTGAATGTGTGTTTTGTGTGTGTGTGTGTGTGTGTGTCAGCTGCTCCAGATTCTGAGTCTCTGTGATTAAACTGTAATTAGGTTGGTTAAACCCCCTGCAGAGCTCAGTTGCTGTCGTCTTCTCCTCCTCCCTCCTTCCTCTCCTCATCCCTTTCTGACGCCTTCTGTCTGCCTCTCCTCGCCTTTTGAAGGATGGGAGTTTTATGGTTTGTAATTCACCCCCACCACCATCATAGTTCCACTTGTCTATCCTGTCTTTTTTTTTTTGTCTTCGTTATTGTCTGTGTGTCCCTCTCCGTTCAGAGGTTTTTGTCGTTTCTTTTCTCTCCTTTGTTTCATTTCAGATGGGTCGGGATATGATTCTCCGGAGCCCTTCCTGACTGATGGAGGTCCAAGCTGGAGGCCAGGGTCCGTGACCCTGTCGGCTGCTCTGGCCTCACTGCTCCTGGGACTCTTCTCCTGGCTGTGACCCTTCTCCTTCTCCTCCTGGAGCTCCCACCCAGGGTCGCTGGGCTGGGCTGGCTGTCCCTCTAAATCCACCACCCCTCAGGGAAGCCCTCTGTCTCCGTCCTCCCTTTCTCCCACCTCCACCTCTACAGGACCACCAACCACCCACTGCCAGCCCCTTCTATGGCCCAGCCATGGACACCCTTTCCAGGCCTGGCTGAGAGTGTTGGATCTCAAGATGTCCGGGGAGCTTCTCTTCATCTCTGATCCCTGAACTCGGGGTGGAAAAGCCCCTCTCAGATGAAAAACACAAGAGAAATGAAAACTGCACTCATATCAGGGGGTCCTTTTTGATTTGACTATTGACTCTTGGCCACTGATGGGGTAGATGTAGCCGCGGCTATGATTAAATTTGTCGTTCCAGTGAAATTCCTATCATCCAATCGCTTCAGGATACATTAAGCGATAGGCCTGGATGCACAAAAATTGGATTTTTCTCACATTGCTGTCCCATCGTCAAACCAAGAATTGAAAGTGGCCAAGCTTGCATTGTAATTGAAATTCTATACTATCTGGACCCGGTCCAACTGCAATGAGAAAAAAAAAAGAGAAAAATGTATGGAGATGGAGGAGAAAAGTGACCCAGCCTGTGCAGGACAGAGAGGGAAAACAATGCGGGCACAGATTTAAATGAATACGACCCTATGGGAAATGTAATATTATATGTGTTGATATTTTCAGACCCAGTCTAGATACACAGCAATGAGATTTAAATATAATACAGTTTGGATTTTTTTTTCTTTTTCTTTTTTTTATTTTAATGAAAAGTCAGATATTATAATGACAAGTATAATCATAGCCTGTTTCAGTGGGAGGGTGGGGTGTTCTGGGTGGGTTTTGGTCAGGTGTATATTTTCAGGTGGGATGTGTTTTTGTCTTATTCATGTTTCTAAACAAAGCATTTATCACAGCCTGGCCAGCGCGGGCGTCTTCAGCACTGTCTAATGTCGATTTGGGTCGGGTGACTTTTGGAACCATGACTTTCTCATGTATGAATGTACCACTGGTCACCCACCTCTTTGTCTCTCTGTATTATTATGACTGTGGTCACTTACAGTACCTTCTCTTGGACTGGCAGGATGAATGAGTTGGAGGGGAGGTTTTTTTTTTTTTTTTTTGGAGGGATGGAGGTGGGGCGGGCAGGAGGCGCGGAGGGGAAGTAAGCATGAACGGAGGACAGGTGAGAAAAGGAGGCGACACTCAAGTTGCATGACCACTGTGAAACCTTCAGATCAATCTCGTTTGTAATGATGATATATTTTTTCATGGGGAAAAATCAGACAAAAAAAAAAAAGAAAAAAAAACCCTGCTACCGCTCTCTTGCTCTCCCTGAGACTTTTTCAGACATCAAAAGGGAAAATTCAACCTCTCTCCTCACGCGGTTTCTCCTGTCTGGCTCACAGTCGTTGATGGATTTGCTTGGGCCGGCAGATAAATGGACCCACAGGGTGAAACTGACTGGAAATCAGCCCTCAGAGCCCAGGCCAGATCACAATGGACGTAAACACTGACTGAAGCCGGTCTCGGGTCTGAGGGGCTAAACCAATAAGGGAAGCGAATAGACTGTGGCAAATGAGGCGAGGTGTGTGTGTGTGTGGTAGCATCACAAAAAAACACACATGCGCATGCACACACACACACACACACACACACACACACACACACACACACACACACACACACATACACACAGTTTTAGATAACGGGACTGCTCCTCTGAGCATTCATGGATATGACTTTAAAAGGAACAGCACAAAGGGGGCGGGGGGGGGTGCCGGAGGATGGAGGGGTAGGGAGAGAAAGTGTGTGTGTGCGTCATGGGACTGAGACTTCTTCAATGTTGGGAAGTGAACATAATGAGTAAGCACTGTGAACACACACATGCATACACACATGAAGACCCATGTACAGACACACACACACAGACAGACAGACAGACAGACAGAGTGCAGACATATGTAGAAATGCACATGCAGATCTAGACATTTACAAGACATAGCATGCACATACACACATGTACAAAGACACACACACACACATATACACACACACACACACAAGAAGACACAAACATGGGGAAGCACTTCCTTCCCTGTTTCATCTTATTTTTGTAGCATTTAAAATCACTGTTAATTACTCCTGTGTGGGATGCAGTGATGGGTTATAGCCTGTGGAAGATTAAAAAAATTGTGTTTTCTCTTCTTCTATTCCACTGATGCTGTCCTTCTATCGTTCTTCTTCTCTGGTTTGTGATCCATGGTTGGTAGTGGTAGGATGCCTCCAAGGTCTGAGCGTCATGTATGAGTTTGTCTCCTTTTCTGTTTGTGGTGTTTTTTTGTGGAAGCTGACCTCAGTCATTAAAGTCAGTCAGTCAAAAGTAAACACAGAAGTCAGAGCAAGGAGAGAAACACACAAATAAAGATTGTCTTTTTGTCTACTCGAAAAAAAAAAAAAACCAAGCCAAGTGAGTGGATTTTCTTCAGTGGGAATGTGAATTAATTTTCATTTGATGTGTTTTCCCCCCCCTCGAAGGGCAGATGATTGTATTCACGTATTTGATTGCACCTGGGTCTGTATTTTGCCCGGTCGATCTCTCACTCTGACGTCAGAGTCTTGGGACGGTGAGCGCTGAGCTCTGCCAGTCAAAGCATGAAATTATTCAGATGAAATCACCCTCTCCAATCTTCAGCTGTTTCTCCCTCAGCGATGTGACAGCTAATCTGAACTGCTGACAACACGGAGACTGAATAGCTTGATAGCCTTTCCTCTCTTGTTTCAATCAGATTTCCGGCAGGGTGGCCTCCCCGTGATGGAAAATCACCAAGTTCATTTACTCAAGTACTGTACTTGGAGGTTCTTGTACTTTACTTGTATTTCCATAGTCTGCTACTTCATGCTTCTGCTACACCACAGTGAAGAGGGAAATGCTGGGTTTTTCTCCACCTCATTCATTTAAAATCCGTTTTTAATAATAACTATACAGATTTTAATTGAATATACATTTTGCCATTTTTACACGTTTGATGTGCAAATAACTGGCACTTACCAAAAGTTTTGTAATTGTTCTGACAGTTGCCTCAAAGGGGGGTGTGACATGGCTGCAATGTAATCTTCTGGGTCAATTAAGTCCACTTAGCAAGTTATTTTTTTGCCACTGACAGGCTGCAATAGTTATTCAAAGTGTCTGAAAACCTTATGGAATGAATCTCTGCAGAAATAGACCTTTTTGTTGCAACGTCTCGTAAGATTTCAGTGCAAGACTTTTACCTGTGGAAGACTTGTGTTTCTGGATAATCAAAAAAGATTTTAATCCTAAAGAAAAATAACAATATTGGAAAATACTTTGATCAACATCGCATAATAATTGCAACCTGCAAAGAGTTAGTGGAGGTATAAAAACGGTCATAGTTGTCCCAAATGATTGCATTGAAGACCTTGAGGCAGCAACTGGAACAGCTACAAAAATTTTGGTAAGTACTAGTCACTTCACACCAAAACATCAAATAAAAAAGGCCCAGGTTTAAATTTAATACAATTCAGAACATTGACTAAAGAGGCTGGGGTTTTAATATAATACAATGTTCATTTTTCACCAAAAAAAACCTGAGTGAAAACACTTGAAACACAAAAAAATCAAAATATTACAAAAAAATTGATTCTTGCCAGGGTGGAAATGCAGATGTATAAATACAACATAAAGAGTGGCAATAAAAAAACGAAGAAAGCAAATAAATCATGATGTACATGAACCATGTGACATAACGTGCACTCAACAATTAATTTAGTTAATCAGTGCTTCGTTTGGATGGAAACTTGGCCTACCAGATGTTTTGATTTCCAACAAAGATTGATTTCCCCCTTTAAACTTCTCATATTTAAATAACTGCTTGAGGCCAGATGTGGTAAAATAATCCATTATTTCATTAAAAAAAATGTTTTTCCTCCATCTTTCATCATCAGTCATGTCTCAGCCACTCAGATTTATCTTGTGACCCTTCGGAGGGGGTCTGACCCCTAGTTTGGGAACCACTGGACTGCACGTAAAGTAGTTAAAACTATCACTACAGCACCTCAACATGTCTGCAACGGTGAAACACTACTTCAGTATCAACCTATTTATCTAATATGTGATAAAAGGCAAGTCAAGAGCCATTTATCTACAGAATAAATACCTTTCATTTAAGAACTTTATATATATTTTTAAGATGGTATTTTTTGTAGTTTTATTTCAAAAGAATTTTAAATGAAGGACTGTTACCTGTGTATCTACATTGCAACGTGTCAAAAAGCTTTTTCCATCACTGTGGCCTGCGGGTTGTTAGATCAGCACCATATCTCAATATTTAAAAGTCAGATGTCCTTAAGCAAGAAATGTAGACATTACTTACTGCTGATGCTTCAGGGCTAAATGTCTAAAGAGTGAATATGAAATGTCTCCTCTCCTCTTTGAGCTCAAGGAGTTTTTTTTTTTTTTCCAGATCCAGAAATGAACAGACAGACAGACAATAGACACTTTGCCCCACTGGGCCTTGTAAGGGTCAGTGCTAGCTTGAAACATTTATCAGCCCTGTTTTAAAAGCGTTATTTGAAACCACTGACTCGTCACTTTTGGCAGCATGATGCAAAAAGAACATCAGAAACGTTGTTTTTGGGGAAAACTGAGGAACATGAATAATAGATGAGCTCTGGCTTGCCATGTTTGGCCCTCCTGTGCAAAAGGGGCTAATGGCTATCGATGTCTCTAGTTTCCATGAAATTGCTTCATAGAGAGCTCGGTTCAAATGGAGAAAGGGTAGATTCGAGTGAAAGGGAAACAAAGGGATTGAAATTGTCTCTGAATGTTGAGGTGCATGGTTGGTCAGCCGATTCCTTTGCCCCCGACTAGTATCAGGTATCAGTGGAATTAGCGTAAAATTAAGCCCTGATCAAGAAAAAAAGGCCTCGAGACCTTCCCATGTCCCAAAGCTTGTGAAAGGAAAGATGGATGTGTGATACAACTGGCCCAGAGCCAGGATTGAACAGATGTTCTCCTTGAAAATCATGAGAAACTAGGGATCTGGGATATGTCGCTGACACACATGCTCATGGGCTACACACACTATTCTAACCCCGCACATATTCCGTTCCAGATTTAATTAGTCACCTTATTATTTTGGCTGTTCTCATTGGCTTACGTACATGTGGGACAATAATTGGCAAGAATAAATTTGGCCTATATGATGTTAGTTTTGGCAACCACCAAAAAGG
The DNA here is from genome assembly GCA_029814665.1 of Acanthurus lineatus. Lineage (NCBI taxonomy): Eukaryota > Metazoa > Chordata > Actinopteri > Acanthuriformes > Acanthuridae > Acanthurus > Acanthurus lineatus. Next base: position 5,321,938 of record JAPZDV010000007.1, on the reverse strand, counting down.
AACGCCAGGAAATGCAGATGGCGACCCCTCCGCATTCTTTTCCTCTGTGTTTCTATCCTTTCATATCCTCTGTTGATTTCTTGCTCTCGCAGGCACATTATTAAGCTATAAGCTAATCCATTCTTCCCTCTCCCCTGTACTTTTGTCTCCTCGTATTCAACTAACTGGCATGATTTAGGAATTATGGAATTAGGGCAGCGCTCCCATCTCTATTAATGAGCAACGGCATGATGAAAGAGCTTGATCCTGAACGTGCCATCTGTAGTCACTATTGCACATTCACTTAATCTATCTCCCTTTCTCTCTGTACTTTCTATTCTTTCACTTTCCTTCCTTCCTTCCCGTCTCACACTCTCTCTCTCCCACACACACACCCTCTGTCAAACGCTCCCACATTATACCTCACTCGTAATTACAGAGGAAATACTAATTCTTAGCTCTTCAAGCACTGCTGGATGTGGCGTGAAATGGTGAAATGGCACAGCAGGAAAGTTAACTATAGACCACACACCCATGCAAAGACACACACACACACACACACACACACACAGGAGTCCAGATGGACCGTGTGTTATTGCTGAATAATGCATACTATGTAGACTCAATAAAAGATACATGGGCAGAGAGAGCAGGGCACCATTCAGGCACCGTGGGCAGCTCTGTAAGGGCAGCTCTACAGCATCCCTTGTGCAAATTTAGAGCTGTCACAAAATGTACAGCTTGTAGGTATTTAGCTGTAGGTGACCCAACAGGGAATAATATTTAGCTGCAGTTAGAGAGGGGAAAAAAAAACAACTGCCTTATAGACATTGTCAGTTGATATGTTAGTGGGCACTATGCCCGGGATCTTTGCAGTCACCTTGAACAGGCTTTTGTGGTATAAACCATAGCTAAAAACTTGGGGAATTACACAGCAGATTCAGTGGCAGGAGCTCATATTTCAGAGCATCTCTTAGAAACGCCATGAAAAATATCCAGCAGTCTGTCTTCATGTAAAAGACCGAGAGGGAGGGGAGGTGGGGGGGCGAGGGGGAGGTCCGGGTGAAGGGTAAATGCTGCACTCATGTGGGGAAAATGAGCAGCGCCTCTTTTCCTCTGGAGTCATATGACAGGACATGCGCACCATCATATGCTGCGTTCAAGAGCTCATCCAAGGCTCCCTCTTCTGAGAGGTACAGTTTGAAATACAGTTCTTCCAAATAAAACGAAAGAAACAGAGAAAAATGAAAGCCGGCAGAATGTGCTACTACATTCCCAGATGTATTCTGGATTAAATTACATTAACCTAATGGTGAAGGCTTACAATGAATGTCACAAATAAAGAAAGATAATTCAAAAATGCGTGCTCATTATTTCGATTACAAATCAATAAGACTTACTGTTCAGCTTTATGACTCTCAGTCTATCTTACGTCACTAAAAGTCCCTTACATTTAAGCCGGCCCAAATAACATTTTACTTAAGTACAGGTTTGAGGTTGGCTCTACTTTTGCATTTCACTCTTCACTACTCTCTACTTTCACTTATCTGCGTGTATCAGAGTATTTCTTTGGAGTTGATTTATGGCCCGGCGTTAGAATTGCAATATTTCCGATAGCACTTAAAGGCACCAACCGACACACTTCGGACGAGCAGACGGTGGAACCACTGAAGGAATCCAGAAGTTCACAGAGCCAAGTTTACATACCGTAAAGAAGGAGGAGTAACACGATAATCTTTTTGAAAAACAAGGAGGGTTAACTGTAAGTATTTACTTGCCAGATAAACATCTCTCACCCTTTTTTTTTCCATCTCAACATAGTTGTGTAGTGGCGTGTGGTAGTTGACAGGAAAGCGGAACTAGCTAACTAGCAAGCTACAAGTTCTTTAGCTAGTTCAACGGATCCTGCTATGTTTACGATACTTTTAGCACAACGGCAACTTCATAGAAAATGTAAGAAAACTTTAAACTGCTTTATGAAACTTTAAGCAACTGTTCTGTCTCTTTTTCTACTGTTTCATTTAGTTTTAAAGTGTTAGTTATGGGAGTTAACTGCCACAACTTTGGTGTCTTGGGTGTGGGATAACGTTACTGCCGTTACAGTGCATTTGGACTATGTCTCGTATTGACACTAGCGTCACTTGTTTATCAGGTGACTCTTGTTAAATAGTTGCTCAGCACTAAACCTTGTCCCTCCATGTGCTAGTTAAGGTCAGGTGTGTGTTTACAATATTGCAGCTGTGTGAATACAACGGAAGTGATTAACCACCCTACGTGTTTTCTCCCCTGTCTTCCATTATGACTGACAGTTGTAGCGAAAACCGCTGACATTTGTTTTGTATGTACACTACAAATCATGCTTGGCGGAATAAAAGGTCACGATTTGAGCTTTGTCTGTACAGCATGATGTCTCTTTTGTGTGACATGTAACACGTGTCAGCATTATCAATTTAGTTACCAACTATCACCTAACCAAAATAAAAAGTTCTAACAATTTATTGTTGTGAGAAGAATGGTCGACAGAAAGCCCTTATGTGTGAACTTGATAAAGATAAAGAAGAAGGAAATGACCACAGCAAGATGAGAGTAAGAAAAGACGTCAGCGCGTTGTACAGTCAGATCTGGAGGAACTGGTTTGGGTAGAGGAACAAGAAAAGTGTTTCCCTGTAAGACCTATTGTGTTAGTCACTTTGCTCTTGCTGCTGAAGAAACTATAGCATGAACGGGTATGTCCCTTTGGGCTTATTTGATTATGTTTTTGCTATGAACACATATAGTGTAGTCCCTTTTAGTCTTGTGGTTTTGAGTGTTAGGTGTGAAAAATATAGGGTTTCTTGTTACAGTATGATAGGCTGAAATTGCACAGGGAACAAAACAATCTTGTATTTACCAGTGTGTGGCCTACACGTAACCTTTTCATCATCACTGACTCATGAGGATAAATCAATATCCAGCTATACAGAGGTTCACCTCACTGGCACATGTGATTGATTTCATGTTGACATGTTCAACTGCTTCTTGTTTTGGTTTGTTATTTCAAAAGAGCACAATATGTGTGAATGAGTTCTTCTTCAGTGAAACGGTCTATTGGTAACTCACATCAATATCTTGCCAAGTCTGATAATCAGTCAAAAAAAAAGCAGTGAAGCCTGTGCGAACCAAGTGCCCTATTTCTAAAAAAATAAAAAAGAAAGATAGAAATGCAGAGTCAACAACATTAAATCCTCTGATCTGTCTGCCAAGTAGACTATCCATTCTCCCTGTCCTTTTTTTCTCAGGATGTTAGTTTCTGTGGGAAAGGGAACTTGGATTCAGGGGTTATTTGAAAAACAAGAAAAAGCCCCTTGAACTTTAAAGGAAAAGAGGTTGACAGGAGAGGAAGGGAAAAGGAAAAAGGGTATAAAACAGTATTTCCTGAATGTAGGTATCTTGATAAACTTGGAATAGAAAGGCTGAGTGTTGTGTTTGTGGTTAACTGGGTCTGTCCTTGAAAGTGCAGTCTGTCTGCATGGCAGAAAACAAGCTTAAGTCACTGCTTATGATGATCCTGATCTCATGTTATCTTGTGCACCAAATGCTCTCTGAGTTGCCATTTTACTTGTCACTTCTGTGCGTCCTGTGATGCAGGACTGCTTGAAGGTCACTTGATGCACAAATAAGATTTTGCTTTGATTGGATTTGTATCTGCTAAACCCCTCTACATGGTAACCAACTCATGTTGGGATCAGGATGCATCTCCAAATGGATTACCTGCAAAAACACAGAAAAGACAGCTATGACTTGAGGTCTGTCTGCTGTGTTCTATGCATGAGAAATCAGCATAATTTACAACGGGTTTCTTATGAAAAGTACTGTAGGGGTTACCTTTTTGTGATATTTCTTTTGGAGCTGCACTGGATATTTTGAATCTCCTTTCACAATGTTCACATTCATATTCTGAATCAACATTCGCAAGCAGGGGCTTTCACACATATCGCAGGGTTGTGCAGCGTGTCTGGTGAATGCTGAGTTCAGAGGAGACTGAACTGAGAACTAACACATATAGAAGCTCACACCCTCTGTATCTACTGTAGTTCACAAGCTTATGCCTAATGTATAGTACTCTGACTGTTTGGGATGGATAAACACAAATGATCCCTTAGTCAAATACAGGCAAGTAGTGCAAGATAAAAAAAAATTGCCTTTGTTATAGTGTGATGACTTCCTCATGTTCAAGCCTCTTTTAAAAAAAACTGCCAGAGAATCTTTGAATGTAAAAAACAAAAAAATGTACATTCGGTACAGTTATAATTTCTTGTATAGTTCTATTCACCAAGATAGTTTTGCTTCACTGTTGACACAGATTTTCATTTCCTTTACCAGCAGGCCAGCTTAAGGTGTCCTCACTCGTAACACTCCTTAAAAATAGGCTGATTTGTTTAGGTTTTGCATCTCCGTTTCCTCCCCATACAAGTAATAGGAAAAGGTTTTATTTATTTATTTTTGTTGAGTTGTAGTGCTTTATGGCTGATGTGAACATTAGTGAGTGACCTTTGAGATCTGCTCCTCTTCCAGGCCGCAGAATATCGAGCTCGGTGCCACGGGGGGAGCCTCCAAACAGGACAGCAGCAACATGGCAGACATGACTGTGGAACAGATGACAATGAGGGCCAACGAAGTGACCGATCAGGTAATAAGTCACACACACACACACACACATATATACTAAATCCTACTTTCTCTCATTGTCTACTTCTCTCTTGAGTGACTGTGAAACTTGTTTTTCAACCTACCAAGTGTTTTAATATCAAATTTTGGCAAAAGCTTGCCAGCTACAAACAGAAGCCATGATGAAATTATGAGCGTGTGGACCATACTGAGCATACAGTTGGACAGTTGGGAAGTGGATAATGTTTGCAGGAGTGTTTTCAGAAGTTTCTCAGGAAGTTTCAATACTTTTTCTCATTAATTTTTTGTTTTATGGGTCAGTAATTTCCGAAGTAATTCTCTCTGACATTCCTTGAAAGAATTACATTTTTTGGTACTAATCGATACATGTTATGATCCAGTTAATAGTAATTCAGTGTTTTTCTTTAGCATGACTAAGAAAGTCAATGTTCATCCACATAACTTAAGCTCAACATACAAAAATGTAAAAATCGCCTACTGGCAAGCAAACAATTCAGTGTAAATGATGAATGAAGTTTCCAGAGTTCAGTTGGTAATAAAGGAATGTTTTTGTTTGGATTTAAATTGAGCTTTTACTTTTATTTTTAAATAATATGTACAAAATAATATTTCTAAGAAAATATTAGACAAAAACAAAAAAAAAAAAGACTTTCTTATTTCTAAAGTCTTTTATCAAATGTCACCCTTTGAATTCATTTTATCCCAATTTGGTGTTTGTGAAGGATAAAACTGCTATATTTTAACTTGCACCTTCCAAACCTGCATTACTAACCGATACCAAAAAGGGGGATTTTGGGTGTGGTGTTCATTTTAATTCATGAACAAAAGCCTGGTACACATATGCTAATTATACACAAACAAGCGATCAGAACAATGGATTTGTCTCAGATGCAAAACCTCAGATTCAAATTGAAATAAAGCCAAATGAGTGCTGCAGGAGCCGAGACTGCAAAGTCTTTATGAAATAGTTTGGCCCTTTTTTGTTCATTTGCTTTCTTGCGAAAGGAAGATGAGAGATTCAGAACCACTCTCATGATTGTTGACTAAGTGGGAAGCCAGAGCCAGCAGGCGGTCAGCTTAGCTTTGCATAAAAACTGGGAGCTGGGGGGAACCAGCTAGCCTGGCACTGTCTGAAGGTGAAAAAAAATCCACCTACCAGCACCTCTGAAGCTCACTCCTGAAAAAAAAAAAAGGTTTTGTTTTTTTGCAAAAACAGAAGCTAGGATAAGGTCATTTAATGCTGTTTTGTGGTATCAGTTTCTCAAATAAATCAGTAATAAAGCAAATAATAGTTTTTCCCCCAAAATGTCAAACTACTTCATATTCCTATTCCTTTTGTGCCAACGTGTAAACACTCAGAAGTAAAATGTTTAAATCTGCAACAGTAGAGCAGATAATCAAATGTATAATCGGTTTATCATGTAATATCCGCATTACTATTACTGAAACATTTGATTTAATCAGGCCCGGAAAAATAATCAAGATTTATCATTATTGTGATTAAATAATCGTTTTAGCCATTTCCATGTTGAAAATAAGCGAATTTTGGCTTAATTAGAAAAGCATCAACAGGGAGAAGAAATCACACATACACACATGTAATCCTGAGTTGTTTCTGTACAACACTGAAAGAGCAGGGATGGCTAATTATATTCATTGCATTCACAGTTGCTTATTAAGCCAGGCGTTTAAAGGAAGTGTGTGACGCTTTTTACGCCTAATTTACCCCGATGGGTCCCTTACCCCTCTGCGGTTTTGACAGCTTGAATGTTGTCAGCTATATCGATGCGTTTTATTATCAAGAAGATAATTGTTTAATCATCACTCAAGGGCATCATACAATTAACCATCTGATTCAAACGGAGGCCAATTAGCTTACTCTAACTGAGCTTGTAGCTTTGCACTTCACCTTCATCTAATTTTGACTGTTCTAATCGTCTGTCTGCTTTTTTTCCCATCTCCGTTTGCTCCTAACTGTGTGTTTCTCTCCATGTTTGCTGTCTTAACCTGTGATTTTCCTCTTTCTCTCTGTCTTTCTTTTTGCTGCTGCCGGGTTGACTCAGCAGCTCGTAGAGGGGACAGGGCGTGGGTGGGTCCTTCTGCTAATGCCGCTTACATCTCTTGAGTGTTTCAGGTATGAGTGGTTACACAGAGTGAGATCATGGCTTGTCATGTGTCAGGGCATCAACAGATTTTTTTTATGATAAGAAAAGCTTGTTTGTCAGAAGTCAATAACAGGCTTTCTTATCATTTCAAAGCTGCAGCTTCTACACTCTTGAACATTGTGTCAAAGTTGTTTAGATATATTGTTTGTGTGCTTTAGCTAATACCCTTAGCGTGTTTATATGCATTCTATGTTTAAAAAGCCTTACATATAGTTTGCCGAAACCAGCACGCACCTTGCCTTACTATACTTCCATAAGCCATCCCAAACAAATGATAAAGATACCACACTATTGTCTGTATCTCAAAGATTTGTCACAGCACCCCAATCTGGAAATTTTGGCTTAGACAGCGATTTTGGGCTTAATTAGCCAAGTTCAAGGATTTTAGGAGAAGTAATGTAATGTTTATCCACTCAAGTGATGTTCTGGCTAAGCCAGCAGAAACCTGGCTGAGCTCGACGCATCGCTCTCGCCAATTCCGTGTTTGTCTTTTTCTCAGCTCGCTGATTAATGTATTCAGAGCAAATATAACAGAGAGAGAGAGAATGAGGAATCCGGTACCCACTTTCTCTTGTTAACAGTTCATTAGCGATGGTAACAAGGGAGTCGTGCCCCAAATGGCATCCGTGCTTCACTCCTTTTGGATGCTCTGCTCTCCGCTCTCACCTGCTATTAATAGAGGCACAAAAGGCGAAACTCACCTGAACCGACTGCATTCCAGCTCACTGTCAGCTTTTTGTGTGTCTGTCAGTGCATGTGTGTTATTGTCTGTTAACTTTTGTGTCAAACCCATGTGACTCGATCAAGGAGAGTTAAGACACAGCAAAGCACAGGTACACAGTAGGTGCGTCCCAAATAGAGCCGTATAAAATTAATTAATTACAACTACTAAATTATTCAGAACTGTTTTGATATTCAACTCATTATTTGGAGTAAAATGTCCAAATTCTCTGATTTCATATTTTCAGTGCAAATTTTTTGGTTTCTTTGTTCCTTTTATGACAGTAAACCAAGTGTCTTTAGGTTGTAGACACAAAAACCGATAAATGCAGGAAATCTTTCTTTTAAGAAACTGGAACTAGAGAGTATTCAGACTTTTTTCACTAAAAAATAACTTAATTAATTTATAAACACAACACTTTTTAATTCATTTTCTGTCCATCAGTGAATAGTTTGCCTTGTTTCTTCAGCTCCAGTAGCAGGAGTTGATCACAGCTGTGGAAAAATTTTTTGTAAAACTGCTGATTAATTGTTTGGTCTATAAATTGTTTTTGTGAAAAGTACAATTTCCCAGAGCCCAATTGAACATATTAAATAACTTGTTTTATTCAACCAACCAACAAGAAGCTCAAACAATTATACAAGCTTTAGATGTAAAACAGTACGTTTATCATCAGACAAATTACCATCCACTATTTTAATTACATCCCGTCAACTGGTCAAGCAATTTTTAATAAAAAAAATTCCTAACATTCCCTTGTTATCAGTTATGAGAATTTCATTGTCCTATGTGAGAGGGACTTAACTGTGCTGTAACCTCTGGGATCAGGAAATAGAAAGAATTTTTTTTAATCATATAAATTTACAATCTCAGACAATATCTGCAGTCACAGTATAGATGTTATGTTGATGTATTTCCCAGATATACAGCACAAGCAGAGGGTGAATAAAGTAATTTAGACATGTAAGGGTTGGCGAAGATACTGTGTGACAGCAGTTTTCAGGCCGAGTACAGACACACAATAACACGATCTTATAGCTCTACACTTTCATAGAACTGGTTTTACACATATTTCTATTTTAGATTTTTAGATAGCCATCTGCTTTTGTAAATGTATGAATATTGATGGCGTAGCGTCTTCCTCCATCTTTTTCTTATCACATATATCTTTCAATTTCCCTTATCCCGCTTATCTGGCTTGCTCCCTTACTGTTTTCTTGGTAATTCCCTTCTGTTCTGTTGTGTTCTGTTCTCTTTTTCTGTCTCTCAAGGCCACATTCTCATCAGTCTGTTGTCAGATCCAGATAGAACCCAGATAGATGTCAAAATCTGTCCATGTTTGACATCTGGCCCATCGTCTCAGCATAAACAAAAAGTGTTCCGACTGCAAAAATATCCAGTTAGAATAGAAGTTAATAAAACCCCGTCTTAAAACCACTTGAGGCAAGTTCAGTTATTTTTCTAACAAGATCTTGTTTGGTTACCTGAAAGAGCCGAACTCAAACATGATCAACCCTGCGGTTTGAATGGACTCCAAGTCTCTCTGTTTGCAAACTACGTTCAGATAAGAAACTTGCTCACCTCTTTTCATTCACTGACGCCTCCTGTTTTTTTCCTCCGCAGTCACTGGAAAGCACACGGAGGATGCTGCAGATGGCAGAGGAGGTGAGACTTTGATAGTTTGCTGCTGAAAAAAAAAACACACAACATGTATCGTCTCACACGTAGCTGTGTTTAGCTGAGCAGAAATCGTGTGTTTGTTGGTTTATGATTGATCCCTGACTGGATGAGCTTTAGAGAAGTCTCATCTCAATGCAGGATGACTTCAGCTGTATACGGTCTTTGCTTAAATGCCAATAAATGAGGTAATAAAAGATACGAATTTCAAAATATTTGACTATATTGACTATATTCTAGCAACTGTTTACAGTTAACTGTTAATTATTTGACACTGTGACAATAAAAACATAATATTTTGAGGAAAGAGTCGTTTTAGAGCTGACACAGTGATGTACCACAGTGGTTGCCTCAGTAATTATTGCTCGGTATTGTTTTTTTAGTTTTCTGTGTTTTTGTATTGGTTGTATAAGCCTCTGTGTGCTAAATGTGTCAGACCCTCATTATTTCCGTTCTTTAATCTTCACAGTGACTCTGAGTGTGACTGTTTTTTTTTTTTTTAGAGCCAACAGACCGGTGTGAACACCATGGTGATGCTGGACCAGCAAGGAGGTAAATGATGCATGATGACCACTGCGCGTTCTCATGCAGATGTTTTCATCACTTTTTTCCAGCTTTCAATGTTTTTTTAACTGTTTATGTCTGTGGCAAAGAGTGAATGCTCAGTGTTTGGCTTGAAGTGTCCTTTTTAAATGTTTTTCCTTCATCTTGAAAAGAAGAAAATGATACCAAATCCCTCATTAATGCGGTTTCAGTCTAAATATTTTCCTAATGTACATCAACAAAGCACAGCCCCGTACACCAGATTGTTGTCTTTTTTCCAAGTTTTTTGTCATAGCTAATATCACCCAGATGTCATTGTGCCACATTACAAATGTCCCGCAAATCTCATAACTTAAGTAACTTTTTGCATTTCCAAGAAGTTTTGCAGTGATTTGAAGGGACAGATTTCCATTTAGATATTTACAAAAAAGTTATTGTTCTTGCTGAGGCAGCCAGGATCATAGAGGGACGCTCTGAAAGAAGTGCTGCCAAAGAACAAGTGCAAGGACAAAAGCTGTGTGACCGCGTTATGCCTGCAGAACTGTTACACATTTTCTAAGTTACAGTTTAAGTAATTAGTGCTAACCTCTCTGTGTCACTACAGGCACAGAAACTGTAGCGCTAAAGATGAACCACTTAACAGAGCTGTAGACACAAGAAATAGCGGTTTGCAAGGATTAACATGACTTTCAGATGTACTTAACACCCATTTGTTTAATTGTAATATTTAAAAAAGTGTATTGCCCATTAAAATTGTATAGCCTGTATTTTTACCTAATGACAGAGATAGTTAATTTATAGCATCAAACCTGTGTGTGTTCTCGTATATGATCTTAAGTTATTTCTCTATTTGTGCTTAAATCTTTTTTTGTCTGTTATTTAAATGTGCAATGCTCCCTAGGATCTGCATTCTCTGTTTAAAAATGTGCATCTGTAATTATTTGTTGCACCACCTGCATTGTGATTTTTTTTAATCACATTTTTACCACAGCAGCGACCCAGTTATTGACCCAATTTAGGGATCCTCAAAGGGATCATTAAAGTTTGATTAAACCCATACTAAAAATGGATGAATAAAGGTGATTAACCAAAAAAAAGAAATTAACAAAAAGACAAATTCCTGCTGTCTTAAATGTAGCTGGATACAGAATAGGAGCATCTGACACGGTGTGGTTTTCCTGTCTGTGTTCCAGAGCAGCTGAGGCGTGTGGAGGAGGGCATGGACCAGATCAACCAGGACATGAGACAGGCTGAGAAAAACCTGACTGACCTCTCCAAGTGCTGCGGCCTGTGTGTCTGCCCCTGTGACAGGTACAGCGTGCACCCGGAGCTGCTCAGGGCTCCACATCTCTGCTGTGCAGCTTGTGCTTCTTTTCCTCATGCCACATGCCTGCATTTTTATGATCATTTATGAAACAGGTATGTGGCAGGTTTTGACAGAAAAAATGTAGATGAACTTCACAGTGCTGACTATTACCAGCCAAGAGCAACCAGGTAGGAAGCTGTGTGAACCAAATGAAGTTTCTTATTTCCTAGCGTATTTAGTTTGATGCATTAACTTGTTATCTGTATCATGCATCATGACGCACAGTAGAATGAGTTCCTTAAAGTAAACCTGGTAGCTCAAGCAAAAAATCCCACTCATTTCACTTCTGCAGCTTGTATAACCAGGAAATTCCTCTGATTTAATCATCTGGACAAGATGTGACCAACTGTGTCACAAAATATCTGGTTCTTTAATGGAAAGTTGAAGGTGGCAGCTTGTGCTCATTAAAAAAAGTCAGGTGAGGTGGGAGCCATTTTGACCTAAAATTCTCTTAAAAGTGCTTCTACCAGCTGTCAGAAGTTAAAGACCTTGGCAGTGATTAAATGGCTGTCAGATGTGAGGTTTCTGTTCAGAAGTCTGCTGATACAGTTGTAGAGGCGTTTCTGGTTTCTGTAAAGGTAGAAAATGTGACAGCTCCTGACATGACAGGTGCACTGTGTTGTGCTGAGCATACTTAAAGCTCTCCGTCAAACCATGTCGATGTGCAGTGTCAGTCTGTGTGCACAGTCACATCATATCCGATTGTAAACACTGAAAAAAAAATCTTTCCAAAATGCTTTCACATTGGAGAAGAGGATTCTTTGATGATTACCATCAGATAAGGTAGGGAACCTTTTTTTAACTTCCTCATGATTGATAAATTCTTCTGACTGTAGTCCAGTTGTAGCCTTATAAACCTCCTGTAATGCAGGGACCGTGTAGTTGTATTTCAGTTGAAATGATTGAAGTGTTGGTTTGGATGCCTGTGGGTTTCTTGCCTTGCGATGACTCTCCGGTCCTCTTCCAGGGTATCGTCAATCGAGCATGACTCCCGATACAAGCGCACCTGGGGCACCGGGGGAGTGGAAGGGGAAGTCGATCCCAATGGATCAAAAGTGGTCTCAAAGCAGCCCTCAGGTGTCCACAATGGCCAGGTGAACGCCCAGGCACCCTCAGGCCCCTACATCAAGAGGTGAGGTCCAAGCCATTTTGCTTCCTAACAGTCTTTTACAATGATCTTGTCTGAATCATGCTGATGTAGAAATCTTTAGTTGTGTCAATCACTAATGATTGATTAGAGAAAGAGAACAGAAAAGAGAGTCCATGTGGGCAGTTAAAGCTGACTTTCCTTCCGTTTTTTTAGGGTAACCAACGATGCGCGGGAGGATGAGATGGAGGAGAATCTGGATGCAGTGGGCAGCATCATTGGCAACCTGAGGACCATGGCTGTGGACATGGGCAACGAGATAGACAAGCAGAACAAACAGATCGACAACATCAACGAAAAGGTAGGAGTCTTGGATGGTCGTGTGTGTTTTTATTTGTTTGATCACACTTCTAAAGCATCTTCTGTCAAATCAGCTTCCCTCCAAAATTAAACATCCTTCAAAAAAAAAGAGTTGTCTAAGAGAACTGTTTCTCTCTTGATTTGTTAAGTATTAATCCTGTCAAGCTTGATGGCCAAATTAAAGGTTTCCTGTGAAGTTTTTCAGCACAATGGAGCTGTTTTTATAAGCAGTTCCTCTTTTTCTTTGTATCATGTACATGACAGCACATATACCTGCCCACGGTTTCATGCTGTTCCAGTTATTGACCGTCGGCTGCAGTTATGGAGAATGAACAAGAAGATTTGTAGTTTGCAAATGTGGATGTAAACAATGCTGAACGCTGCAAAAGATTTCTGATGAAGAAAATGTGTTTAGCTTCTTCCTTAGGCCTCAAAGATGCATATTTTGCATTATGGTGGGAAAAAAGATTGTAAACATAAATTTGTCTATTTACAAGAAAACACCACAGGGCACCTTTTTAAAGAATTACAAATTGTGTTACAGTGAAAGAAGCAAAGTGCGTTCAGGTCAAAGGCGCCCTGCAGATTTTCTTATAAACAAACAGAAGTTAGGTTCAGTGATATTTTCCAAAACTCCTCAAGGTCTAACAAACATGTTAAATGCATTCCCTTCCTCATTAAAAATTTTCAAAGCAGATTCTTCTTTTCTTTCCTGCCGTGTTTACATCCATTTTTACTTGATAGAAGTCTTCTTCTTTCCCACATTTACTGGCCAATCTCGGTACATTACCGCCCCCTGTAGATCAGTAGACATAGTATGAAACCATTGGCAGAACAAAAATGCTCCGTTGCACTTGAGTTCAAGAACAACGCAAAAAACCTGAAATGCACAAAATGAACATTCACCCTTTTTTTTCCATCCATAAATTCTCCCATTTTAACAACCTGTTTCTTTTCTTCTTCCAGGCTCAAATGAACAAAATTCGCATTGACGAAGCAAACCAGAGAGCCAACAAGCTTATCAAGTAGACAAGGCAGCAAACTTCCATCAGATTTTTCCATCAACCTTGAGCCTCTGTCACCCCCCCCACCACACACACACACACACACACACACACTGCATATTTGTGCACATACATGAACACACAATCTACAACATTTATTAAAAATATTCTATTTAGAAAAATATTTTTTGCCAGCTGTGTGCTTGCATCTACCGCACTGAGATGTAAGAAAATGCTAAAACCATGTAAACATTTCTTTTAATTGACCATCACCAGTAAACCTTTTGACTCGTGTTCACTGTCATGCTGGACTTAAAGAAGCAGCGCAGGCATCAGGAACTGCAGCAAAGAGAAAACGACTGATAGCCTTTCACTGCTGTTTGATACCAAATAACATATCTCAGCATTCAAACGAAGGGAAGTAGCGCCAGTCAGCTGCTTTTCTTTATTTTTCCTCTGTCTAACTATGAACTATGAGCTCCCTCTCTCTCTCTTTCCTTTCTTGAAACATGTACAGCGTTTAATTAATTTATATATCACCCACCTGTTGGTCGTATCATGATACAGCTGCATCTGGTTTAATCAGAAACATCGACTTTAGTCTGAAACAAATGTATCTTCCTCAAAATCCTTATGTGTGTTTTAAGTTTATTGTATCATGTGTGTTATTATGAGATGACTTGCCTATTTAATTCTACGTTATCAAGCAGAAATGACTTGCGAATAAAGTTGTGTTTTTTAACACTTTGTTCTCATGTCATTTGTGCCGTTTCAGATGTAAAAGCTCTTTTTTAAGAAAAAAAAAATTGAATCGTTTTGCTTTGGAGAAACTCATGGCAAATGCTTTTTATGCTGGATTTCAAAGCACCTGCCCCCTGAATAATAGAAATTTAATTTTCTCACTACTGAGAAGTCAAGGTTGTTCTTAACTATGAGCAAGACATTTTTGAGGTGCTGACCTTATGTTGGAAATTATTTTATATAATACGTATAAAGCAACTGCTTGTCCTTCAAATGTGAAGGAAGGTCAGGAAGCATCATGAGTAATTTTCATTATTACCTTCTCAAAGCCCTTGAGTTTGATGTATAATAACACTTAATATGGGAAACATACAAGTGGTTGAATAACAGTAGAAATATCTTCAATGAATCAGCTGCTGTATTTGATGTTTAGTGTCTCTTGAGGTTCTTCCACTTTGACCGCAGTGTTGATGTAAATGCTGCAACATATTGTAACTGTTTATGAATCGCCCATTGGCGTTCTGTTAATCTGATTTCATTTTCTCTTTGTTACCTCTTGGTTAATAGAGATTTATAGCACCCAAGAGGAGATTTAACAGCCTATGCAAGGTTCCTACACCAGTCTGCTAATGTGCGGAAAATTAATTTCCTCAAGTTTGATAATTACACAGTCTGTAAAAGTATGAAAACAAATGTTCAGTCCTAAAACACATGGCTGCACTTTGTTAAATCTACTATAATTCCTCACATTAGCCTACTAGGTCATTGTCATTACAGCATGTATGGCAGTTTTGTCAAAATGAAAACCTAGGATCTTAAAACTTAAAGGAATTATTCTGGAAACTTTCTTAGAATTAAAAAAAATGAGAGACTGTGCAGGATTCCTGTCAATGAATTTATAGATGGTTGGTGGTTGTGTTGTAACAGCCATTGTATCACAAACAGCTCCTCTGGCATCTGTTAGACCGTTTTCACAGCAGAGCTACAGAGAAATGATAATATCTGATCATGAAAAGCATGATTTTCTTTGTCAGAACTGCAGTCGTGCTGAGAAATTACCGCTAGCAGCAAGATGCAGAGGTGTACATGTAAATGAACGGTGTTTTAAGGGGTAAATGTAGAAGCAAAATAAGTCCTGGCGGGCTCTGTCGAGGCCATGCTGTGGAAAATTGGCTAATGATAAAGTAGTGAATTATGCTGAAATTATCTCTCATATGCATCTTCTGGCTTATTTGTTTTGAAGAAAAATGATAATTTGTTTGCTCTGCTGCAGGCATACACCTATTGTGTTTGTAAAGATTGAAATGAACTGTTATTCAGGGCTTTGTATTTGCTATAAGTGATCATGCTCAGCCGTTACTTGTCAGCTGAGATCTAATTAGTCTAGCCTACGGCTGCCTCGCTGTCTTGAGGCTGTTTATTCATTGTTGTACCAACAGCCACTGGAATGTAAATCCAACCGTTTTGTCTTATTTTGAATATGTTTATATGCAGCTCGTCTTATCTGAAATTAGCTCGGTTAACGGATGACTGTTCAACAAAGTTAAAAAAAAATGGCTTTTGTTTCACGCCTGCCTCTGTTTGTACTCAATAAATCTATTTTGAAATGAATCATATTGTACCTTTTTTAATGCATTAGCAATAACAATGAAATCAGTGTTCATTAAAAATCAGCAAAGGTACGACCGTGGACGTGAATTTTTTCCAGGTTAGCAAACTGAGACTAAGACGTCATTGAAACGACTCAAAGTGTTTAGTTTCAGGAGTTTATTTTAAAGTTTATTCTCTCAAAATGTATTTGATATTTCCTGTCAACATTTTTGGATATTTTACATAGCTAGAGAGTACAAAATGCAGATTAAAAACCACTGAACAGAAAAAGGCAGGTAGGTAGGAAGGTGTGGAAGAATAAACAAAGTGGCTGGAGGTGACGGAGGAGGACGTGTCAAGAGTCTGAGTAACTGTGGATATGGTGACCGATAAAATCAAGACTGAATACATGTGATGCAGGTTTCCCCAAAAACCATTTTGAGTAGCGTGTATAACAAAGAAACTGAGCTACCGGTTCCAGTAGCTCAGATGTGATGTTCTTCAGACCCTCAAACCATCTGTATTCTTGTTAAAACTCCACAAGAAGAAGAAGAGCATAGATTTTAAAGTTCGTTCCATTTGTAAATGTCGTTAATCTAAACGGAGATCATCTTTCCTCTTGAGCTGAACTGGCTTGTTTATCTTTCTACACCAGACTTTCCATCGTTTTCCATGAGGTCACTTGAATTGGATTGTAGTTCAGGGACAAAAGCCCCACGGTACAAGGCAAGACGGCGGTGGGAGTGTGTGTGTTTGTGTGTGTGTGTGAGTGTGAACCACCATCCTGGTCACTGAAACATATAAATGCTGTTCCATAGACTGTACATACTTTATATTTACTGTTTTTATCTGTTATTCTACAACGTATAATGGCTTTATTGTTAAATCTATCTAATCCTCACCTCCGCTCTTCCCTTACATTCATATTAGAGACACATTCCCTCAGCTCCAAACTGCTTCTGTATGATCCTCGCCTTGTTCAAACAGCATGCCTGGTCCTGTTGTGTGGTTTGGAAAAGCAGTCAAGATTCACCCGACCCACAAGCTTGTCCTAGACTTTGGCTGGTACATTAAAAAGCTTCGTGAATAAAAGGTCCAGGCTCTTTTTCTGCTTTCATGAGAGCACCTGGTTTCGATTTTGTTTGGCTGTGATTTGACACTCAACATTTCAGGTAGATAAAAACAACAACAACAAAAAAAAAAAGTTTGCGAGACCAGAGTGGTGTTTCATAAAGCCAGATTAAAAGTTTTAACCAGGCTGAACCAGTGTTAACAATCAATTTGCAATGTTGAAACAGGATTTTCTTTAAAGTTCACTGCTGCTGCTCTGTGAAAAAAAAATATTTGGACTACATATCAAATTTTGCAAAATTTAGAAAAATTGTCCTTTGCATGCAAAAGCCCCCCAAAAAAAATAAACTTAGACCCATGACTGTACCTCAGGGAGCTGCTTCTTTCCACAGTGTGTTTTCTCTTTAAATGCCACTTAAATAGAATTAGAGAAACAGACGCTCAGAAAACAAACACAGGAGCAGCAGCAAGTCTGAATGTAATTAAAGACAAAATTTTTCCCCATATGGACGCCTTTATTTCTGTTGTCTAAAAAAGAAAGCAAATTTATACTTATACAAATGTTCAATTTTTAAAAGTGCTAATTATTTTAGTGCTGTGCTATAAATTAAATCATTAATCTTATTTTTTTGTATATTTCAGAATTGTTTAACAGAATCTTTTATCATGTAAAACTACAGCTGTACATTCATTTAAGGTGTTTTTTTTTTCATGGCAGTGGTTTTGTTCAATATTATGCTGAGTAATAATGTAAAATGTGCTGCTTTGTGGCTGAAAACGCATCAATTTTCATCTTCTTATCTCTGTTTTCTTGATTACAAATTTAAGTTGTTAGTGTCTCTATCTCATTCAACAATAGGAAACAGTTCAATCCCGGTTTAGTTTATCAGCTCATTTCAAATTATGCTTTTTATAATAACATCTGAGGCGCCTTCATGAAACACCACTCAGGTTCATGCCGACAGAATACATTTACGTGTGTCTCTACAAGCCAAAGTTGAAGACAAGTAAGGCAGGTCAAGTTGGTCTTGATTTGAAGGTTCAAGAATATCACAATAGCACCATATCAAACTAACGTAAAACATACCTCATGCATCTGTAGATATATAAACTGTATATGTATATATGTTAATGAATAGATATGAAATTTAGGGATCAATACACAAGTGTCGAATATATTTCAAGTTCACAGAAATAACTACGGCCGCAGTTCAGTCGTGAATAAAGTCGGACTCGATCTGTATTCAAAACTGACTGAGGTATCTCGTGACTGCTCTTATGTCATCAATTAAAATCTCCACAGTCAAACCCTTCACAGTGCATAGAGCATTTAGTTTGCATGCCTGCAATTAACACTTGGTGTATGTGCACTGTACAACACTGCACTACTGTTTGCTCATTACCAAGTCTTTACATCGCATTTACAAAGCCTTTGAAAGCTGGCTAAATTCACTCTGGTTCAATGAGCAGCGTTAAGCGCTCCAAATTCAAACAGCACAGTATTACAGTTCACAACCATTGTATAAGGCAGATTAATGAAAGTACTCTGGTACTTTTTAGTCACCCTATGTTCATTACAGGCCCTCATATCATACATAGCTATTCCGAAGCATGCCATTACTAAAGCAAAAGAAAAAAAAGAAACAAAACAAAAGAAAAGTTTTACAAACGTTCTTTGGTTGAGTGTGAAAGAAGCATTCCTGTGCTTTCATTTGATGCTTTGAATTTGGCATTTGTTAAAAAGAACACAAAGAAAAAGAAAAGTGGACCTTTGCAATGATACACTGGCTTAAATACAGGCAAAAAGAGTGATGGCTTTAACCTAAACTACAATATTTATGTTAATCCTCGCAAAAATAATATAAAAAAAAACCAATCTAGTGATTAAAAAGCTCGCCTTGACTGATTGTACACAAATACTACTTCCTCTTTCCAGGTTGCCTCAGCAACACCATCCCTCCCTAACCATAGCCATCCCATCTCCTTTCACTTCTTCTTGGCAAAGCGGCCGAACTTCTTCTCCTTGTCTTTCTTGGCAGAGCTGGGCTCAGGGTGGGCAGCTGAGGAGGAGGGAGCGGGCAGGCTGTGGGCTTTGGCCCCAGAGGGCCCCGATGCCTCCTCCGCTGCCAGGGGCTGAACGGCCTTCTCCATGGCTTGGCTCCAGCGCTGGAGCTCCTCCTGAAATTAGACAAAAACACACACACACACAGACCACAAGAGCTTACAAAGGGAAGTCTACCTCTGGAGGGGCAGTGTGTGTTTTGTCTCATGCTCTATTTGAGTAAACCAACAAGTGGAGGTGGCCACACATTCAGAAATGGAACTTAAAATACTGTGTTTGTGAGGCTAAATCTGGGTCATACAGATGAAAACAACCTCAGCATGAATGGTTTTATTTTGGTAAATTTAGTGATCTCTATAGGATAAATCTCTTGCTGGCTGATGGTGAAACTAAAGAAAATATAAATATATAATGATAAATTTTAGTTTGTGACAAAAAGAACCTTTCCATATGACTAGAAATAGCATATAACATTAAAAATGTATGAACTGCATGAAGCATTACACCCCTGAAGTGCTGCTTTACATAGGGTCAAAGATTATACAAGCCCAGAACATTCAGTCTCATGTTATTCATGAAAATTTTGTTGAGTTATTCAATGTTTTATTCTCAGTGGTATAAAACTTACCTCGTCTTTACACTGGAACAAATATTCACTGCCGTCTCCAAGACTGTAAGAAGGAAAAAGAATTAAATTTAAACTTTATTGTAAGGAGAAACCCAAGAGGAACAAGTAGTTGCTCTTAAACTTTGCACACGTTTAAAATAATGTTATTGTTTCTTTCACAGAGACAACAGGCCTCTTTTTTAGCAGCTATTAGCACACAGAGTGTGATTAGCTTAGCACCAAAAACAGAGCATCATGGTTTTATTGGGGATTATTTATTAGTAAGGAGCTTCCTGGAGTTTCTACTCGTTGCTCAGAAGCTTCTTAGTGATTCCAGGAAGTCAAGTCTGACCCAGCCAGTATTGATCATTAACTTTATTCATATAACAACTTTTAATAAAGTAAAAACCGAAATACCAGAAAGGTCTGGCAAAGAGTTCTTGTATAAAACATGCTTTATCTTCTCATTTAACTTTTTGGCAAAAAATAAATGTATTCCCAAAGTGTCAGAACTAGTCCTTAAACAGTAAGACAGAAAAATTTAAACCGGGCAGGGCTTTGGCAGGACTCTTACCGTAGCTTGGAGACGTGCTTCTTTTTCTTGTAGTTGGTGAGGATCTCCCAGCTGGCATTGCTGAGAGACAAGGGGTCCTCGCCATGATACGTCACCCCGTGGCCAAAACTCTTTGCGTCCTTATAGACTGAGAGCTGACCTGGTTTCAGCACACAGTACAAGTTGTTCCATGACCTAAGAGGAAAGGGAGGGAAAGGAAACAGAAATGATCCTGTTTAATTAGCTAATAAAGGAAATAACGCAAAATCAATTTAATTCAGTTAAAGGAAGGGCAAGTCATTCTGGCGAAACATTATTGACCTTTCATCCTGTTAGCATGGCAGATTTACCATCCCTCTCGCTCCCCCTCCCTCATACTGTGCACAAGCACGAACCCTTTCACTTCCTTTCATTTTCCTGAATGTAAAACTGTATCTAAACTGTATCTGCAGAGACCCTGCCCTCTGCAGATACAGTTACTGTTTCTGGGTGTCCGGCTTTGGGCAGTTGATCTGTTGCCCCCCGTCCAAGAGCAGCATGTGAAGTCAGTGTAGCCAGATCATAAGCAGCATCCAAGAGAAAGTTTACAAGCCAGGAAGAATGTTGCTTTTGAACTGCAACTGACATTTAAACTCATTCTGCATATAAGTTTGTGCTGCTGTATTTTGATTTATTTTAAGACTCCAAGCTGGCAAACATATGACTTGTGCAAAACCCCCTTTGGCTTCCTTTCCCCTCCACACCAAAACACCTTCTGTCAAAAAGAATTGTACTAATGTGTGTTTAAACCCCAAGATCCTTAAAAACAACACAAAAATAAAATGTATTCTTTCAGTTTTGGGGTAAAGCATGTATGCTTTTATATGCATGCATGCCCTTGTTGAAGAGTTCTAGATGTTTTCTTCACTTTCATTTGAGGAAGCTATTGATTTCCTCTCATTTCTTTTCGCTCTGAAAGTAAATTAGAAGACTCTTAGATTTGCTCCAGTTGTTTAATCCATCACAAAGAAAATTAAGTCTGCTCTAATTTTTATTGTGTTGCAGATTAAATTAAAAACTGAAAGTGCAATATATGAGGTTACCTGGAAAATAATACAGAGTTGGTGTTCACTGTGACGGATGAAGTAAGGTCAGCAATTTTTTAAGTGTGCTAATAGATTTTCCCAACATAGAGAAATTAATGGAAGCAATGATGTCTGGAAATGGATAGTGGAGTGATGTAAAGACTACATTACATGCACTAAATGGGCTAAAACATGCATGAATGGAACTGCTGTCTTTTTCCCCCCATTAGGGGTGATTGATAAGTTTTTGGCCTAAAGTGGAGGGAGATGAGTTATGGAGCTCTCATTTCGTGAACGCGCAGTTTAACTCTTTGAGTGATTATGCAGAAAGTTTGAAATTAATAACTTTTGTGGTATT
>JAPZDV010000007.1:5280854-5300222 GCA_029814665.1 Acanthurus lineatus | reverse complement strand
TGCAGAATGACTCATTTCAGAGTAAGATAGAAGTCTAAATATTAGATAATAATTGATGCATTATTGTGTTCATCACTTTAATGTTACAGCTAATTACAGTGGAGTTCATTTTAATTACTTTATGTATTTTATAGTATTAAATGCAAGGATTGAGCGATAAGCTCTTGGCCTTTAGGTAAAAGGAGGTGAGTTATATGGCCCTAATTGCATGTGCATGCAGTTACATTTTTTGGGTGACAAAACATTAAGTTTGAACTTTATAACTTTTGTGATATTTCTGTTTCAGGTAATTGAAAAATTGCAAGTCAGCACTGGTGGAGAAAATGGACAATCAGCCTTCGTGCAGTCACCCGGTACCTCCGTCTCAAGGGCTCACCCACCAGGGAAGAGTGCCCCTTCGTACAGCATGGTGGTGAACTGGGAGTCTGAATTGAAACGTAGCAGAGAGGACTGCAGGAAGGCTGATATTGTAGTTTTCTTTTACCCAAAACAGAAATACGAGACAAAAGTTATTAACCTCCAACTTTCTGCATAATCCCTCTTAGAGCCGAATGCACATGCATGTAATTAAAGCTGTATATCTCATCACGTTCTATCGGAGGCTATGAACTCATCAATAACCCTTCTTATATACCTATTTGAAGCCTTCTTTCCTGAGCCCTCCATGTCGTGTTTGCGGCTCAACGTGCCCTCCTGCAGCACAGTGTGGGCTCTGAGGGGCTCCGTCGGCATTGTGGAAGCCTTCTCTGGTTCTTTTGGGATCACAACTGAGACAGAAGGCTCCAACTCCAAAGAACCACTCTCTTTCATTTCTGACTCAATAGGAACAGTGGAATCACCAGCCGTCCCCTCCAAGAGACCTGAAGTGGGCTCAACTGCACCAGAAGCAGACTGGATAAGGAAAAAAAAATTCAGATTGAAACAGAATTAGACAAAAGAAACAATATTGATCACCTAATCAACATGCACATTTGGAGAGGGTAAGACAGCAAAGCGTGCCCTTGACTTATGCAATCATGATTATTTTAACAAGTACCTGAAGAGGGTTCTCAACAGAATCAAATGTGGTCTTTGAAATAAGAAATTCAAGGAGCTTTTTAAATGCAGAGGTTAGTAAGAAAGGAGCATAGAGGAGAGGCTGATTTTCTCTTCTTTTTTTTAAATTCAGCCTCTTAAACAGAGGTCACAGCATGATAAAGTACAGAGGACAGGAGCTGAGTGAGTGGAGCTACTAACCAGAGTCTGTTCCTCAATAGTGTAAAGCTGTGAAGATTCTTCTACAAAGCCGGTGTCTTCTCTCCTGCAGGAAACAGGGCAGCATGGGGTCGACTTTAAGAGCAGCGGGTGAAGAACAATGTGTTTGTGTGCGTGTGTGCGTATGGAGAAAAAGAGTGTGTGTCTGCATGAAAGTTTCAAGGCTAAGGCTCGCAATATTCTATAGTTTTTGTTGTCAACGGACCTGACAAAAAAACAAAACATCGCAGTTGTCCATCTCTGTATACTTTCTGACATCTTTGATCCGTTTGTGGTTCTCAACTCTGAGCCCTTTGGTTCTCACTGCATCAATAAGATATGTCTTAAATAAAGGTTTGCTTTTAAAATAGACTAAATAATTTCCTAAAATTGCTTGGTAATGACTTTTTTTTAATGATAGATATGATGCACTAGTGACGCTGTGTGAGGTACAATGTTCCTGCCGTACACGAGCCGAGCACTACACTTTACTGTGCATGTAGCAGGAGAGAGTAATGATAATCATTAGTTGGTACTCTACATTACTTCACTGAATCATTATCAGCACCGCAGTGTCAGGTTTTTTGGCAACTGGTAAAGGCGCATTTGCAGTTTCACAATGTACATAAAACTTGAGTTCACAGTAACAAACCTGAGATAAAACCTCACATTGGAGAACCAAAAGAAGGAACAGAGAGCCAAATCCAGTGAGAAGGGAGGGTGGAGACATGAGACATTAGAGGTTTGTGGTAAGATAAAATAAATCACATCGGGCTAAAGCTACACAGGAAATACATAATAGGATTGATTCATTGCTGGTTTGGGTCTTTTTTAATTTACTCGAGATAGTAAGAAAACTTCTGTGATGATTGAAACCAAATAACACTGTTTGTATCTATGCCTGTGTTTAAAGGTGCAATTACAGTATGATTGTCTGTTTGTATGTGGGCGTGTGTGCCTTCGTGTGTGTGTGTGCGTACCTGCTGTCCTTATCTGAACGTAGCTCGTCTTTAACAAACTGCTCCATTTCCTGCTGCTGCTTCCTCAGCTCCAACAACTCCAGCTGCAACACAGTGGTGAACAGGAATCAGCACCTAATCCATTATTTACTTCAATTAAGAAACAATAAGTGAGAAACTACAGGCGTCACCCTCAGCCCTTATTAACTTAACTGTTGCTAAATAATTCATTTGTAAGCCTGTAGGTTGGGTTTCTTGCATTAAATATTTCTTAAAATCATAATTTATGTTTCTGTGAGGTGTTTTAGCAGCAGTTTGTTTTCATACTGTAGTGAGACGCTCCAATGCAGAGAAACGCTCCTCCCAAGTGGCGGTGGATTTCTCGAAGGCCTCGTGCCTCTTGAGGAGTTTCTCGACCTCGTCCACGCTTAAGCCCAGGTCTTTGCTGGTCACATAGGGCTCCTGAGCGATCAGCCAGGCCTCTGCCACCGAGGCATCCCGTGCAAACTGACACACCTCCAGCACTGCAATGCAAGAGAAAGGGGCTCATTAGAAAGAAGTGTTATGTTGTAGTTTTTATCTAACTTGTAATAACAACACTTTCAGACTACAGTAAATTTCATAAAGTGTATTGCTGGCTATTATTTGAACTATACAGCTCATGTAGTTATAGTATGTGGACACATCTCAAATTTGCAACTAAAAAGCTGGTTATTTAAGACTTAGTGTCATGATTAAGCTTAGGTTGAGACAATGTTAATGATGGGGTGTGGAATTGCCATATGCTGCAACTTTGGAAGGTGCAGACAATTAAAAAGATAAAGCTATTTTGAAAATGTATGGTTTTTATAAAATATTTTAACCTTTTAAAAATTTAAAAGCAATATTTCTTTGTATAGAGGTTTATAAATCAGAGAGGCATTAATAAAAACATCTAAAAGTCAATATATAATTCCATGGTTTAGTTGGAAGAATCACTTAATATTTGAGAAAACAAATACTTTTTTTTATTGTACAGAACCATTATCATAGAGCATCTTTTTTGTCTCAGGCTATTTATAAATCTTAAACCCAAAAAATCTCACTGGTGTCGGATGGTTTTGTTTTGCCACAGTGCTCTTTTTCCTGTGCAAAGGTTTGTATATTTATGAGCGTCTGCATCAGTTAGTCAAATGACCTTTGGCAATTCAGCGCAGACTTGTGAAAGGAATAACATATGTACGGGATTTGCTTTCAGGTTGGAGGTTATTGTTTCTGTACTCACAGAGTCTGAGCCAGTCCCATCTGTCGTTCCACTTGAACATCATCTCCTTCCTTTTTTCCGTCAGCTGCAGCAGCTTCTCCTTAATCTGACACAAGCAGTCACACAGTCGCAGTTACATATCAGCATTATTTAACAACTCAGCCCCAAGACCGGTTATTATCCTCTAAGAATTAGTATTGTGAAGTAATTAACCGCACGTTAAATTCAGGCCAGGGTCAATTGCTCATTTAAATTCTTTTGGCTTTTCCATTTCTAATTAGTGTTTGCTTTATAGTGTCCCTGATGAGGGCAAGATGAGTGGAATTTTTTTCTTTCTTGACGATCCAATTGGTTCCATTGTGCCAGACAGGAACAATCACTCCCAGAAAAGTAATTAAATCTAATGAAAGCAGCAATTTGAGGCCCAGCTGAGGATGAAAAGGAGCTATCTTTGCGGCTAAGGCCTTACCTCAGCAGAGTCTCGGTGTTTGCGTGTCAGCAGGGCCTTGCCGAGGTCTATGCAGTCGCTGAATTTCGCTCCCCGGGCCTCAATCTCAGAGCGGATCCCCTGGTGGTACTTCTGCAGGAGCTCCACGGATGAGACATCCCTGATGTAGAAGAGGGAAAGATGTCAGGTGATAACAATGTAATGCAAGAAGTTTACCTACCCCTGTTGGCAAGGACTGGAACTGCATGACTTTTATTATAAACAGTCTCTTATAGAGATTATATATCAAAGTTCAAAGATACGTACAAAATCAGACTTTTTGATTGAAGATAAGTTGCTTTTTTGGCTGAATTATAGATTAAAAAAACACTTGCAGCCTAAAATAAACTGGATATTTTTATTAAGATAGTTACAACCTCAAAAAATATCTGAGAAGTGTTTAATTACAAGCACATCGACTGGGACCCACGAGGACCAGCTACTGAAAATACAAATTTTTTAATCTAATGTTAACAACTAAAATTATACAGTGTATAAAGTAAAAGGCATACTTTTTAAAGTTGTTTGTGTGAGCCTACAGTTTCACTGCTTAGTTAAGAATATTCACACCGAAAACAAAATGCGTAAGCGTTTTCTATTAAAACCAGAAGACTATTAAAAGACTCTCGACTATTGGAATCGATGTGATAAAAGAACAAATCAAACACCCACAGGTTACAGTTTTGTTTTTCAGCTGACAGAATCAATCTCTTTAAAAAAAAAAGAGGGGAAAAAAACCTCATAGTTTAAAAATGGTAGATATCAGTATTGACATAGTTTGGCCTTTTTGAATTATTAATTCATGTTTTTGAGCCTATTATTCAGTAACAGTTATCCCCTTTTTAATTTAGCATCTGTACTCTCTTATGGTCGATTTACCTCAGTTAAGCTCTGAGGGCTTTTACATTTATTTACCAACAAAAATAAATACTGTGCAAATTTTGTTGACAGTTAACGTGAAAAAGTAAAAATAATTCTTGAAGTACATGGTTCCAGGTTTGTTTTTAAGCTATCTGAATCAAACATCCCTTAAGAAAGAAGAAATATGCATTTTCCTGCAGTTTGGACTTTGCAGAAATCAATTCTGGTGTTAAGCCCAAGTTTATATTAAACTGAGAACTGTGCTAACCTGGGCTTCTCCTGAGTCTCTATCTGCTGGATGATGCTCTCCATCCAGGCCAACAGGTCTCGCACCATGGTGAAAAAGCGGAACTTCTCAGCCGTGTCCACCAATCGTGCCCTGCGGCCTTCGCAGGCGTCCAGCAGGCCCTTCCAGGCCTCAAGCACCTCTCGCTCTGTGGCCTGGATGCTGTCCGCCCTGCTCCCTGCATACTGGGCATGAAGCCGTGAAGCCGTCTCCTGGAACTGCTGGACCTGGAGGGAAAAGAATGAAGATCAAAATCACTGCAAGTACACTTAACGATCCAAACTCACATTCACCTGCTGAAGGAGGAAAGTTTCTCTGCGCTCACCTTTAATCTGCCTCTAAGTCACATTTAAAATGCAAGAATTTGTCTGGAAACAAAGTGGCCCAGAAGTTTCATATTTAAACTTTTTTTTTAAAAAAAGAAAGGTATTTATATATTCATTTATTCTGGCTTTATCAATGAGGAAGAAGGAGAATTTTTAACGAAGTATTAAAATTTTTTTTTGTAGGAAAACTGTATCATACAAGCAGAGAATTTATAAATTCATTAAAACATGCCCAAAGGGAATTATTCTTTAGATCGTGATTATGAATGATAAGTGTGATTAGGGAAAAAAAATTGTTTGTTCCCCGAGCATTTTTTTATGGAATATTTTAATAATTATCTCACACAAAAGCTTTGTTTGAGATTGTTTCCCAATTATGAAAAAAATTTGATTTAGTGTGCAACATTTGAATTCTAAGCTTACCATTTTTTCTATTTAATTTTTTATAAAAAAATAAAGTAATATTCAATTTTTTTTGCCACTAGGGACCAGCAGAACAACAACAAAAACAACTTTCACACAATGAAGTTCATAGCAAACTTTTGTTAGCACAGTTGCTTGTTTACACAGAGCAACGTTAGCTTTGTAATGTTTCTGTACACCTGCGGAGTGAAAGTCTGATGTTTGCTTTGGTTTTAGCTCTGTTCTGGAGTCCACCATCTCCTGAGGAAAATATCTCCATGTCTCCATTTGGATAAGGAAAATAAATATAGGAAACCTCAGAAAGAGCAGCAGAAGAAGGAACTTTCTCAAAGGACTGACAGTCATGCATCAGTTGTTGACTGCCCAGAATATATTAACAAATAAAACTGCATTCAATACAAGTTATGTTGACAAAAATTCAGATTTGTAGATAGTAGATTGTAGATTTTAAAACACAAGTGAGGACTGTGTCCAAGAGAAGGTTTAGGATGCCATCATCTAGACTGACCCCTTTGTAATCACACATATTAATTGGGCCCATTTTATTTATAAGACGCTCATACCAGAGATTTGGGATTAAGAGGATGATGTTAACAATGTAAGAAACCCTCTGCTGGTCCACCATTTATGGGTTCTCGCCCTTTGAGAAAACCTTTCACAGTTGCCTAAATATTGCAGCATTCTCTCGCTCCTCTAGATATGAAATCATCAAAGTTTGCCTCTTGGCCGCTGCCTGCTGTGTTCCCTCGGAGTAAAAGGGCCGATCCCCTGTGCTGTACCTGTTTGCCTAGAGCGGTGATGTCTCTCTCAAAGGCGGCGTGCATTCTGTGGAAGGACTCGGCTTTGCTGAAGTCCTCTCCCACATCATCAGGCAGCTCTTTCTGCTTCTCATGGATCTGAACCACAAGCTCCTTCCCATCATCAAAGTACCTAAAAAAAAGAGGAATCGATATCTCAAGGTTTTTGGCTTTGTGTGTTTTATTATCAAATTTATCATCCCACCAGCTATAATAAATGTAAAGTTGCTGTGTTGAGGTGAAACTCTTTGTGACAGTGTTATTGCATCCTGATGTGTTCTGGTTTGATGTCATTATTCGCTCCAGAATCGATTTCACTCTCACTTGTTTGGACACATTTTGCAGCACTAGAGGATTAGACATGATATCTTAATGGCATCAGTCCAGAAAACTGACTGTGTGTGTGCTCCATCAATACTGTTTTTCCTTACTTGAGCAGTTCGTAAGATGTTGTGAGGAGCTGAGCGCGAGTGTCGATGAGCTCCAACAGATCAGCCCAGCTGTCATTGATGCCGTCCTTCCATTCGGCCATGGTGGCTGCCTCGGTGTGGCCGGATTCGATCAGCTCGTCTATCGTCTGGTTGACGAAGTCCACTCGTTCCTGACCCACCATCCCCGTCTCCCGCGCAAACTCTCTGAACTTGTCCCTCAGAAGCTTGATATAAAAGAGTAATATGACTTTAAAATATGAACTAACGGGGTATATGGTGTATATAAAAAAATCTTTTGCATGGGAGTTGGAGATGCAGCTAAATGTGATTTAATTCTGCATTGGAAAACGTGCAAGTTTAGAGCCCATATGGCTGCAAGAGAAAACTATTTTTTCACTTAAACACCCAATAAATCATGCAGTGATTGCCCATGAATGCTTAAGTGTTCATCAAAACAGATGTGATGCACAAAAAGAAGCCAAAGCATAAAAAAGACAAACTATCCTCTCCTGGCTTTCGCTCGTTGTTTACAAGCGGCTTTTATCATTTCCTCCCTTTATTTCATCCTTTGTTTAGATTTTGCAGATGCCATAAACATTATTTCTAGTAAGTTATTTTAACAGCTTTTCCTTCAAAATAACATTAAATGGAGAGAAATAGTCACTTTATCTTTCAAATGATGAAAACCTGATTTGAAATATAAGCCATAAAGTTTAATTCTTAAAAAACACACAAAACTAAAAAAACTACAAAAACTACAAAACTTAACTTTTTGATCAGTTTCTCTTTCTGTTTGTGCTGTAACGTATTTCTATGACGGATAATTGCATGTGTCCCTGCTGAAAAAAAAACAGCTTAAACCAGCTTAAACCAGCCAAAGCTGGTGGCTGGTCCAGGCTGGTCTTAGCTGGGTTTTGGCAAGTTTAGCTGGTTTACCAGGCTGGTCAAGCTGGTATTTTTCACGTGTGCTTGTTGTTGTGTGAATATTAACCGTGACGTGGTCCAGGTCCTGGCCCATCTCCTGGGAGGAGGCCACCACGTCTCTCTCTGCGATCCAGTGCTCCAGGTCCTCCACCTCTCGGCTCAACAGGAAGTGGTGGTAGGTGTGGTCCAGCTTCTTCCTGCGGTCTTCTGCCAGCTCCCTCAGCCCTGCATACTGCTTATCCACCTGGCCCTGTCGCCTGATGATCTCTTCACTGCAGACAAGTGAAGGGGCAGAATGAGAGAAAATTACATGCAGCAAGGATGAAGAAAATGAGAAAAGGCCAAAAAGGATTGAATTTAGGTTTACTCTAGATTAGGCATGCGATTAGGTTACAGGAATTATCACATTTTACATGCTTGTTCCTCTTATCAGCCGAAACCACAACTGACTGGAATGATATAAGTGAATTAGCATCCTAACAAGGACTTCAAATGTAATTTCCACTCTGTGCACATCAACTTATGAAAGCACAAACCCATCGGGATGGTCTTCAGCAAACATTTTCTGGGCACGGTCAGCCAGCTTCCGAATGGAGTCGGCATAGTCGTCCACGTCTTGTTTGAGGATCATGTGGCGCTTGAGCATCAGCATGGCACTCTGCTCATCCTGAGGAGACAGACGAGGACAGAGAATCAGGAAGAGGAAGAAGAAATCAGTGCCAAAAAAGGGGCCAGAGACAAAACATCAAAGAGAAATAAGAGACTTTAAATGAGCTCTCAGCAGAGGGTGCAACTTTTAAAAAAGTGTGTCAACTTAATTGAAGAAACCCCCAACCATGTAATCAAGTTAATGCATGCAGTGCCACACAACATGATATGCCTTGTTTTGATTGAGATAATAAGATGTGTGTTTCAGACATCTGCAGCCTCTTTCTCTGAGTTGATCAGCCTGGCTTCTTGTCTGTCACGTGCAGCACCTGCTCTGCTCCTCACCTTGGCCTTCTCATCAGCGATCATGTAAAGCTCCTGCTCTCCTATCCAGGCTTCAGCCTCATCAGCGTCGTTGTAGTACTGCTGGGCCAAGTTGGAGCCATTCAGCCTCTCTCTGCGCTTGGCCATCTCGTCCTGCAGCCGAGCCCACGCCTCCTCCAGCTCCCTCAGCTGGTCCGCGATGCGCTCTGCCTCCGGTCTGCCCTCTGCGCTGGCGGCCGCCGCCATCCTCCTCCCTCGTTCTAGCACCTCATCAACGCGAGGCTGGTGGCCCTCGATCTCCCTTTGCAACGTCTAATGGACATAAAAGGAAACGGTGAGGGTACAGGATCATCCCAGAAACAATTTGATGGTGTCCAAGCTGCTCTAGACTCCCTCTGCAACTGCTCTTCAACTCATATATTTTTGTGAAGTACAAACATTAACAAAGAAATAACCTGCAGCTGCAGAAATAGATCAATCATTTCAAGCCAAAATAGATTATAAAATACCACAAACTCTCTTGTTTCAGCTTCTTACTGAAAGGATCTGCTGCTTTTCTTTGACATATGTTACTACTGATCTTCTTTGTGCCCTAGACTATTCACGGGAAAAAAATGGGCAATTTGAAGAAGTCAGCTTGGGTATTTTATAGACCTTAACCAATGTCAGATCCATCTATGATGGAGAAAATTGTAAGATGGAGGCCTAAAAGGAGCCATTTACTGATCGACTAACCAAAACTCTTTTTCTACAGAAAAGGAAAAACGCTTACCTGGTTCTTCTTCAGTAACATTTGCACAGTTTGAAGATTGTGGCCATGTTCTTGTGACATTGCCAGGGGCATCCTCTCTTCAATCCAGAGCTAAGCGGGGAAGAAGAAAAAAAGAATAGAAATAAGAAGGAAAAGAGTGAGAAAAAGGAGAAGACAAAAAAAGGAGAAGAAAAATGTAAAGAGAAGAAGGAGAATGAAAACAGAAAGGAGGAGAAAAGGGAGAAGAAGAAAAATATAGAAGATAAAGAGAAAATGGTCTCTGCTGAGAAACAGCTTCACAGATCTCAGATAAAGACAGAGTATAAAAAACAGAAGACCATTTTCTTTTTACTGAATTTTACTCCTTTTTCAAAATGTCTCTAACATCTCCAACAGTGAAAAAATCTTCTTAAAATGGTCTCCTCCACCTGATTAAAGTGGACTGAGGCAGTGAATCCAATAAAGGATTAAAGCTTTTTACTCAGATTCACCTTGCGAGTCAATTTCATGGAGAGAGCTGGTGGTCTTACTGTCTTGCATACTAAATGCACATACAGTACAGCTATAATTGAAAAATTAATTTTCAAATTAATAAGTTATCATTTTGTGGGAGAAAAAAAAACATCCTCTGAAGTTCTGGCTTCAGTACGAGACCCGAAAGGTCGTATCTTGCTGTCATTCAAAAACCAACATTAATCCAGCTCCTTTAAAAAAAATGTACTGTCTTCATCCTAATTTTGTGCTATCAGTCATTTAAGCGTGGGCAGTGAGTTCTGGCACCTAAATTTTGCCCTAAATTCCTGCTCACCAGCTCGTCGGCCAGGTCTCTGTAGAACTGATGGACAGCCTTGGCGGCCTCCAGCTTGCCCTTGCGCCGGGCCAGTGGTGTGAAGAGCTGCTGAAAGTCTCCCTGCAGGGCCTGCTGCTCGGCCTCGAGCTCCGGCTGGTCCTCCCTGCCTCCTCCGTGCTTCCTGACGGCCTCCTGGAGCTCCTCCAGCTCTCTCGCCCGGTCACGCACCTGGTTCTCTGTCATCTGGCACAGGGGGGGATACAATTAGAGTAAAAGATGAATAGCCTTTCAAGTGCCTAATCAAGATGTAGTGGAGGGTAAACAAACCAAAAGTCAGTTTGTCTTTTGCAAAAGAATAATGGAGAATTGTTTTTCTTTGGT
This sequence comes from Acanthurus lineatus, assembly GCA_029814665.1. Taxonomy (NCBI): domain Eukaryota; kingdom Metazoa; phylum Chordata; class Actinopteri; order Acanthuriformes; family Acanthuridae; genus Acanthurus; species Acanthurus lineatus. The sequence goes on along the minus strand of JAPZDV010000007.1, from coordinate 5,289,358 downwards.
TCATTGATGTATTTTAATTCTAATGGACTAAAACTCTTGGTCTGCATCTAAGTGTAAGAAATTCCTGTCACTCTTTCCAACTTACATAATGCCTTTTTTACAATGGGATTTAGATTTATAAAATTTTTGTTTGTTATGCTCAGATGCCAACAGTAAACATAAAAATACATATCCCACACAGGTGTTCGCATATTTAAAGTTAATCCTGAGAAAGCACATAAGCTAAAGCTAAAAGTGTAATGTACACACTCCCATGTATCCAAAGGACTAGCAGAAGTTTACACAGTGCATGCCACTCAGACGCAGACCTGATGCTTCTTGAGCAGGATGTTGGCACTCGTCAGGTCTTTGACGTCCTCGTCTCCGCTCTGTAGCTGCTGCTGCAGCTCACCAAGCCATTTCCTTATATCAGCCAGGCTCTGGTCAAAAAGTTCGGAGCGGTTGGCGTCGAACAGCAGCCGGGCTTTCTCCTGGGTTGTGGACTCCAGCTTCTCCCACAGCTCGTGGAGTTTGGCCAGACGCTCCTTCACGATGGGCTCAAACTCAGGTTTCGACTCCATGAGCTCGTGACCTTCCTGTATCCAAAGAGACACCGAGAAATGACAACGTTTTTCCTTATTTCTTAAAATAACAGAGGGTTTAAAGTCATAATAAAGTAAAGAAAGGCAGAGATTCACAACTGTATCATCTGTTTAAATCATGAGCTAATGATCTTTATAAAACAGTGTTAAGCAAGCACTTAATGGATATAATACTTAATACTTCATCAGTGCATACTTTTCTTAAAAACACAATCGATTTACAATGCAATGTTGCAGTTCTTCTGAAACAGCTGATGTCACCGGTGTTAAGAAAGAAGCTATTTCAGCTTTGGCAGCTAGGGGGCGTGCTGTGTGTTTGGATGTCAGTAAAAATAAAGTTTATTTACAAAGATCACTGTGTATTCACTATGACATGCTAACTTCAAAGCCATCAAAAGCGAATAATTTGATCAAACTCTGCTACACTTTGGAAGCCTTAGATGCTCTAACTGCACTAAATCAGCTATTATCAAAGGCTGATATGAAGAGAATATGAAGCTCGGAGGATATTTTGTTATTAAGACCCTCCTGTGCTGCTCTGCAACACATAAAAGCACCTGGCAGACATACATAGATGTACATAGGCACATATGCTGCGTTACAAACCTGGTCTACTTTGTTGAGCCAGTCCTTGTTGGAGGCCAGCTCAGCCATGAAGGCCTGATGTTTCAGCCATTTGCTGTGAAGGTTCCTGGCCTCATCGTATGACGTGTCCTGAGCTGTCAGCATCTTCTCATTGATCCACAGAGTCAGCTGAAGAGTGCAGAGGAAAATCAAGGATTAGCAAAACCAAAAGATTTTAAATCAACAACTAAGACTCAAACACACAGAGTTAAAAACTTGGGAAAGTCATGGAAACATTAGCAGTTTAGATTTCCAAAGAGGTGACTCACTTTGAACGGGATTTACTACTTTATTGATAACAGAGCATTTACTAATTAGCCAAATGGGACCCCAATCCAAAACAAGAAAGATACAAGCATAATCAAAGCAAATACCACTGTTTCATAGTAAACAGAGCAGAGTGTGTTTGGCAAATTGTATACAATAATAAAAAAAAATAGAAAGAGAAAAAGACTGATGTCAAGTCTCAGTGAGGAAGTGATTAAGCTAATAATTAATGTGTTAACTGATGTTACCCAATGATACTATGAACAATAAACTGATGGTGAACTCACATCCTGAGTGTTTTGCAGGAAGTGCTGCAGGTCTCGGTTGTCCTGGAGCTTCTCTGACACCTCCTGGGCTCTTCTTTTATTCTTGTTATGCCTGAAGGTCAAACACAAAACCGAGAAAAAAAAAAAAGAAAAACACATAAAAAATACAGACTTCAGACTGAGAAAATCTGTCTCCACCTTTTAATTAAACACCTCTGTGTTGTGATATAACAGGATGCATCACTGAATGACAGAGAAGAAACACACAGCAAAAATACCTGACATGCTAACACAACACAACACAGTCATCTATTTCTCTGCTACACCTTGGAGAAAAGCTCTCACACGAAGATCAATATCCATTATTGCGGGCGCCTGTCTACCAAGCTGAATCGTGGGAGTTAATGGGAAAAAGCTCCCATGCCCTCTTTACTACCTCTTGTTGACATTAATGATACAGTGATAAGAGAGCTGTTTCACTGCTGAGCTGCCTGAAACTCTGAGGAAGAACGAGTGAGACTGAACAGAGCCATTTTTCTACCTCAGATCAGGGCCTGAAGACTATTTATCAAACTGCTAAAAGTGACATTTTGGACTCAAGTGATGATAAAAGTAAAAAACCCAGAAGTCTCTAGAGGTGGTTAAGAGTAGATACTTGATGGATGCAGTGTAGAAACAGGCGAGAAGCTTCTGAGGCATGTTTGGAGTCTTTGTACAAAACAATACTGTTCACACTGAATAATATAAACTATGTGCATTAATCAAAAGAGAGTAGTTTCATCCTATTTTTTGCAGTTGGTGTAAACATTTGATTGGATGTTAGACCTATAATTAGGGCTAGAGAGATGGCAATGTCTGCCATTTTTTTCCAGACTGAGAACTGTTTTACCTCATCAGCTTCATAGAAACAAGAAAACAATTTGGTAATAATAAATACATTAAGACAGAGGCAACAAAGGACTGGAAATGCTGTGTAATGCCCAAAAAGTATTTTGATAATCCTGCTTATAAATTAAGATGTAAAAAAACTGTGGTCAACATTTTATTTGCTTACAATCAGCGTATTAGCATGCTGTCATTAGCATTTAGCTCAAGGCTAAATGTACAGCCTCACAGAGCTGCTAGCAAGGCTATAAAATTTAAGCCCACTTCTTTTTGTACCTTGGGCAAATAACAGCAATTGAATTTGTTTGCAATCACTTCCCATAGACCTTCATTGCATTGTCAAGGTGTCTTCAATAATAAATGATGATAAAATAACAATATATTCCTCATTGTGTTTTCTCTGTTTAAGTTTTTCCTGCCCGCAGCAGGATTTGTCATGCTCCAGTTTTGTTTACTTTTTTGTTTTACTTTCAGCCTATTTCTTACATTACTACATTTATTAATATCATAAATACATCAGATTGATGTTAAATGTTGCATGGTTATTGCTACTGGAGATATTAAAGTTTTCAGACAAATAAAATGTACTGCAGCTAAAAAAAATTAAAGATTAAATCACTTGCTTTGGCAGAATAACACATCACTGAGTGAAATGTAAAGATATTTTCTTAAAGATAAACAACATGGCAGATGTTGAGTAAATCTTTGTCACTGACTGGTTATTCCTGCTGCCAGAGAATAAATGTGAATAACAATAACGTCATCACTTAAAAGTTCCTTCCTTTAAAACTTTGCTGTGCGTGGTAGTTATTTGATAAATATTTCTCAAAACTCAGCAAAGAACTTTTTTATTATAAACTGGCTTTTAAGAGCATTCTTAATAAAATACAAAGAAACTTTTGTTAAATACAAATTCTAAAAATAAAAAAGAACACAAGTTTTTCCTGACTAAAACCAGTCTGAAAAGTAACTCTTATAGTGGGAAAAAAAGACAATAACGACCTCTCTAAGTTGAAATCTGTGTATAATTAATACCAAGTCTGTCTGAAAGCATGTAGTCCTACAGTATCAGAATAATGTTTCACTGTTCAGAATCCATTTTGTCAACCAGTTAAAATCATACTGAGCTAAAAGGACTGACCTGTCTTGGATTGAGTCCATTTTGTCCTGAACTTTCCCTGAGTACAGGTTGTTGCTGTCCACCAGTCGCTTTCCACCCTGCAGAGTGCCATCAATCTTGTCCTCGTTGGCCTCCATTGTGCTCACAAAGTCCTCATGTTTCTTCAAAGCCTTTTCTGCTCCAGCCAAAGTGTCGGGCTTGTCTATGTGAGCCAAGGTGTACTCCTGTGATAAAGCAAAGAAAAAAACTGTTGCAGAAAAGAGAAAAACGGTCTTAAAACACACGACCAGCTGACAAACATGTGGTAACTGACCACGCTGCATTCTTCCACACCGCATTCTTTTAAATACCTGAAGAATCACTCACACCATCATTGAAAAGCTAACCTAAATCTTACGGAAGCTGTTGACAGTTTTGAGACAGGTCATAATTTACATAAAGTCCTGCTCCACGTGCACATGCAGTTCAGTACCTGGTTGTTCAGGATGGCCTCCACAGCCTTTCCATCCCGCATGAACTGCTGGAAGCCGAGACCCTGGTCCAGGAAAGTCTTACGACTGTCCCACATCTTCTGCAGTTCATACCAGCCGCGGTCCAGCCCCTTTAGCCTCTGCTCAAGCTGCTGGTACTGAGGATCAGCCTCCTGACCCTGGGTGACCTGGGCACCGGTGTCCCTGACGCGATGATAGTCCTCCTCGTGGTTGTTTATGTCTTCACGTACAGCATCGTGGAGGCTGAGCTGCTCCTCGGCCTCTGGCAGCGTGGCGGGCGTTTCCTCTGATGCCACAGCCTTCTGGGTCTTGAAGAGCCAAGACTGGAAGTCATCCATGTCTTGGAGGAAGGTCTGTAACTTGCTGTACTCGCCCAAAGAGTCCTCTCTGTCTTTAAGAGTCTTTCTTAGAGTGTCCCAGGCCTCCTCCAGCTCCCCTCTGCGGGCCAAGATGTCATCAGCATTCTCCGGATGGTCCTTCGCCAGCTGATCGGCTTCTTGCCTCAGGAAGGTGAGCTTGGTGTCGATGGCGGCCAAATCTCTCTCCATGCCGAACAGTTTCCTCTGAATTGTCATGACGGCTGCCAGGTCGTTGCCCAAATCCTGCGTGGACTCGATCACGCGTGTCTTGTCTCTGATCCAGGCGTCTGTCTCGTCACACTCCAGCCCGTAGTTGTGCAGACTCACAGCAGAATCCACTTTCCTCTTCTTGTCCTCCACCATGGCCTTAAATGCCTCCCACCTGAAAGACGTTTATTTATTTGATGTTTAAAGCACTTTATTGTCATCACAAGGGAATTTTTTATATCCTACAATGAATAGAATTTTCTATAAATAATAAAGTTTCAAGAAAGCATCATGCAAATTCATACTCTTCATCTTCATTAAATGTAAACTCAGGAAAATATATTTAATTGTGTATTTTGTTTAAATCAGCTTATTGTCCATATTATTAAAATGTTTGCTTTCCTGAAGACAAATTTCACATTTCTGCCTGTCTGGCTGATCTACTATAAGACAACAGCTTACAAGCAAGTAAGTGAAAATAACTGAGAGTGTATCCTGATTAAACATTGTCTCTGCTCTACCTCTAATTAGATTTAAATTTAAGACTTGGAAATTATTATTATAAACATGCAAAATAAAGCGTTCCAAAATATTTAAGTCCTCTGAACAAAGAGAAGAGAATTATTAAAAAATAACAGTAAAAATATAAATTCTTTTTATTTTTATTTCAAGCATAACTCTGAAAGGTTAATCAGAAATTTTAATGCATAAATAAATAGTAAAATGTATGACACAAATAACAAATAGATAATAAATATTCAAAGCACCTCTTGTTCAGTCGCGTCTGACATTCTTTGACCTCTTTGGTTCGAGGGTGTCTGCTGTCCTCAAGCTGTTTCACAGCTTTGTTGACGTCATCCACTCTCGACTGCACGTTTGCCATATCCTGAGCGAGGATGCTCAACCTGGAAACAAGAACAGTGTCACTTAGAATAAAAACAGCTCAGTGTACATGATGCAAAAACACACAGAAACCAGGCCTGCAAAAAGCTTTCAATGCTTCAGAGAAAATCAAGTAAGTAACATGTTCTTACATTGCTTATAGCTTTTTGAGTTTGGTATAACTATCATTTCCAAATATTTGTAATAATGTTAAATTAAGACATGTCTCTAAAATAATTCCAAAGTGCATGGCAATAAATTTTGTTCTTTGTACCTATTCTGTACTACTTCCAGATCCTCCAGCTTCTCAGGCACCTCCAAACCCACCAACCACGTCTCCTTCTGGCCCATCCAGAGCTCACAGGCGTCTGTCTCACTGAAGATGGTGTAGAGGGCCATGGTGTCATCAAGCCTCTTCTGTCTTAAGTCAGCCAGAGACATGAGCTCCATGTAAAGGTCCTTGATGTCTTTCAGACGTCTCTGGATATCAGGAGTGTTTTGCAGCTCTTCTGGCAGCGCGTTGGCCTGTTTGGACAGCGCCTCAATGGTGGCTCCATTCTTGATCGCTTCATTTTTCAGGTTGTTGTGCTTTTTCAGCAGCCGCTGGGTGGTGTACTCGTCGTTGCCCACGTCTTCGCTGCTCATCTGCCTTTTGGCATCCAGCAGCCAGGCCTTGAGATCATCAGCATCACCCTGAAACTGAAAGAAACTCTGCGTGTCCTGGAGGTTCTGTTTGCGAAACGCAGCCAGCTCCTCCAGCTGCTGCCATTGCCTCCCGATGCTGTCCATGCATTCCTGAACCTTCGGGGTGCCAAAGTGCTTTTCCTGGATCATCTTTTCTCCTTCACTTAGGACCTGCTCGAGGCTGGCGCGGCGGGCCCCGAGCTCGTCCTCGAAGGCGCTGTGTTTGCTCTGGAGCACCAGCACGCTGGTCAGGTCCTTACCATAATCCAGAGAGGAGAAGATGTGCTCCTTCTCTCTGATCCAGCTCTCCAGCTCAGCCACCTCCCACAGGAAGTTCCAGAAGCGTCGGGACTGCTCCAAGCGTGCCCTTCGCTGGGCCGCCAGGGCACAAAGCTCTTTGTAGCACAAGTCCAGGTGCTGCACCCTGTCGTGGATCACCTGGGGATCACATGGCTTGTAGCCTGGAGAAAATAAAATTACTCTTTTCATTTTATCTTTTTACTTAATTTTTCACAGGATATGGTATGTTAGTGTTTATCATTGTGGAGAGCAGGACTTTACTTATCACAGATACAAGACAGACATTCAGATTTATATCTATAACCAAACCTCCTAAGATGTGCTATTGTAATACCTGCAGTGTGGGAAAACCTGAGAAACCACAAGGACAGCAAACTACATGTCCTACCACATGAAGGACCAGATTAAATCTTCATGTTTTTGTTGCAAGGTTACAACATTTACTACTGAAGCAATAATTTCTATGGGTTTTATAAATTTACCAGCTGTGTTTGAGGGAAAAAAATGAATATAAATTGCACTTTGATGTACTCTGAATGCAAGTGCAAATAACATTATTTCACTGGATGCCATGTACAGTCAGTACTGAGGTTTAATATTCTGCCCTGGTCAAGGTCATTGGCCTGCAATCTATTGAGTGTGCTCATCCCTAATAAAATTAGTAGGAGGGTGCATAATGAGCCAGTGCACTTACTATCTCCATTGGCAAATTTGAGAGCAGCAGCACTGGCGTTCTGTACTCTCTCTGCCTGCAGAGCGATGTCGTTCTCTAACAGAGCATGTTTCTGTAGCAGGTCTTCCACTTCCAGTAGGTGTTTTCCAAAGTCAGGAGACATAAGTCGCGCCTACAGAGAGACAGCGCTTATCAGTTTAGTGTCTTAAAAATTAAATGTCATGAGTCAGAATATAACCCCCTGCTCAGTACCTTCATTTCGTCCATCCAGCCGATGATGTACAACATCTCCTGGAAGATCCTCTGCAGGGTCAGGTTCTTATCCAGACGAGCCCTACGAGCCTTCAGCAGCTCCTGCAAGTAGTCCCACAGGCGCAGAATGTTGTCTTTCCGCACGTCGATCCGTTTGGCGTCGTGGTATCGCTCAGACTCCAGTTCCTTTGAGATGTCCACCAAAGCCTGGACACGTTCCTCATACGCAGCAATGTCCGTCTCGATGGCATCGTGCTTCTTCTTTGCTGCCTCCACTGCTGGCAGGTCGTATCCAAAGTTATCCTGAGAGGAGAGCAGAAAGTGGCTAATGGCACAAGAAACCTCACAGTTTATCCAACTGTGAAGGACTTTTACTTTATGTACTTAAGGAAGCAAATGTAAATTCTTCTAATGATCCTTTTCTTTGATGTACTTTTTTCTTAGAATGGAGTATTTTACTTGTGAAGTATTGCCACTTTGACTAAAAGCTGCCCTGAGGAGTTTGTTTATAACCTAAAAAAAGTTATGTTCACACTGTGTTTCTCATCAAAACACTCTGATGCCCCCTTAAGCACTGACAGTGTTTGAATGCATTCCTTTCCAATCAAATTTTTTATCAGATTTTTATGTATTTTAAATACATTATTAACATCCAAGTTTGCTAGCTTGCAGTCTTCTTCTCCTTGTGCCTTTCCTTGCACATTGCCTCATAATTTGGAATGTTACTGCCACCTGTAGGTCAGTGGAATAAAGTGAAACTTTTGCATGTGTCCTACTGCGTATGCACAACATAAGCAAAACAAGGAACTAATAACTCAAAAACCAATTAAAATATCTTTCTTTTAATTGAATTTAAGGTCTAAAGTTTTGTGTAAATAGAAAAAAAAATATTTTTGTATTTCTGCCAACTAAC
>JAPZDV010000007.1:5258035-5277886 GCA_029814665.1 Acanthurus lineatus | reverse complement strand
CTTAAGCATTAATTTTTCCATTCATCAACAGAGACATGTAAACAGAGTGTGATTATTTCTCTGAGCAAGAATGGATCTATTCTATGCAAATAAAATAATCTATTAAAAAATGCTGTTTTTATAAGTCAAAATGTTATATAAATATGGATTGTACTTAATTTAGAAATGACAAAAAAAAAAATTTATTATTATATTAAATGGGTTTAGAGGGTTAATTTAAAAGGGGCTCATTTAATCACTTTAAACTATAGGCTTAAGATCTGATTTGAATTTGTATAGAAAACACCAAAAACTTGATATCTTAGAATTAAAGTTCTTAGAATATTACATTAAATAATAATAGTATTTAGTATTCATTTTTTAAAAGATAGCTATAAAAGATAAGTTATAAACTACAAACTGTTGAAAAACAGATTTTGTGTCCTTAATGTAAAAAAATATCAAGGAAAAGTTTAGGTTCCATTAGAAAAACCCTAAAACTAGGGATAATAACATACAATTTTTGTTGTTTGTAATGTGTTTCTATTTGTATATCAGTATTTTTTCTGATATCATATGAAATTTCCTCAATATGAATAGCAGTTTAGATACGTTTAGTGTTTTGTTTTCCCCTTGAAGGTTAAAAGACACTGGACAAAGACATCACATTAGAACAGAAACATAAATAGTGTGTCATGTGATGAAAAGGTGTCTTGGCTTGACTCACTTGGGCGGCTTCTCCACAGTGCGGTAAGTGTTGAAGGCCTGAAGCTGCTGCTGAACTCCAGTCAGAGAGTTGGCAAGTTTCCTGTTGTTCAGCACGATGATTGTTTGTTCGATCCACGTCAGCAGGTCTGACGCCAGCGACTCGTACTTATCAATCATCTTCTCTGTCTCAATGGCGTGATCAAGAACCTGAAGAGGAAGGAGGTGAAAAGGCAGTGAGGGAAGCAGGCTCAACAAACCTAACACGTGAACAGGAAACATGAGCATGTAACCTCTTTCCATCTCACCTTCCCGACTCTTTTGCCCTCGACGGCGAGCTGCTTCATCTTCGAGAAGTAGTGGTAAAATGCCACGACGTATGTGATGATGGACTTCTCGTCTGGGTTCTCTGTGAACACATCTAACAAAACAGAACAGCACACAAGTCAGTCACAGCCAAGCCAGAGACATCTATGGGCCTCAGGTCTCTTTTTCCATCAGGCCCATAAACATTCAGTCCTACATGAAGGCACAGTCTCCATCAGTCACTCACCCTCTGGGTCTAACAGTTTGGTCACACCAAGCTTCTGCTCTGCTACGTTAAAGGCGTTCTGGAGGTTGTGGGTCGGGTTGGACCTCTTTAGACTGTTGTATTCCACCAGATCTGGCCTAAGAGAGAAAGATGGACAGAGTGAGAAAGCCAAAGTGGAGAATGACAATGAGGCAGTTAAAAGAGATGGAGACTGAGGACGAGGAGGAGAGGGAGGAGAGACACTAAGCAGATGTGTTTACATTTCAGAGCTGTTGAGAGTGGATTTGGCCATTCATCTCTCCTTACCGGTGTTTGTGTATAAGAGCGTTGAAGGCCATGCCATCTTTCCAGCTGGTGGTAAAGTTTGTGATGTTGACATTGGGATACCTGCAAAACAATAGCCAGGGGGATGTCATTGACTGAACATGGAGGACATAGCTAAGACGCTTCTGTTTTAAATCAGTGTCTGGGATCTGTTCTGCTCTTCGACATGTGTAATGATGAGCCACTTATTTCTGCAGCTTGCAGCCCGAGCATATTAAGTGTGCTCCTGGACTTTCATTGCAAATATGAAACAACAGCTAGTAGCCTGTTGGCTTGGGTTACTTTAGGTTAGCATAAATGCTAGGGGGAAATGGCCAACCAGATTTTGTCCAAAGATAACAAAACTCAGCTACCAGCACATCCTAATCTTACCAATTAGATACATTTATTGATATTTGGATAAAAATGATATGTATATACTTTCTTTTTGTGAGTTAGTGAATTAACAGTGGGTTAAATATGAAACTACAGCAGACAGCTAGCTTAGGTTAGCACAAAGACTGAGAGAAACTGCTAGCTTAGCTCTGATCTGGATAACAAAACAATAAAAGCACACAAAACATGTTTTTTTTTGTACATTTTTAACAAATAAGACAAATATTAATTAACAAGTTTTGTGGCACAGGTAACGTTAGGTGGATTTTATTTCATTTGGAAAGACCCAAGCTAAATATTGCCTTCTGTTTTCAGCCTTATTGCTAAGCTAAGCTACCTGCCTCCTACTGTAGTACTCTAAATTGCTGTGTTTATGACAGAAAAACCTTTGCCATAGTCTGGACAGACACAAAAAAAAAATATTTCTAACCAACAAAAGATTTACAGGTGTGCACAAACTTAAACTTCCATTCAAATTCCCTGCAGACATTTACAACAGCTCTGTTATGCTAAAGGTCACATATCTTTCTTACCCTGCGGTTTTCATCTGACACCACAGAAGAAGAGCATCTTTGGCTGAGCGTGTCTCCTTCTGGTCCGCCTGGCCCGTTTCCACAATAATATCCTGGATCTGATGAAGAACAACAAAAACAGCTGGATGGTAAATAATAAAACTTAACTACTGACTGTGAGGTCTGCAATGAAACATGAACAATTTACATCAGAGCTCAAAAAAAACTAATTAATTCCAAAATGTCGCTAATAGGGAGAATCAGTGGGGAAAATTTTGGCACGTACATAATTTATTATTAGCTTGAAGAAATATTAAGAGGCTTTTATTTGTGTCAAGCAAAACTCATCTCAAGTGTTATTATATCAATATTAATAGCTGACTGGATTCTCACAAATCTAAACCTGGGGTCCGGTTGATAATCGGAGGGGAGGTAATTATTGAAGTTCTTATTTTCCCACACAGTGGGCCAGTAATTAGAGCAGTGATGTGATCTGAGAGACGGGCCCTGGGAGAGGGCTAAATTTAGCCAGCTTTGGTTCTCCTTGGTTTATACAGACTGAAAAGATACAGACAGGACCAAGTCAACTCCTTTCTTTCCTTCTCCTTTTTTTTTCTCTTTTGAAAACTCTGAATAATGCAGGAGGCCATATCGTTTGAACTAACATGTCTAAAAATAACAGTGTTGCTGTCAAATTAAAAATAAATACATGCCCCCTCCAAAAAGATAAAAGAGTCAAACAGACATGTTCTGATGTTTTGGATGTGCTTCTTACACAGCAGATAATAATGGCTGGAACCTGAAGGCATCACATTCGAAGAAAATGAAAAACATCCTGAGGCTGCAAGCTGAAACTGTTTCTGAGCTACATGAATTCACACCCAAGTGAGACTGAAATGAGTTATAATGTACTCTGATTTTATTTATTTTATTTCGTAACAGCCCGCGGCAGCAGAATCATAACAACATATATCATAGTCTTTACACAGCCATATTTAAACTGTGGTGGGTCTGCAGTTTATTATGTTAGCTGAAGATTGTAACTCACATGTTAATAAACATTAAATCCTGTGAGCTTTAATGGTGACATTTTTAGATCTAAGAAAATCTGAAGGAATGCTGTGAAGAAAATAATCTTCTGTTACTAAAAAGAAAAACCATAACCTCCAAGAAGTGCTTTTATTTTGAGGGTAATCGTTAATAATTTTTGATCTATTGACTGTATACTGTATATAATGAGTATAGCTTTTGACCCTCATTTGCCTTATTGTCTTATTTTTTGTATTCATTTACTTAAACTGTATTTTAAATATTATAGACCGTTTATTGTACCCCTGTAATATGTGAATGTCCCTTCTAAGAGTCATACAATCTTATTGTAACAATTGAAAAAGTGGTAACTATTTTGTAAAGTTTAACATGTTTGTATTTTGATGAGAGCTAAGAAAAATCACCTTACATTGCCTCTGACAGAGTGAAAAAACATTGTGAAGCAATGGATGCTGAATTGTCTTTTCCTGTTGTTAACGTGCTCTAGGATACAATGAAGAAGCTTTCTTTTGCGTTTATTTTTATACATGACCTAAAATGACATGTAATGCTACAGGAAATAGTAGCCAGGGTTACACAAGTTACATGTTAGCATCTTTAAGCATCTCTAAAATTAAAGTAAATATGAGCTTTCAATGCGACTAAAGTCTTAGCTTACCTGGAAGCGAAGGATGATGGTCCAGATGAGACCGAGGATGAGGCGATGGTTGCCGTCGACGATGTCGTGGGAACCCATGTTCTCCAGGTGGACCCTCTGCTCCTTGAGGAACTGCAGAGCCTTGTCCACGTTCTCCAAACAGTGAATACGCATTCGGCCTTTAGTGGGTTTTGGCTAATGACAGAAATTAGATAGAAAAGCAAAACAAAGAGAGGATAAGTTCTATGACTTCAACAGAATAAGATGATACACTGAATGTAAAAATCAGAGAAAATATAAAAATGTTAGATCCTAGCCTAGTCAGATGAACATGAACTGATGAAGCCCCTTGGATTAGAGGCCAAACTTCTACACAGACATATTACCAAGTCCAGTTGCCTTCGATTTATTTTCCCAGAATTAAAATGTTAGACTTGATTTCTTACCAGGCGTTCACCGGACAGCACCTCCAGCAGTTTAATGAGCATGCGTCCATCCCGCAGGTCCAGGTAGAGGTCAGAGATGCGACAGCCGACCCGTGACAGGATCGAGTTGACCCATTTGGTGAAGGTCTTCTTCTGAACCGCCTCACGCTCATCTGATGGGACCACAAAGTTAAGAAAGAACATGAGCTCCATGAGTAATTAAAAAAAAAGAAAAAAAATAACATCTACATCACAGGAAAAACTGGAGCTGGTGGGGGATTAACTGTCCTGCTCAAGGGCACTTTAGATAGATGGAGGGAATCTCAGCAGTTAAATTAATCCTCAGTGCTGAGTTAATCTGCCTGGACATACCAAGATTTAGATATTAGCTTGTCAGCTTTGTATGCAGTGAACATGGACTCAGAAATAATTCTTCAGCTCCCCTAATTTAACACAAATCACCTGATAATAGGATTTCTACCTTCATATGAACTCTGATGCTCAGCTGCCTTGATGGGTTGATCTGAGCACTGACATGTAAAGATCCCCCACCTGTCCTACAGGACTGATATGACTTATATTCTACAGGTGAACCAGAACTCTCAGGTGCTCAGGTGTTTAAAAAAAATTGCACCTTAATCTCAGTATACAGTCCCTGCTGGAGATGGTGAGAAGCTTTGTGCCTCAGAGCCACTCGTCTGCACAGATATTGTTCAAAATTAAACAGCAGTGTCTATAAAACTTTATAGGAAGCCATCAAAGGAAACATGAAATGAATGTTTCGTGTTTTTAAATAGGTGCTATTCTATTTTACTGGGTTTACAGTACTTTATTAAATGCTACTGTAGCATCTGTATGCTGTGTAGGTGTAAAATCAAGAATGAAAAATATGACAAATATGGAAAATAAACAGCAAGTCTTGGATTGGATTCAGTTGGCTGACACTCAATATTATTACAATGAGGACACCTCTGGGCTTAACTGAGCTGAGGGAGTAACAAGAAATATTAACAGTCACTTCAAACAGAAACTCTTCCGTAATGCATCCATGTCCATAACTAAAACTTCAAACGGTCAATTAAACGGTCAGACCTTGTCACAGGGCTGCAGACGGACAAAGACAGCCTGACTGTGACACTTAGTCACTTTGTCACCGCAGTGTCAAGTGGTGATACATTAAAATGAGGCCACTCTACAAGATCTTGACCTCTCGCATTATCCCTGCTGTAATTTTTTCTTTTATTAGAAGTATGGTAATCATGAAAGTACTCTAGAGGCACCGTCGTCTTGTCAAAGTGCTGCTGAAATTTTCTTGGAAACCGTCCGTTTTTGCTCGGTTATCAGAGCAGGAGGAGTCGGCATTGGTCACGCCTGCTTTGGCTATTAAACAGCTGACATGTTCAACATGATTACAGATATGACTTTAGAGTTTTTTTAAGCCCATCGTAAAAAATGACACTCCCTAAGGAAAAAGCTTTACTCTAACTATCTACGTCCCCTCAACCTCTTTGCAGAGCAGAAAGAGAAGCAGTTCTGCATGATGAGACCACATGCATAGGAAGTAAACACAAACGTTGTCTCTGTAGTTAAACATAGGTGTGCAGTATTTATGCTAAAATTCCTCGAATGTAACTTTGCATGAGAATGCGTGACAGTGGCGAAGAGATGCAGAGAGTACGAGCGTCAGACTCTGAGAGGTTTTTAAGGGCGATGAGTGCCGCCCACATGTTGATTTTCTCGATGCACGGCAGATGCGCTTCCTACTTAGCAGCAGAAAATAAAACCATGTTGATGGGACCGAACATTAGCCTGACCCAGTGTTCTATATTCTGTTTATTTTGTTTGTGGACACACTCGATGGAAATGGGATCGGAGGAGGTTTGAGTGGGTGCGTGTTTGTGACTCAGGGTTGTATCTGTGTTTGTAAGCATATAAAACTTCCCAAATATACCTGTATGGTAATCTTTCTCTTACAAACACCAAATATAAAGCAGGATAAGGATTTTGACAAAGATATGTTTTGAACAGGGCCTTTTACAATTAAATCAACTTGTCAGCACTGTTAATACATCATCAATAATAACATTTTTGGCCATTTCTCCGCAGCAATTTCCTGTTACTGAACGACCTCCATTTGGAACAATGATGATGTATCTGCATTGAGCTCATAGCTGTCAAGTCTGTTTATTGATCTGGCTCTAGAAATGAATTCCACAGACAACATCTCAGAGAGAAAAAAGGAAAACACCACACCAAAGTGTTAACTTCGACTCACTGCAGCTCATATGAAGATAAAAATCATTAAAAATATTTCTGCGCAGCTTTCCTTCAACATATAAAACATAGACTTTGGAATTGTTATGATAGATTAGACAATACGTTTGAAATACAAATGATTTAAGAGCTTAGTAGTATCCTTTAAGTCAGTGTCCAATATTAACAAAGACATAGTTAACATATGATAATATTTGTGTAATACATTACATATTAAATAATTAAAATGAATTTGGATGCAATAACCTTTTGCTTCACTGTAAACTTGACTAGTTTTATTAGTTTTGGTACCTGATTATTCATTTACATATTTAGAATTATTATTATAGTTTATTTAGAAGCATTAATACACATTTAAGAGTAATGCAACAAATTAGTGTATATAAGGCATCTAGCTAGGAATTGGTCATTTGAACAAAATAATTTTGTAAAACAAGAACAAAGTAATCTTATAATCATAACATGAGCTCATGTCAATAAATGAAAATACTACATTATTATAATACTATTAAAATCAATATGAAACCAGTCAACAAAACTGTCTTATGAATAACAATTAGTAACAGTAGGCTTTACTTTCATCTTAGCATTTCTTTCCAATAATGGATAAGAGAGCTGACCACAACAGTACTGATAATCAGTGTCAGTGTTATTTTTGGTAATTTTTTATGTAAATATCACCTCTAACTCTGGAAAGTTGCAATGGGCATGTCTTTACTAATAACTGATATTTTTGTAGACCAAACAAGTGATATAATAATGAAAACTGTTTCTGAAATTATTGATAATGAATATAATCATTAGTTTACACGTAGTTTCTCATTGAAACTTTAGGTTCAGATGAGGTATTTTAAAATAATCTGGATCAAGGATCACAAAAGGGCAATGCAATTTGACTACAGTTACTTTAATGCATTCACAGCTCCCAGAAGGTATACACACACACGCACACGCACACACACACACAGCTCCTTAAAGTTTATTGGGTCAAATGCTGAAGATGAGACATTTTTCCCTCAGTCGTCCCATCATGAGCCACGTGACTTCCTCCCGGTCTGCCTGCTATGGTTTGCCCTGTTTATTCCTGAACCCAAATACGACTGCGAACTACAGAGTGCAAAGGACTGCATCCTTAATGACTCCTATAATAAATGATTCAGACCCCACGGCTGTGGAGAACAAGCAAGAAACAGCTAAAGAGCTGGAAGAGGAAGGAAAAGGGAAAGGTCAGGATGGTAGAAAGACTGAGTTAAAGATATTGCACTAAAGGTTAAAAAGGAGACGATAAAAGAGAGTCAGATCCAGGAGGAGTCGGAGAGACTGGAGCAAAGGTAAACCTGAGAAGAGCTGGAGAGAAAAAAAGAGGGCAGACAATGGAGGGCATGACAGGAAGTAATGGAGTAAGTGACTGAGATGCAAGCGTTCAGGTTTAATCTACAGAGACCCGACTGGGAAAATAGAGCACAATACATTCAGTATCTCCCCATCTGCTGAAAATGACCTAGTAAGCATCCCAGAAAGCTTCAGCTCCACAGCATCATCAAAGGGATGAAACCAGGGGTTATTGTATGTAAAACACATAGTGCGGCAGAGGTGAGTAAATAAATCATGTTTCATTCTGTTCCCCGCAGCAGAACAACAGCACGCATCGCTTTGCATGAAAAAGTAATGGCAATTAAAGACATGCAAATAAGCTCCAATAGGAATGCGAGCATTGATTTTTGCACAAACTGTAACATCAGTTGGAAAAAAGAGAGCAAAAAGCATTGGTAATAAGTCTTTCTGTGCGATAAAACCTGTGAAAAATGCTTTATGATTTTTTTCTTAGGGTGGCTGCATCCAGATGATGTTATAGTTAAGGAAGTAAAAAGGATAATTAAAGTTCATCCTCGAAAAATGTGCACTTGGTTCTCCAGTATCACCTCACATTAGGAGACCTTGACAGGAGCCAGAGTGCACACGGATGCTCCTGGCCATTTGGGAAGCATAGAAGAGGAGGGGGAGGAGGAGTGGGAGGAGGAGGAGGAGTGGGAAGGCTGTTGTTTGCATGCATCCTGCTGAGTCGTCTCCAGACGAGTAGTTCAACAAGCTCGATATGACAACAGTCCTCCGCATGCTCGCTTCTGAACACAGCCTTCAGCAACCATCTAAAAACTAAACTTCTATTCAAACTTCCGGTGGAGTTTTTCTAGAAATGAGCAAAAAAGATCTACGCTGTGAAAAATTTCTTCCTTTCATGTCTTTCCAGTTAAGAGACAAAGTGTCAGAGCGTATTTGAGGTGTGCATATTCAAATTACACATCACATTAAAAGTGTAGCCCAAACCTTTTGTCCCCACATTATGTCTTTATATATTAATTAGAGACATTTGTTTTGTTGTGCAATGCTCATGTTATTTTGTCTGTAAACTGTTTCTCCATTATACTTTTCCTTAAAATGCAGTTTGTTGTTGTTGATGCAATAGAAGCTTCTACTGTCAAACTGTTTTTATACTAAATAAATATTTTGGAGCTGGTGCAGCTTTTTTCAACTTTTTCTCAAACTTTTTTCCTTTCATCACACATTTTTGCTGCAGCTTCTTGTCACTTCTGTGCTGCTCTCTCACTTTTTTCTTTTTTTTTTTGAACTTCCGGCTTATTTTTCCTCCTGCATATCAGTACAAGCCTTACTAAACATTTCTGTGTTTCACATGCTTTTACTCTGTAATCTCTCATCCACTCTTTGAGAGCCGCATGACTTATTCATGCTGATGGATTTTCCCTGTATACAGCCTGATCCGTGTTTTCCCACAGTCAGCTCTTACTGGATGTGACCAAGCGGTCCTACAGCACGCGCCTACACGCCACAGTCATGGCACTGCTGGCGCTACCTGTCCTGCAGTGCTGTGATATCATGACTTTATAAACAAGACCGTCCACAGTTGGCTTTCCTTGTGACATGTTTCCAGCCGAAGATGAATCGTCTGAGCTTTAGCTTAATGGATCCATATTCTGCAACTGCTAAATCTCACGCTGGGGCACAATGGGGATGTCAAGGTCTCTTGATGTGGTGAAAAGTTAAACATGTTTAAAAGGGATGCAAAAGTCTGGTTACGAAATCCAGAAAATACTGCTATAAAAAGAGAGAAGTAAATTGTTTGAAGTCTTTTGTTGCTCAGAAAGACACAGCCTGAGATCCAACAAATTGCCTTACGTGACATTACTTAAGTCAGCTTAAGTTTTGGTTAAAGACTACAAGTTTAAAAATGTCAAAAGGAGGAGGAAATGAGTTTTGTAGTCAACTCCTCGTTTCAGCTTGAAGCTAACAGCTCAAGCTAACAGCTACATTAGCTGCTATCAACTAGCATCACACACCTGAATCTCCAACCAGTGGCACAGTTGTGAGCTGGGTTTAGGGTTTTTACAAGTAAGATAAATAAAAAGAATTTGAAAGAAAATGCGTCTTGTGTGCTGTATTAATTTTGATATTACTCTCCACTTATTTCAGCAATTTTAGAGCAATGCAATGCTCTAAATGCAAAATAAGACGACTGACTGCAAAAACTGATAAAGGTACACAGAACATGTTCACAATTATTTGGGAACATATAATTTTCAGGAGAAAATGAGGGACCCAAAGACTTCAAATGGAAGGTACGCAGAGCTGAGAAAAGCTAAAAGTTAGAAAGGTTAGCATGTCATAAAAAACTACTGGTCACGGTATACAGAGCACAAATTCATAGTATTTCAGGGGTCAGTGAACAGGAGAAGATTAAAGATTTAAAGACTTGAAGAGGAGGTTATGCAGCTGAGTAAATCTAAAATATTAAAGGTCAATGTGTCAGGAAAAACTACTTGAAACCGGGAACAAACAGCAGCAGAAAAGCTCAACATCATGTGTCAAATCCCAAGAAAGACATTAGAAAATGAATGAATGCTTAATTTAATGTGATCAATAAATGTAAAAACAGTCCGTTTCTTTCCCTCTTTCTCTATTTATCTCTGTTTTTCTGTTATTGTTTTTTCTGTCCAGTGTTTTTCTTCTGCAGTCTTGACCAGATCTTTCTAATAATGTGCGAGTAAAAAGTTAGTAAAATTTCAGGAAATGCAATTGATGGATCAATACACTTGGCTCCGAGCAACCTCTCCTCAAAAGTTTGCAGCTTCACGTATCAGTTGCCTCTGCAGACCTAAGAATTCGTCAATACTGGAAATCTAGCAGAGGCAGAGGAAAAAAAAAAAAAAGCATGTTTCCCTCTCTGTTCCTGCATCGTCTCCTCCATTTTCTTCCTCTCACTAATGCACTCCTGTCATCAGGGAGTTGGATAGCATAGTGCAAGCTAACAAAAATCCACAGTGACGGCAAACCTCTCTCTTAAAACCTTAATAACACAGGCAGGGAAAAGTTAAACCGCCAGAGAAAATGATTATTTTTTAACACTGCCACCGCAGTCATTCAGGGCAAAAAAAAAAAAAAAGGTGGCTAGGATCAAAACAGAGAAATACTTTGTTCTGCGAAACAGTAAGTGAAGGGTAAGGACCATATGGAGAAGAGGTGACGAGGAAAAACGATTTGTTTTGATGTGTTATTTAAAGAAAATGGAGCACGTAAGGGTGCATAACACTAGCAAGCAATGAATGGCTTTAAAAGGAAAAACATCCCAACCTTTTTAGGAGTTTGCTTATGAATTATTCAAAGCCAAGTCAATGAACAATTGGGGCAGTGCCACGGCTTCCTGAAAATAAATAAATTACTACTATATACGTTTAATAAAAAAAAAAAAGGGCCACCACTATGAAAGCTCAGGCTCTTATTTTGTTGCTGCTGCCTTTTCCAGTTCTCACAACGGGATAACAAACTAACCTCACACTTGCTCACATCACAGCCCAACCTCCATGCGATCCCCTCCCGGCCCAAAACACAAGCACAAGTTGGGGGAGGAAAGGGAGGGGCATGATTGAAAAAGTGTTATCGCTCTCATCTGTGAGGCAGGAGAGGACGGCCGAACTCCTCAAACACACACGGATTGCACAAACACACACATGGCTCTTCCGCCGGGACACCTGTACCTTGCAACTGCCTGAAGCGTCCATCCAGGATGGAGTTGAAACAGATGTTGGAGGTGCTGTAACTCAGCCAGCGCGCCCGCTTCATACTTTTAGCAGAGGAGGAAGAGGAGGAGGAGAGGAGGGCGGGGGGAGGGTGAGGGTGAGAGGGCCGCTGACGTCTAGGGGTGCAGGAGGAGGACGAGGAGGAGGACGAAGAGAAAGGGGAGAGTCCCGCGGGTGCCACGGAGAGTGGGATGTGAAGGAGGGTGCCGTTCTTCTCTGGGTGGTGTTCAGGCTCCTGCTTCTTCCCACTGCTGCTGCTGCTGCTGCTGCTTCCCCTCGTTGTTTTCCTGCTTTCGGGCTTCTGGGCCCGGTGGACCGCCGGGGTGCTCCGGCTCCGGCTGCTGCTCATGCTGACCCGAACAGAGGCCTCCTTCTCCACTGGGGCATAAGGGCGGCTGGCAACTTCCTTCGTCCCACCGCCACCGCCGCCGCCACCGCCGCTGCTCCGGATGGTCGTGGTCTCCCTGCTGCTGGCCTTCAGGCTGATCTTGACCTCTCTGAGCCGGGGTTGGCTCATAGGGGCGGCGCGCAGCAGGCACGGGCTGCTCATCCTGACCCCCAAACGACAACAACAACAATAACAACAACACAGCCCGGAGCCGGCAGAGGAGCTTGGCACTCCACGTCTCTCCTCTTCTCTGTCTCTTGGCTCTCTGTCCTCCTTTCCAGATCCCTCTTGTGCTCACTCCTGCTCCCTCACTCACTTCCTCCCTCTCTTCCTCCCTCCCTCCCTCCCTCCTTCTTCTCTCTTTCTCACTCTCTCCTCACTGCTGCCGTGATGATGCTATGCCTCCGCTCTCAGGCAGCCTTCGGTTCAGCTCAGAGTGAATTTTCCAGCCCCATCCATGCATACAATATGTTTCAATAGGTCCATGTGCTCACACGACTCCCTCCATCTACTGTACACAGCACTCCCACACAGTCGTGACATCACCGAATGTGAAGTGTATAGCCAGCACAGTTGTGGTTTTCTGTGCCAATAATCCTTCATAAAAGTGTCCATCTCAGAGGAATGTGTCTTTTTTTAGGTTTATTTAAGTATGCAGAGTGAATGTCTCGGTATCGAGTACGTTATGTATGTGCTTTGAAAAGCATGCTGGGTGAACATTTCTGAGTTCACAAGCTGTAAATCAGCAGAGGGTGTCATTCAGAGTCTCTCTAAACTCCTGCCTCTCTCTCTTCACTTTCCTCCCCCTTTGTATCTCTCTCTCCTTCTCCCTCCCTCCCTCTCTCCCTCTCTCTCTTTCTCTGACAGGAAACACTGATTGCATTACAGAAACATCAGTGCAGCAGCACTCTAACACAATATCACCAACACCCACACAGAAGCCTTGATCACTTAAAGAGACAGAAAGAGACAGCAAGTAGAGTGATGAGAGCGCTGCCCGATAAACGGTCCGGACGCAGCTTTAAACATTCTGGCCACCCAGATGTCGGGTTGAATAGTCGACCACGATAATTCTCTGGCACGGATCGAAATGTGTGCATAGCATCGAGTACTGAGAGCTGGCATTGGCTGTTTTATATCAGACAGTTTTTGATTATAACTTGTAATTTTTATCATGTCAAATCCCATTTTTTATTTGATTTTTTTTCCAAACATTTGCATTCTGTGGCTGCCTTCATTTCAACCAAGTTAACTTACATTGAAGCATCAAAGTTACTGGTTGTGAAGTTAGATTTG
This sequence comes from Acanthurus lineatus, assembly GCA_029814665.1. Lineage (NCBI taxonomy): Eukaryota > Metazoa > Chordata > Actinopteri > Acanthuriformes > Acanthuridae > Acanthurus > Acanthurus lineatus. The sequence continues at coordinate 5,264,299 of JAPZDV010000007.1, read as the reverse complement.
CTCTTGGAGGGAAAACTAGTAAATACAAGAACATTAGATCCTTGTAGGTGTTTTGAGTTGAGTGAGCTGCAAAAAAATCTATCAGCATGTTCTCATCCCAGTTTTTTCATGCCCTTTGGTTTCTAATACTGACTCACAAGGTGTCCTTTAGCATCTCTGTATGACGGACAAAACCTTCCTGCCTGAAAGTCTTTCTACGCTTGTGGTTAAGAATGTGCATCAGTCAGTCTGGTTAAGTTTAGACACCAAAACTACAAATGATAAACGCTGTGTGATTGTTTCTATTGTGCAATTGTTGCATTTTTCGACGCTAGTAGGAGAACAATCATGGTTTTAAACTTTAGGTTTCACTTTTGGTTCCTCAAGGGTCTTAAGAGCTGGTCTCTTGGGCGAAGGTCCAGTGGGTACCCTGACCTCCACCCCTACTGGGATTTTGTCACTCTCTTTGCAATGTCTGGTGGATCAGTTGCTATTAGTGGCTAATACTGTCACAGACGGGTCACATACAGACATTGAAGGATACTTTGTTTATCAAGGGGCGTGAAAAAGAATCAGTATTTGAAATCCTGAAAATGACCTCAGGCTAGGTATCAAAGTTCAGGTGTTATATCCACAGAATTATCAAAGTTTTTAAACAAAGCCAACCGCTGACCAGACTTCCCTTCTCCACAGGCCTGAATTCATGTTTTACCACCTTGTGGCTGACCTCTCCTGTGTCTACAGCTTTACAGAAACGAGCACAGGATGAACCTTCACCTCCCCTTTTGTGTTACTCAGACACACCGCTATTTTAAAACCCCAAGCAGCCGCCCCACAGGTGGGTCACAGCCTACCAGCTTAGCCAGAAATGCCAGAGATCTGTGCTATGGGAGGCAGACGGGCGAGGCAGCTGTCCAGATCGGTCAGTTGCTGGACATTCTGGGAATGTGCAAGTGATCCCAGTTACTTGCAGAGGGTGTGGAGCAGTGTCAAGGCTCAGCTGCTGGGGGGGTGTGTGTGACACCATGAGAAACCAAAATGCACACACAAGCATACATACAACAACACCTGCAGAGCTCGAGCTGGGAGCTTTGGAGTGAAGAAATGGATCACCGTAAGTGTGAATTTTGATTTTTATTTTTTTTTGGCAAAATCTAAGTGAAGGTCAGTGACACATTCAAAACCATTCAAACCTGCCAAAGTTAAGCAGACACCCATTATAGCTCATCCTTTGTGTCCTTCCCATGCTCTTAAAGAGACACAGTCATCCCAGAAATCTGTCACATGAATGCCTCAGAGAAAACACAGCCTGTTTACTATGCATTCGCTCACCTGCGAGGGCCTTGATGCGCGAGCGCTCAAACAGCCTGGCGGAGCTGTTGTCATTGTCTAGTTCCTCGTCGGAGAGGTCAAAGCGGGTGTTGATGTGGCTGTACTGCTGCGTGATCTCCGCATTGTCAAAGTCTGTGGTGGAAGTCATGGCGGTAGCCAGCGTGGCAGGCAGGTGGGGGGACGGCAGTCGGCGTCCTCAGGTGGTCCGGGTGTGGAGGGAAATGAGCGGAGGGGAGGAGATGGCAGGATGGACCTCGGATACTGGGGGTAGTCTGAAATAGAGGGGAAAGACAGACAGTAGAGGTGTTAATATGATTGATTACGATGATTAACGGGGGCTCAGCATGTTCTAGACTGACACTAAGACTAAATTAATAATAAAATCATATCAGAAAACTACATAATAGCAGAGAGCCAAGCGTTTTTAAGTCCCCTACCGCACAAAAATATATTTCTTTTGTTCATTATGTCCATTGAATGTTTGACCTTCACTGTGCAGAATGATGCATGGGGAGAGTTTGATACTGGAAGGCTGTTTTCACATTCATCCATTAAAAGGTGAAAATTTCTCTATGCAACTATAACATCTGATAGAATAGAAAGGAGTGGACTAAATATTAAAATACAGTACAGTATAACAATGCTCAATGTTCCATTAATCCAAAGGATTAGCAAATTGTGAGGATTTTCTGCTTTTTCTTTGCCCTACATTTCATAAAATTGGATTTTGGACTGTTTGTTGGAAAAAACAAGACATTTGATGCAGTTAAGGTGGCCTCGAGGAGATTGTTCAAAAAAATCCTTCACTTCTTTTTGATGTTTTATAGATCAAACCATCATTCACTAAAGAAAGTCGGCTGCAGCTCTGCTAAGCACAAAAAAAGGAAATGGATGCCGACTTGTAAAATCCAGTTTTGTTTGTTGGAGCACTGTCGCACTGCAGTTTAGTATGTTTGTGGAGGCTAAGTTTCAGTACATAAATCCCATTGGACAGGAGCTTTTCTGGCATTAGAGTGTAATTTTGCCACTATGGAGAAGTCTGTTTTATCACCAGTGTTGCACAGGTACATTTTCACCCAGAAATATCACCTCTCATAGCTCAGCTCCCACAGTGGCTCCACAAGCGTCTGTGCATGTCACAATCTCCATTTTGTGCGTGTCACTTTGCTCGAGCGCCTGCAGTGTGTCTATGTATTCTTTGTGTGGAATGGCGGGTTGAAGGGTAACCGCTCAGATAGCTCTATCTGGGTGCAGCATAGCTCTCTTATCATGCTTCACAGGGGGGAGGGCAACCCCTCTGTACTGCAGAACATGACGAAGCCACCTCCTTTTGAATGATGCACCTCACGTAGTTTCAACTGCAAGTGCGTTTGTGTGCCTGTGTGTGTTTCTCAGTTGCAGGATGTTTGTGAGAATAAGCACATGAGGTGAAGTGAGGCAGGGAACCCGACCTGTGTTGATACTGTAGTGCAGAAGTGTAATAGAGAAAAGGGGAAAAGAGAGCGTCCTTCTGATGCATATAATTGTTGAATATTTTACATATGCTATAATTAAAGATGAGGCAGACAATTTTTTATTCAAAATTTCCTCAATTACTGTACTTATTGTAAGAACAATTCTGCAGTGCTAGAGTATTTAAACTTCATGCTAATTAATACTAGTATATACTCAATGGAAAAGAGGTATAAAGTGGTTTAAAATGGAAAAATCTACATGCAGGTAACTCAATTTGAATTTAAGTGTGGGTAAATATATTTTCCATCACTGCTGACATGAATTCACCATGTGACCACAGAGGATGTTCCTCCGGTGCATTTAGAAAAGAGGCCTTCAGTGATGCACAATGATGGCATCCTACAGGTCTCCAGTATCAGCCCTCTGCAGGCCGCCTTTATCAGCCTGGGGATGCTCCACCCACCGCTGGGGATCCCCTTATCACCTCACACACAACCTGGACAGGACTAGGGCACAACACACTCGCGCTGCACAAACCCTCCTTGCACACCGCGCAAACCCCATATCCACAAACTGTCAGCTGTATACAAAACCTGTAAGACTCTAATCGTGTCGGAGGACTGACTCACTGTAAGCTGCCAAACACAAACTGCAGCAAATTAAGAGTCTGAGCTGGGACTTATTCTCGGTGATAGTTGGCCAGGCTCCGTTTAGAGCTGGCATCCTGCTTATAGACAGTCCTGTGACAGAAGTTCACTTGCCTGCCACAGTGAGTGTGTGTCTGTCAATAGTAAGGTGTCCTCTCGTGTTGTCCTTGAAGAGTCCTAAACACTCACATTGAGTCACCCAGTCAGCTCAAAGCTCCTGCAATTCCACAATTCAAGTCTGGAAATCTCCTATATGATGTAGCTACTGATATAAAAAGGGCTAAAAAGGGGCCTGTGCACCGTTGTGGCTGTGGATTGTTTCCAGTTGTAGCAAGAAAGTGGCTCATTGTTATGTTACTGAATAGTTTGAAAACAGAAATGTCCAGAATCATTACTGAAATCTACACAGTCGCCATTAGAGGTGCACCTAATGACTGTTTGCATTATCTACTAATGTTTTCATTATTTTACAATTACTTTACTAATCGGTTCTTTAAATGGGTCAGATAATGGAAAAAAAGACTAAAAAAAACTACAGCCCTGCTAGCAGCTCTATGAGGCTGTATTCAGGCACAGCAATGCTTTGTGCAAAACACTGAAATGCTCATAAGGACAAAACTAAAATGCTAATAAACACAAATGTTGTTAACCTTGTTCATCAACTAAGTTCAGTTTGTTAATATTTGATAATTGGTGCTTAGCGTAAAGTGGGTCTGAGGCTGATGGAACAGTCATTAGCTTTGCAGGTGTGTGGTCACAAAGCAAATGTATTAGACAATTTAAAATTTTGACTTGATGATAGTGCTACAAATGAAAAGTCAGGAAATCATCAAAGATCTAAGAGTTATACTTGTGGAACCATGAATGTTTGTGCAAAATTTCATGCCAGTTAATTTAGCAGCGGTTGAGATATTTTACTCGTCAAAACATTTGAGCTGATTATGAAAAGTCAGGAGTTACAGGTTAGTAGTGTCCATTCTGTGGGGACCATGAACGTCTCTGCAATATTTCATGCCAAACCACTGAATATCTGTTGAGATATTTTAAGCCTGGACCAAAGTGATGGATCACAGACAGACTGGCTGACTGTATCACACTAAGAGCTGCAAGCCAGCTTTAAAAGAAAAGGAAAAAAGTAGACTGCATGTCTCTGCAGCCCAAGATCTCGAAATAGCATGTTACTTCAAAAACAACTGTTCAAAACTCAAAGCTGTGCAAATTTACAACGACATAAAATAGAGATATGCAAGAATATCTAATGCATTTCTCCTTTATAAATGACTTGAATGATTAATCTGCAATCAAAACAAGCAATCAACTATAAGTCTTTTAAACAAATTGTGTGTTTTAGCACAAGTTCAGATGTGTCTGTGTTCAGCCAAGCTGACATAACTGACACATAAATGATGTAAACGCATTATAACTCATGCTATTAGTGCTACCACCGTGAGGTACTTGGCATAAATTTGATAAGAAGTGAAAAAAGATTACATTTTAGCTATTATTAGCATCTGCTGATATGACTAGTGATATAATACTCTGCCACACTTTGTATTTCTTGCTGTCACCTGCTGCAGATAAAGTTCCCAGCACACAGTCCAGTAAATATAACATTTTTATAGCTGCACATTGTGAGCTGATGAGCAAGGGGCACCGAGTAATTTCTCAAAAGTCGCATGTAATTTAGTGATGATGATTAAAACGTCTGCTGTAATTTTGTTCTAAATACTCAAGAGCTACTTAACCTCAGAGAAAAAATAAATTTCATTCCTTTTTATTAAACTCATGTCACATAATAACAATGACACGTGGGTTTCGATATCTTTGGACGCAGCTCTGCTACAGAAAATTGGTTATAATGTGTGAATGAGTTTTTTTTTTCTCTTCAGATTTGCTGACTATAAAAACAACAATTCCTTGTTTCTGAGGTGTGAAAAAAAAACATTTCTTGGATAATCTCATTTCCGCTACTTGTGATTTTAATTGGCTGCACCCATTTCCCTCCTCTGCTGTCACTGCAGAGCTACACTGTAAACAGCTATGTGCAATGTAAACATCTAATCGACACGTGAGATGAATAATGACCTTGCTGGAAAACGGCGTTCCCAGCTGTAAGTAAGCTCCTTACTGATGCACTCGGAGCAGCAGCAACACATTAGCTGGCCGGAGGCATGAGGGCATTACTCTGAACGGCATGGAGTGGATGAAATAAGAGATGGGTGTGGTCAAGACGTGTGACCTACAGTGTGGATGAAAATGTAGCAGCAGCAGCTGGACTGTGAAGTCAGACGCCAGCGGTCCAGCAGAGATTAGATCTGAGACACAAACACAAAGTGGACAGGGATCAATATGGAGGAAGATGATGGCGGTGAGGTGGGCAGTGATTACTAGAGTGACCACAAGACTCAGCAACTTCCTCCTCAAACGGCCAATATCAAGATAACTACTCCAAAAAACATGGTGGAAACTGAACATGAGCGCACTCTGTTTGGAATAATCCACACTGCACATGGATTATTTCACAAGATGTGGAAAGTCTTCCTTTGTTGTGGTCAACAGTGTTTTGACTGCAACAACACTGGCCCTGATCTCGTGAGAGACCTTTGATGCATGTCAATAGTAAACTATTCGTGGAGTGTGTTTACACAGAAAGTCCCAGCTCGCCCAGACACAGGGACACACTCACACTTGTCCTTTTAAGGGGAATGAAGAGGGACGCTTCCTCTGCTCGGGGAACATTTTATGTTTTTGTTATCTGAGAAGTCATCACATTGTTATGGATCATGGTTGAAATAAATATTGTTAGGCGCTTTGAGAGATAAAGAGAAAACGTGCAGTAGTAAAAAGCACC
>JAPZDV010000007.1:5218848-5254636 GCA_029814665.1 Acanthurus lineatus | reverse complement strand
GTGATTTTACCCTCCCCCTTTTCCAACTCTGCATCCCCTCTTTTGTAGTTCTCATGCAGTCCCTTGAACATATGCACATATATACACACCTCACAATAAAAAAACTGTTAAAGGACATCTGAAGTTAATTTTCAGCAGAATAAAAGTCTTTCAGTGGTTAAAATGTGCCCAAGGAAATAACTATGTACATGTACTGAAAAAAACAAAAAAAAAACAACAAAAAAACAAAGCTAAACAGTATTGGCAAATATTTCCTTCATATTTGGATATGTGATGTTGTACTTCATGAGAATGTCTCAGTTTTCCAGGTATTACGCATTCTGCCTTGTATCAATTGTCTGAATCTGTGGTGTGTTTTATGTTACCTTGTTACTACAAAACTGGTTGCATCTATCTATCATAGACAGATAAACGGTAAACACTTAAAAACACACTTGCGTAGTCAATATATATCAAATCAGTGTAACCTCAAAACATCTGATGACAGACTCTTCAATTAAAATGTACGCTACCTTTGCCATCAACCTTGATAACTTAACATTTTTGGCCATCCTCATTACATTATATCCCTAACAGGCATCCAGGGAGCTAAATGGATCGTATTAATCTGGTTAAAGTGGACTAATTAACCTATTTCATCATATGATTTCATCAGTAAGGTGAAGATAATTATCAAGCTGTCTAAACTAATGTGCCATGCCAAGTCACTCCCTTGGACTTCTAATCAATCTTTGGTAGAAACAGGATGATTGTAACAAGCATTCGTGTGTATAACGAATAAAAAAATACAGTTTCTATATTTCATAAAAAATACCTTCATACAAAAACAAAAGCTGCTTTAACTTTGTAACTGGTAACCAAAATAACAGTGCTCTTAGAATTTGAAAAAAAAAAAAAGTCAAGTAAATGAATTTTAGGTGCAAAAATAGAAAGACAGACTAACTCCATGCTGGAGACAGTTTAGTCTAAGTGCTCACTGCTAATGCGTCTCCATCCTGTGGATTTACGACGAGAGGAAAACGTCAAGATCAGCGATGACAGCTGCCTGTCTTCTGGCAACAGTGTTCAACAGTCGGTGAGGGAAGGATGGAGTTCCTACGTCCACCTGAGAGGAAGGAAATGATGTGGAAAAGACAAACATTGCTCATATACACAGAGACACTGCCTGGCAACTAGTATTTGTATGAATGAACCCAGATTAAAGACAGAATTAAAGAAACTGCCATCACTGTGGTGGTGAACATTAGTCAAAGGGGTTTTGCCATCTTTAATTGACCAAACATTCCTGCTTTCACTTGCAGTTAAAACGTGGCTGTGCTGCTTACACATATATTCAGCCAGGCCGATTAGATCATAGCAACCATATCTCACCTGTAGCAGGTAAACGACCCTGGTTACTTCCTGTCCGCTTCGTCGGATTGGCTGCAGGATCCAGCAACTGGGCATCATCTCCCCTCGAACTGCATCCACGCTGGGACGAGGCAGAGACTCCTCGAACACAGACTGCAATGCCAGCACGCGCAGGCCGGCCTGAGGCAGAAAAAAATGTTTCAAATCATCAATAAAACAGGCTGTGCAGACTTTTGATCAACCAAGAGGCAACTGCACATTGGCACTGATAACCGACAGCTGACAGGGTGTCTTCCACACCCACTGCCTCCGGGTCAGTCTCGTTTATGCTCTGTGTTGTTCCTGTGAGCACGAGCGGCAAACATCACAATCCACATTTTGTGGATGAAAAACTCTATTTCAAACTGAATATAATAAATTGGTTTAATTATAAAAAAACAGATCTGGTTTCCTGCCATGTCAGTGCAACAGTAAATTGAATTTTTCTCCTCCAAACCTGAAGCATTATTCTGTGCACAGCTCTGCTGCAAATGCTCAGCGGACCTTCCACAAGGGAGCATAGCAGTGTTTATTAGGACTGGCTGAGATGATTTTGTGACTGTGCTTACCTGTTTGGACTCAGTGCTGATGCAGCAGAAGTCCCGCGGCTGGCTGAGGTGGCAGGTGGACGGATCTGTTAATATGTAAACTGAACAGAAAAACAGAGAAAATGTGTGTAAAAATGTATGATGACAACCTGGAAACAACAGAAAATATGTATATACAAAGGCGAGAAAGAGAACTTTAATGCCAAACAAGGCTGGAAAGCATTTCATTTTAAAGGTTCCAGGGGGAAAAAAAGGCATAAAATTAAACATATTTATGCCAAGATCATGTTTGGACACAAATTAGCAAAATAAAACTTTCAATTAGAGCACAGTAGATGAGGTGTGAGAGGTCCAATGATGTTGCAAAGGTATTAAATGCAACATACTGCAGGTGTGAGAATGGAGGTGGTCATGCAATACAGCAGGTTGGTCAGTGATGAATGAGACTGTACTGTGCTATACATAACTAATGGATGCACGTGCATTGTTTGAAGCAAACAGATGTGCAGGGTCTGTAAACACCTTGCAAAAATAAAAAAAGTTTTTGCAGCAAAGGCAAAAAAAATAAATAGCTTTATTTTTTGTATATTTTTGCAAGAAGACTCAAGTATTATTTGCAAAGTAATCACCATCAGATGAGTTACTTTGCCTAACTTTCAGGTTAACTGTTTTTGTACTCTGTTGAGATGTAATTTTAACCATTTTTATACTGTTGGGCAATTCAACTCATAAATATCCATTCTTTTTTAGCAAAACTCTAAGATTTTATTACATTCTTGATTTTTTCTATCTTGATTTTTAACATTATTGAAACTATGGCTGCCAGATAAATGTGAAGGAATTCCCTCTTAATTGTAGGTGAGTAAAAATAAAGTAGTTAAAGCGGAAATACTTTGGTTAAGCACATCTTTCTGAAATTTGCACTGAAGTGTAGCTCTCCATGAAATCAGCTGAGGATAAAAACCAAGCTGACACATTAGCTCACCCAGCTGAGTGCTGTCATCTAGTGGTCGTGTCCAGACAGAACGGACTGACTGATTATACATGTGGCTTTTGGACAGCTGGCAGATTATGTTCCACAGGCTGTCCAGGGGTCTGTCGAGCTCCCCGGCACCCAGAAAGCCATGGACAGATGGGCTGGAGGAGGACTTGTAGTAAGCCTGGATACCTCGTTCTTCTCCCTGGTACCTAAATAAACGCAGAATTAATACATTAGCAAATGATGATATTTGTGAAGCTAAGCCGCTACTTTGCAGCTGATCTATCACATCTAAAAGCAGACAGAGATGGAAGTCCTGATCCATATTAGGGAATTTACTTGAAGACAGATTATTTTTGGATGAGTTTATTAAAGAGAACGAAAGAGCTCACCTCCAGCCTGCTGTGGCCTTGCCCATTAGCAAGTTGTTAAAATCCCCAGAAGAAGCTAATCGCACCTGTGGAGAAAGAAAAGTGCAAATCAACCGGATTCTAATGTCTGGATAAGTAGATAAAAAGAGGGCCAATCATTGCAATAGTTAGTTGATACCAGTGGCAGTTAAAGTCTGGATGTTTTTACTGAAATACAACAGCAGAGAACTTTGTAGTTTTCTTTAAATCGACTCTAAACTCAGGTCTGTTGTTACCTCAGCCAGAGCTCGACCGAGGAGACTGGATGTGATATCCTGATAGGTTGTTGATATGGAAGAGCAGGAGCCAAAGGAGGAGGTGCGTTGACGTGAACAAGTTGGGGGTGATGGAGATGAGGTCATCAGGGGCTCAAACCCAGTTAGAGGAGGCTCAAGGCGGATATCTGACAAAAATACAGAAATGGTGTTTGAATACAGAGAATCAATAGGGGGATAAAAAAAAAATCAGGTTTTCTGCAGGTTTCAACAAGTCAAAGACTTTGGAAGTACATTTCAGGTGCAATTTAGACAAAACTAGCCAACCCGCCAGCTTACGGCACACTAGCTGGATGTGCTTTGATAAAAATTGTGCAACGTGCACAGCTTGCATTAGTGGTTCCATGGTAGTTTCACTGTGATTTTTCTGTCATAGAGTGATCAATACAAATATTTTTTCAAATACACATTTAAAAGTGAGATAAAATTTAACATAACATCATAACAGCAATGCTAACCTCATAATCTGATACATTTTTAAGACATTTTAATACAAATTTAAGTCTAAAATTTAGATGATTTGATACAAGACTTTTTAAAACTTTTAAAAGACCTGCAAAAAACCTGTTTTTATCAAAGAAAATTGGAGCTTTTGAAGCCTGTTTTGTCCCGTTCTGTTTGTGTTCTGTGAATCACAGTCCAGTCCTCACCATGGGCAGACAGCCAGGCTCTCTGTGTCTTCACACTTTGAGGACCACATATAGGAGGACGAGTCCTGACCTTCAGCCCGTCATCCTGGACCTGGAACAAGAGCAGAAAGAATGATACTGTAACCATCTGTGTTGATAATTCAAGAAGAAATATTACAAAAATACAAAAAATGAGCTTACATTTACTTTCTTGGATTTTTCAGCCAATAAATTAGTACCTTTGCAATTCAAATGTAAGGGAACTTCTTAGTTTAGAGTACAAACCTGTCCAGTCAGAAGGGATCTGTTAACATGCTGCAGCTGAGCCGTGTTGCCACTGTTGTAGCCTGACGTTGGTCCGGATGAAAGGCTCAGGCTGGATCCAGTGCACAAAGTGCTGTTACTGATCCTTGTCCGATGCCTCAGATCATCCTGCCCCAATGAGGAGGAAGAGTATAAGTCAACCATGACAACACACATACTTTGATAATATTTATTGTTAAATGCACTAGACTCTTAATTTAATTGAAAGAAGATATAGTATGTTTAATTTTCTTCTGTGATTTTTTAAACTTATCAAACATATTTGAAGATGAATAAAAACAATTAATAATTAATCAAGCACTGTTTAAGTAATTTACAGAAGACAGTCTAAATATTTGCTGGTTTAAACATTTCAAATGTAAGAATTTCCTGTTTTTCTGCCTGTCATATAAGTTGAATCTTTATTTTTTTAAATGTTGGTCAGACAGAACAATCAATTTCAGAGTCTCTTTGCACCCAGTACTTTTAATTTTTCACTAATTTCACTAATTGCAGCCTTTAAAGTACTTAAGGGCTGCAAATAACACACAACAAACAGAGAAGTCTCTTTATGTTGTGGCACTTATTAGTGAAAATCCTGTGACACTGTAATTAAAACAACAAACCAACCTTGACTTCCTGACACATGGCCTGCTGCTGGAGCCTCCTCTTCTCCTGCTCGGTTCTCTCTCGCAGTCGTTCTCGTGCCTTTGCGATCTCTGTCCTCGCCTCCTCTCGGGCTCGGCCGTAGTCCCGCAACATCTGCTCGATGTCAGACGGATACTGGTCCTCTCCTCGTGGGGGGTCGGGAATTCTGTCAGACAGGGAACATTTAGAGTTCTATTCAAACCAAACTAAGTGTATATTTTCATTTTCCTAAAATTATTTCTGTTCAAATTAAAACCTGATATCATCCTTTTTTTTTTGCTCGTTAGAGAGAACCAGTGTCTTACCTGGTGCTGTCTATCACCTCTTGGCGGAGCTGTTGTAGGTACTCCTTACGTCGACTGGGAGTGGCGGCAGACGTTTTAGAGGAGGAAACAGCCTCTGGTGGAGAAGAGTGAGGATGTTTGCTGGGACTCAGACTACGAGTTCTTCGGTAAGTCTGGAGACGTTCCTCCCTCTCCTGCCTCAAGCCCTCAATACTCCTGCGATGTCTGAGAGGAAAAATTCACAAAAAATAAAAAAGTCCAAAAAATAGGAATGAGATGAGGAAAAAAAGAGACTTTTACAACCCCAAAAAAGTCTGGTATCTGTCTAGTAAACCTAGCCCTAAGCAGTTAAAAACCACTGCATCAAAACAAAGAGTATATGGGTCATTTGAGTCCTTACCTGTCGTACAGCTGCTGTTTGGTCGGTGCAGAGTTCAGGGGCTCCAGCTCGTCTCTGGACTCTGGCGTCAGCATCTTTAACAGTGTATCTGTCTCTCCGAGGCCATAATGCAGCTTGGCCTCCGTCAGCTCCACGGTCAGCTGCGTCTGGTTCATGTTGAGGTTGACCGTCGCCATCACCTGCTGCCTCTCCTGTCGCAGCCTCTCTATCTCCCTCGCTCTTCTGTCGCTCTGCGGCGTGGACTCTACATGCGAGCCGTAACTCTCCACCTCGCCCCACTCGGCGGAGTTCCTGCTCTTGTCGTGGTCTTTGGTCTGAAACGTGGCCAGTTTGTTTGGGGGCTTTGATTGCTGGTGGCTGATGCCTGACCAGTTGGTGAACTTGTTGTGCATGGGCAGGTCCTCTGGGACCACCTGGTGGTCTTGACAAGGGGATTCGGTGGTGACAGGTTTAATGTTCACAAGGATGTCTGTGTTGCACTCACTGGGTGCCAGAGACACCATGTCGTCCTCTTGAAGCTGAACAGTCCTGCTGCTGACTGGTGATTGGTTGTAAGAATCAACACAAAAATCCACAGAATCACCAGCATGTCCGGTGTAGCTTGATACTTTTCCATGTCTGGCTTTGGCCTGCTGTTTGTGCACATCAGTCTGTCTTGATATTGAAAAGATGTGGTCCTGCATCGGTAGACACTTTGTTGGAGTAGAAGTTCTCCACTGCTGAGAGGTCGCCTGCCATTGGATACCTTTGCCTTTATCTAAAACAATTCTCCTGTCAGTGTCTGTATATCTTTCCAGTGATGAACTGAGACTTACAGAGCACTTATCAGAGTCTTCAGGGCTCAAGCAGCTCATCTGACTCACCTTCTCGAGAGATATAGATTCTGATTTACCAGAGGAAACATCACAATCATGTCTGGACGTTTGATCATCCTCTGAAACAGCTGAGCATGCAGATTGTTTGCTAGAAGGGGAAGCGATGCTGTCTTTTTCAGAATAATGCTCCTTTTTTCGGCCCTGATATTTTAAAGGACACATTGTTGATTGGTTTTCTTTCTGCTTTAAATGTAATCTTGCTCCCACAGTCAGTATGGGAGATGATGCACGATCTGTGAATGTAGCCTTTTTCTTCAAAGAAAGTGGGAGGTCACTTCTTAAAGAGGGGCTGAGATTTTCTTGGTTTTTTGTTAATCTACAGGTGATTTCAGATGTTGCATCACCTTTCTGGCACGGTGCCTTGGGCGGGCTTTGCTTTGATGCTCTAGAAGAAGCAGATTTTACACGCCTTTGATATTCACCTGCGTTCTTTAAAGGAGATGCTTTAAGAGGGTCGCTCTCTGATCGTGAGGCAGACTTGTGTGCAGCAGCTGAAGGAAACTTCAGGTCAGGCAGACTCTGCATCTTTTCATCAGCTTTGCTCTTCATCACACAATGCACATGTTGGTCTTGAGACAAGCTGACCACCTCAGAACCAATCACTTTGACTATCACACTGACCTCATGAGGTTTGGACCTTCCACCAGGTGTTTGAAGATCAGCAACTTCCTTCTCTGTTGGTCTCAAAGGCTTTTCTGTCTGAATCCCAACATCTACAGCTGTTTGAGTCGAGCAGTCTCTCTTGCTGCAGTTGTTAGGTTCACTGTAAGAGACGCTGGTATTTGACAGATTTATACTCCTCCTCGGGCTGGACTTGAGGGCATCGGATGATCTCATGCCCTGAACGTCCCCCAGCAGGTCTGAGGTGCTATCAATGAGCTTCGAGATGTGAGCCGACATGCTCTCCATACTGGCCCACGTCGGAGATTCTTTAATATCCACTTTGGTTTTCTGTTTTAAAGGCACATCGGTGTTGCTCCTTTTGTGACGCTCCTTCCTCTTTGGAGCAAAACTGCTGTTACAAGTACTTCCTGTCTGAAGGCCACGCTCGGTTTGAGTGCCATGTTCACATGTCCTCCGTCTTTGGGTTTTGCTTACTTGGGACTCTTGCTCAGACGAGTACACAAACATAATTTCATCCACCTGGGTGGAGCTGTTACCAAAACCACCAGGAGCGTGGTTACTTGAAGAGCTGCTAGTCACTGTCAGATTAGCTAGATGATCTTGTATATCAACAGATTCCTGCTGGGATGTTTTGCCCACTTGTTCCTTATAATCCTCTATACTGCTAAGCGTACTGGAGAGCCCCTTGTTGGTGGCGTAGGTGCTCAGATGGGAATTAAAAGGTGAGTTCTGCCCGTTCAAACCATTATCAACACTAGAGCATCTGGTTATACGTTTCTCGGCGCTGTTCAGAAGTGGAGATTTGCAGGACAGGTCAGCAGCACTTCCGAATGCTGGGTTCTTGTAACAGTGCTGGTTTGGCTCATCGTCTTGCCACTGGTGAACAAAAGGGTTGATGTCACTTGAGGGAAAATGCATAGCAGAGTCCTGACACTTCAGCATATGTTGTTGTTCGCCTGTATTTGCATGTGGAATCTTTCTTTCTACATTCATCTTAAGTTGTGTTCCTTGAGGGGGTAAACAGTGTCTTTTCTGGGCGTAATCTCTTCCAACTTTCACTTCATTTTTACCCGGAGCTCCAGTAGAGCATATCTGCCTTTTAGATTTGTTCACTGGCACTGCAGTAGAGACATCTGCATCTTTAACTCTGGACTTTCTAACTTCCTGTTTATTACTCTGAGGGCCAAGCTTAACCAATTTAGATGAAGGCCATAAGCTGTGATGCACTCTGGCAGTTCTGTCATCCTCCTCATCCTCATCCTCATCTGATGACTTGAGTGAAGACTCAGAGGAAGAGGTGGGATGAGTCTGGATCTTTGACCTTCTAAACCTCTTTGACTTGGTCTTTTTAGATAGAGGAGTTGAAGTATCCTTGTTATCACCTGATGTTTTTTTCTCAAGCTGTTTGGACGTCACAGATTCAGAGCAACTTGAATTTTTGATGGCATTTCCATGTGGTGTTTTGTTTTGTGGAGGCACAGAACCAGAAGTTCTTGCATCATAATTTGACTCTGCAATCCTCAAAATCTGCACTTCAGATTCACGAGTTAATGTCTCTGTGTTACTTCTCATGACGAGACCTTGGCATTTATTGTTGTAGTTCATATTGATCACACAGGTTTGAGACAAGCTATTTGAATGAGTCTGTGGGCAAATGAACTGACCCTGTGCTGCGCTACAAGGTTTACTTCCTGTTGTGTTCTCTATTTCGCTGTTTCCATCAGGGCCAGGAGTCACTGCAAACCCTTCCATAAAGGCTTTCCCATCAGATGGTGTGTTCTGCTCTTGAAGTTTGAATTGAAAACTTCCTCTGTCAGATGATTTTAAGACATCAGGACTACCTTGAAAATGTTGCTTCAACGTCTTTGGTGTGTTTTGTTTAAAAAAATAACCGTCTTTATCCACGACATTAAATGAGGCTTCCATACTGACATCTTTTACATGATTACAGTTTTCTTCTGTGTAACTCAGGGTGGAGGGTGTTTCATGGGGTATCTGAGGAAGTTCTTTGCATGTAGGATTCAAATCAAGATCGTCCAAACAGCACTGGATATCCACTTCGTTCAAGCATTTATCATTGACAACAGGATGAAGATGACTGGTTACTTTTTGTTCACCAAAATCATCCATTTCCGGAAATCCAGCATCTTTCTCCACAGTGTTTCCTTGAGAATCAATACACTTATTTGTTGAAGAGGTAAAACTAACTGACTGCAAAATGTGCTTTAACTCTGCATGGCTGTTCAGAGTCACATTTGATTTGATGTTGTTTTCAGTGAAGGAGTTTTGGAAAACACAGTGATTTATTACTGGCTTTTTTGATGTCACCTCAGAAAAGTTATCAGCATGGTTAAACTTCTGTGTCTCTTCAGTAGATTCAAGCATTTTGCTCTCATGACTAGTGTTCAACTCAGCTGGCACATCTGATGCCTGGTGTTCACTTTCGTCCACTGTGTTTTCGATTGTCATCTTCTCAAGCAAAAGGTATTCATCTAGGATGGTCTTATCTTTCTGATCATTACTTTCATCCCTTTGCTCACTTCCTGTCCGGCTATTACAGCCAAAATGACATTCAGACAATGACAAGGAATTCATGCTTTGACTGCTGCTCTTCTTGTCATCATCGCCGCCATTCAGGGACAATCTCATGTGCTCTTTCACCACTTCTGAGATTCTCAGGTCAATGGCACTACAAATAGCACTTGACTTGCATATGTATTTTCTACTTTCTTTACATTTTATGGGCTTATCAGTATGGAATTCCTCTTGTTTTCCATCTGCCACAACTTTCTTTATTGTTACATCTCCCTTTTCGACTACTTTTCTCTCTCCAACAGAGGTAACAATCTGAGAGCTACTGTCACAGCATTTAGACTCCTCAACGATCTGACAACTTTCTCCAAGTTTCCTGCTCGTGGGACCAGAAACCGGCGATGCCACTGAAACCACTGTGTCTTGTCTAATGCTGCCATCAACACAAACAGAATCAAATCCAGAGCTGTCAGCTTCCGCACATGACTGTTCCACTTTTGAGTTGCCGGTGTTATTATTGTCATCAGGCCAAATATCTTCCTGGCTGCCAACTGGTGAGGAGCAGAAAGTTACCAACTCTCTGCTGTTGCTCCTTTTTGGGATTTTCAGGCTGCCTATGAAAGCATCCTGTTCGTCTTTGTTCCTCTTCCTGGAATTTTTACAAGCTGACTTCACGAGTTTCCGCTGTAGTGCAACGTACTGCTCGGTTCCTTTGGTTTCAACATTATCTGACGTTTTGTCCCTTGATACATATTTGGCATCACCGAACTCACACTGCTTTACGTTTGTCAACTTTTCAGCTGCACCGTCTACATTGCAAAGCACTTCAGTGGAAGGTTTGAAGGCACTTGCAGCATCAGACATATTGTTCAATACTTGGCCCTTGTTTGGAGGACTTATGGAGGATTGCACTCCTGACTGACAATCTGATGTACACATTTCAGTGTCAGTCAACGTTGCAGCATCAGCGGCCACCATAGACGGTACATCTGTGACCACCTCAAGTGATTTTACCTGAGATGCCTGTTGTTTTGAGTGGTGGATCTCAGTGGGTGACACACAGGCAGTTTGATCTGAGGTCAGTAAGGATGCTGGACATTCATTGCTGCAATAATCTGGAGTATTCATGACAGCATTTCCAAAATTTTCCATTTGTTCCTCTGATTGTTCTACACAACATTCAACATTCTTCAAGCCTTCGAAAATCCCAGAGTTATGAAAATCTAATGTTTCTGATGAGCTCCTTGAAATTTTTTGCACCGTTACATTTACACCTTCAGTGCTGGTGGATGTCGAGCTGCAGCTTCTGGATCTGCTCTGGGAGTCTGAGAGGTTCATACTGGCTGGACTGGGACTGCTGCTGCTGCTGCTGCTGCTCTCTACACCTTGGAACATCATTTTTCTTTGGAGAGGCAGAGATTCCCTGTGGATCCTCGGACTGTCTGCTGCATCGGTGGAGGACCAGGCATCGGTGAGCGCCAGCAAGTTTTCTGGCTCCCTCACACTGCAGCTGCTCAGAGAGCGTGGGCTGCTGGTCAGAGTGCTCTGCATGTTCCCAAAGTCTTCAATCAGTTTGTGTACAGTGTCTGTGCCTCTGGGATCTGCTACCATTGTGTTTCGGGGAGGATGCTTCATTGTTGCAAGACTGTTTCTTAACTTTGGGGAGCTTTGCTGGCTCCAGTACGCCTCTGCTGAGATTACCTGAGCTTTCTGACAGCTGTCCCTGTCTGAACAGCTCTCTGCTGTTTTACTGTGCCGCATGGATGAATGAGAACAATCTGTCACCAGTGAATAAGTTGGCAGCAATGTTTGGCTCCGCCTCTTCGCAGCTGGGTATTTCCCACCGCTCTCCACAGCCAAAGAATCTTTAGACATCTGACTGTCTTCGCTGTCTGCTTCACTCTGGGCTGCTTCCTCACATCTCAGCTGCTCTGCAAGAGCTGTCGCATAAGCAGAGGACAGGGAATCAAGAGAGAAAAGACTCTCACATTCTGACGTCCCTTCATCCTCGTCTTCTTGCTCTTCCTCCCATTCAATCAATCCCTGCTGTCTCTCCACCCATCTGCTGGTCTTGTTCATCAGAGCCTCGGTGCTGTGCCACCGCCTGTGTCTAACGTTCTCAAACACAGTCTTCTGGTCAAGCTCTTCACATGAGATGGCTGCTTTAACGGCACATTTTTCTCGGCTCATCTTAGTATCTTTTAGGCTTTTGTCTCTCTTTTGTCTCCAGTGAAATTTACTTGCTATCCTCCCCAGAGGTTTGGGGCCTCTTCCTCCATTCACACCTGATGGGGGTTTCCTTAAAATTTTATAAAGAGCGGTTTTTAATCGGGGCCCCACAGAACGTGAGAAAGTCTTCCTGATGGTTTCCAGTCCATTTTGACTGCCATGTGGCTGAGCTGTCTCAGTCTTGCAAGACACAATCTGAGAACTTTGTTTATGTGTTGTGGGTTCTTGTATATTTTCTTTGCTAACTGGCTGCAGAGAAGTTCCCACTGTTGACTTGAGAGGAACCACTGATTTCTGATCCGATCTGGTTTTAAAGGACAGGTTCCGGATTGGAAGAAGAGGTTTTCTTTCTGGTCGTTCCCGGCAGGGCTGAGCTTGGGGCTCCTCTTTGACAGCTTTTCTGATGTTTTCAGAGGAGCCTACTCTACTCTGGCTTTGTCCTGAGGTGAGTGTACTGGAACAACTCTGGGTTCTTTCCCGAGGAAGACACTCATCCGAAACCCACTTCCTGCTGCCGATGGGTGAGTCAGAGGTTGTGGAGGAACTTGGGGGCAGTTCTGTAGATCTGTTTCTCTTGAGGAAGTGTCTGTTGAGATAAAGAAAGAATAATTTAGATTCTAAATTTGAGAAAATATCTATATACAAGAGGTACAAAAGATCACATATCTCAGATTTAAAAAAGGTTTGTTTCCTGCACTTCATGCACTTCATTTATGTCACCGTACAGGTTTTCCAACTATGTGCCTACCTGAAGATAGGGGTGTTCTGTGGATAGAGACGGGAAAGAAGATCTGATGAGAATGAATGTCTACGGGGAACAAGTGGTCTTCCCCTGAGCTTTGGGGGGGACCCCAGCTCAGGAGACTCTGGGCTATCTGGTCCCAGAGGCAGGGCCCTTTCAAGGCGCTGCAATTCCCTCTTCGCCTCCAACAGATGCCGTTTGCGAGCGATTCTTTGCAGCTGGTAGTGCAACCTCTTTCTACGGATGCGGCTCTCAGCACGGCAAAGGGCGTGATGCTTCAGCAGCTCCTCCTGCACCGCTTTCTTCCAGGCCCTTGCCACCTGGGACGGACGATCTGTCACTGTCTGACCTGTTTGACCCTCAGGTGTCTGACCTGTCGGGAACTCCAGGAGGGGTGCAGGGATAAGGTCTGTTTGTACTTCAGACTCCTGGGTGTTTTTATGCTGAACCGTTAGGCGCTGTTTCTCACACAAAATCCACTGCTGGACTGTTAGGAAAAGATTCACAGAAAGAAACATTTCTCAGTACACCAAACTTGATGTGCTTCTCCATTTCACACAAGAACAATACAGAATTTATACCTGGATTTTGAAAGCTAACGTATCTGCAATAACTTTTTTCTTCATATTAATGTGTGAAAAGACTTCTTACTCTCACTCTGCTGCTGTCGGAGGTGGGCCTGCTCCCTCTCCAGTTCTCTCTCAGCCAATCTCTGTTCAGCCTGAATCTCTTGTCGCAAACTCTCCACATAGCGCTGCTGGTCCTCCACCTGCTGCCTTGCAGAGGGCTCCTCACTGGGAGAGAGACAGGCACCCAGCTGCTCTTGTAGCTTCACTTCTTCAAGACTTTAAAAACAGGCACACAGATCAGGGAAAAAATATACACCGAAGAACTTACATTGAAAAGCTAAAGCAATCGTTTTTCCTCACCTACATACAATTTCCTGTCTATGATTCAGTGGCAGATTTAAAGTAAAAGCTTCTGTTGTTGCTTTTTCAATTCTGTGCCTCAGCAGTAACCAAGCAACGACTGAGCCTGTCCTGTAAACAGCTAACTGGAATTGTTCACAAGGGTGAAGGCAAAGGCAGACTCATGCTTTCTCCATCAGCTGAACTTAAACATGCATGAAGCATTACCCTATTTCTATAGGATGAACATGGGTACACACATATACCATTTATCAAATATGTATGCTGGAAGCTTAGAGAATAAACTTATTTTAGCCACACATGTATACACAGAGGGAGGACTATCAAGTTGTTCTATTTTTTTTTTGTGAGGTAGTGTTTACCTGTGGTCAGGGGTCAAGGGGCAAAGGTCAATGTAGGTGCAGCTCATGCCACCTTCACTGGCCTGAGAACAAAAACAAAAAAATAAACTGTTACAACTAAAACAGATACACTGTAAAAAAATATATACTGAAATTATTTTGTGCATTGATTACAGAATATCAACCACAGCGTCTCATTCATCGTCTCATCATCAGTGTTTTCATTACTGCCATCATGACCAGCAGCTGAGCAGCACCTACCCGCCTGCGTTCCCGGAGAACTGCTGCCTCTGCTGGGTGATTGAAGCGGAACTTATGCACTCCTCCCAAGGTGATTACCGTCCCTGGAGACACAGAGACATATCCTTCGTCATGAGTTGTGCTCATGCTGCAGCGCTGTGCCGATGTAAGCTGAGGAAAGTAGCTGTATGTGCTGCAGTGTGCTGAGTGGAGCTGGGTGGATGTTAATGTGTGTGTATGTGTTTATCCTCGGGAAGAATCTATCTGTGCATCTGTAAGTGTACGTGCATGTATAATTGTACATTAACCCGTATGTGTTCATCATCAGTTCATCTTTAAGTGAGTGTGTGCATGCAGTTTAGTTGTGCATTAACCCCATGTGTGAGTGATACTCAGCATTGAACAATAACAGGACAAATCTTACTCAGTGAATGTTTACTTATTAACCTATATCTTAAGAAATAGTTTTTCTATATCTAAACATCACTTTTTTTCTATTCAATTTTACTCTCTATTTCATAACACTTATTGTTCACAGGACACAATTTGATCCTACTTATGTTTTGCATGTTTTATGTTTTTTACAATAGATTATTAGTTTTGTTTCTATATTTCTATATAGCAGTTTGCATTATCAGTGGCAGAGTCCCACGGCACAAAGTGAAAGAAAAAGGACTTGTTTTGAATTGAACTCTGGGACTTTCATTATTTAGACGTTCCTGGTATCTTAATAATACAACAAAAAATGATAGTAAACAACAAGTGTCACCAGGTCAACCAGAGCTGAAATCATATGAATCATAAATTTGTGTTGTGCCTTTGTTAAGCTTTTAAACAGCATGATAGCGACAATATCTCCCACAGGATACTAAAATAAGAGTCGGTATGCATACCTGCATTTTCATGAGGATCAGATCAGATGTTAAAAACAACAACTGTCTTTTTGCTGTTCTATTTGACAACACAATATCCAATCCCTAATGCATTTACTTAAAAAAAAAAAAAAAGCTGTGGGAACAAGACAGAGTGAGCAAACAGTTTTGCTGAGGACAGGAACTGACCTTGAGCCAGTCTGCAGGGCTGAGTGACCTCTCGGTCGTTAAGCAGGCAGACACAACCCGGCAGCGGCCTGAGTGTTACCACACCTCCGTGGTTTTCAATCTCACAGCTGGCACTGCCCTGCAGAACTAGACAAAGAAAAGTGGAAACACAATCCCACATACACATTCAGAAAGCTGTGCTGATGCAGCTGCTGTTCTGCTGAATATGTTGAACAATCAATGCAACATTTAATGAGAAGCGAGCAGCGAGTTTAGGATGTTTCACTCTCAGTGAATAGTTACAGTCTACTGTGTATTCATGTCCCAAGTCTCATGTTTTGTCTAAAGCTGCCAGTACGCTGCATGTTTACTCTGTAAAAATGCAACACTGTAGGATTCTTTGATGATTTCCATTCTTTAAGTTCACATGAGTCAAGAAAAAAATCTTACTAAATATTTTTTAGAGAATATTTGCAGCTGGATGAGGAAATCGGAAAACCAGATGAATAAAAAATACCTATCTGTGGCTCTTCAAACTGCTCCTGAGGTCCAATGCGGGTAATTCCTTCCTAGAAGAAAAAAAAACATGACAGCAAATTCAAAATCTACACTAACAAAAACAAAACAACTATAATGCATACTAAACCTTAGCTGGTGGTGCTTAAAACACAAACAACGGCTGACACAATGAATAATACACAGTGATTTGAGAATTACTGTCCTTTCAATAGCTGACAGGAAAAAAATAATTTGTTTACTGTAAAGTCTTGTCTAATGGGATTAAAAGCTCTCTCATATAGTGTCAGGACCACATGTGCTCCCAGGTGGCCTCAGCTCTTGACATGCAGGAAACAGTGTAATTGTCAGGCCTGAGGGTATGCTTGTCATTGTCAGAATCAGGACAGCTTAAGCTCCCCTGAGTCCTAGCCTCAGAACTAAGAGCCTCTTAACCGACCGAGCTTTGTGCATTGCTGAAGATGCACAGAGAGAGAGAGAGAGAGAAAAGAGAGAGAGAGAGATGGGGTACAGGACAGACGGAGGGTAGAGTGAAAAGAAAAAGACAGTAGAAACGCACCTTTTCTCAAGAGTTTTGCTAGCAGAACAGAAAGGGAAAAAGTAGGAGGAGGTGGAAGGGGAAAAATCTAGTAGGAAAGAAAAAAAGATGGTTACAGTGAAGACAGATGACAAAGCAGTAACGTGAGAGTTGGAAAAAAAAGTAGAGCAAATGCAGAGAATATCAGTTTTTCAGGGAGTTTACATCATGTTGTTAATGTAAATGTGTATTTTTGGTCTCTCAATATGTTTGCAGAGAAATAAAAAGAAACAGAGAGCGCACATATTTAACACCATCCAATACAGCTAACATGTATAACACTTTTAATTCCAATTCCTTCCTAATTAATGGGCACCACAGGTTCATCGTACCCTGAGGTGATAGAAGACGACCCCGGTGCTGAGGACGTCTCCATCCAGAGTAACCAGGTGTGGTTGGAGGGAGTTGATGAGGAATCCGGCCCGGTCTCTGTTGATGTCCACGCTGTACTGCTCCAGCAGCTCCTTCTTGTCCCGCCAGCTCTCCGACCAGTCCTTCGTCAGTTGCTCCACCTGAGGAGACATGGATGAGAAAGGAGGAAGTTTAGGAAAGGGTGTTGGAACCAGAGTGAGTAAATATCTGTGGTCACAGAAATAATGAGGATGCCAATATTATCAATACCAATTACACTTGAAAGTAAAGGTTGTGAGGAAAGCTTCAAATTATTTAGTACAGCCAACAACACAAAGGAAGAAAAAGAAAGGAAAAGTTGTAAAAATGGGCTAACACAGCTCGGATTGACTGATCCTTGAATAGGATATCATGCACATTTACCAAAAGAATCTACATGTTTCTATTTTTCAAGCTTTTCCAAAACTTTGTCACATGACTCAAGTTTAAAATCAAGACCTGTAGGTTTGAGTGATGCTTGGCCACATTTTTGGAGATGCAGCCATTAATGGATCAATTAGGTAAAAGATATTAAAGAGTAGTTTTTGTAAATGTTGCCCTGTATTTCTTTGTGGTAAAATCTGTGTCTAACTGAATATGAAAGCAGACTGGCCTGATGTTTCAAGGATTGCTGTATCTGTCAGGCAGATGTGACCATGTGTGTCGACCCTGTGTTACCTTTAGTTCGTTCTGTAGCACGATGTCAGAAAGATTTCCATCCCTCTCATCACTCAGAGATGGACTGGGATTACGCTGCTGTCAGTCATGAGGAGGAAAAAAAAAAAGACCAGTCAATTATACTTTGCAACAGGAAAATGTCACGTTTGTTACAATGCAAGTCAATCTTTGCCACCTAGGGGATTAAAAATGTCACAAAGATACAAAGTACTGTATTAAGCCTTTGCTACAAAGAAAGACTTGTAACGTGGGAATCTCTTTTATTTAAAATCTTACAGCACTAAAAGGGTAAACCCAGCGGGGTGCATCCCTGGGAGAGTTAGCGCTCCGCTCAAACTAAATAAAGGTCACCATACCATTTCAAAGCTGAGCAGCATGCTCTTCAGCCTGTCAATCTCCTCTCTCAGTTCCCGGATCAGCCGAACATTGGCATCCTGCGCAAGGAATCAAAGCACACTTAAGCTTACTAAAAACATTTAGATCGAACTTGAAATCTCTTCGCCAGACTCTTGAAAGCCTCTGACCTCATTAACCCGGGGCTTGTTGACTATATTCCTGGCGTGGGCAGCGTAGCGCAGAGTGCTGAGGGTCTCATTGTAACTGCTGGCTGAGGGTGAGACCGCTGCAACACAACAAACACAAAAAACACACATACAGCAGTCAGCACTCACATCTCAAGAATTAAGACTCATCCAATATATATCGGGAAGAATTTTAGTTAATTTAAAAAAAAAGGCATTAAGTGTATTTTTTAACAAAGTTAGAGTTCTTACTCTATTGATGTGTATGACTCTATTGAATAATTCCCCGATAGAAATCTGCTTTCTTCATTTTAGAAATTGTTTTTACAGCGGATCACAGAGGACTGATTATGATCTTTGTCACATGATACAACAACACACATGAAGCTCAACATGTGCAAAACTAAACCAGTCAGCACTGAATATTTACACAATCAACACAGTTCAAGGTGAACAATCAGGATTAGCATCACGAACCAAATGATAAAAAATATGGTCACAATCTCTTCATCTGTTCCTGATGTGGATCTATGACTTCTGGATATGAAATGTAATCAGTTTGTCATTTCAACCATATCAGCAATGTAATGTTTTTTGTAAAAAGTGCATTTTGTGAGGTTCACAGTGACTTTTGACCACCTCATTCACCTAGTTTGACCACCTCCCTTTCGTCTGTGCCACATGTAATGGAATTCCTCCCAGGATGTTTCTTCTTAATAACAGCTATGGGAATGAAAGGGAGGTCAAAATGACCTCTGACCTCTAAAGTCTACTCACTTCATCTTTGAGTCTAACTGGATATTTGTGCCGAAACCTGTAGAAATTCATGAGACATAATGTTTACCAAGAACTGGAAGTATGTAAGAACACACTGGAAACATAATGCCTTTGGCCACAGCTGTCTCCAAAGAGGTGGCATAAAAAATAGGTGCAGACTTGCTTGAGATAAGGTGCATGTTCTCAATAAAAATTCCCAAAATCCATGTACATACTTTTACTTTTCATCAAAGCTACATGTACATACTTTTACTTTTCATCAAAGCAACTATGATGAACAGGAGCTAATTTGAAAAGTTTTCAATACTGATGAGTTCATTTGGTTTTTGGAAACTTTGTAACAAGAGACTTGAGAGTTGGGTACAAAAAAAACCCCACTAAGTTTACATTTAAATTTTAACCATCATTTATAAAACATCATGATTGTAATGTCTTTCATCAACCAACTCTAAACTTTAAGTTAAAGATGATTTGTGGATTTAGAGATTAAATTTAAACATGCACTCAAACACATGAAATCAGTTACACTTACTTGCAATCATGATTGTTTTGGAGTTGCCGCCCAGGCTGTCTTTAAGCAGCCAGGTTAGCACTGAGTCTCTGTAGGGGATGAAGCAGTGCCTTCTTCCTCCTCCTCCTCCTCCTCCAGACAGGGAGCTGCTGTGGCTTCCCACCGTACTGCCTTCGCCCTCAGAGGCCATGCTGTTGATACTCTGACAGCTGCTGGACATCTGGGAGTTCTGGGCTGTGAAAGCGGTGTGGAGAAAAGGCAGTTGAGGGATTTTATAGAGACAGTGTTGAGATCAGAAGGAATTTTGAAGGAAAAATGGGATTTTTTTTAACATCATTACATTAAATTCAAACTGAATCATCATGATTTACCGAGAGCAGATATGACGATGCCCAAAGTGACCAGTGACTTGTTGATGTTGGAGCCCTCTGTCAGTCTGTCCCTGCAGTAGTGGGGGTCTGCTCGCTCACTGTCAGACACAAACACAACATGGAGTTCTTGACATTCACAGTGATTAAAGACACAGATAACTAAATTAGAATGTGCAGTGAAGAATTTAGAAAATCTCAGGGCAGTGGCAAAGATCCACTAGGGGGCAGATTTGTCAATGACTTTGACTCAAAAGATCTTGATGGAAAAAAATCACACAACAGAGGGAAATGACAGTCCTACCTGCCAGCCAAGTCCACCAGGTTGATCCTGCTGACGGTTTCTGAAGGAAGGTTATTTTCTAGGATTGCCTGTGAAGAGAACACAAGAGTGATCAGAGAGGATCTCTAAATAATAAAAAAACACTCTGTCTGAAGTGGGGCTCTGTACAAGCTGACTGGAGGACTGAGGAAGATGATGACCTGTGTGTACTGGATGGTGAAGATGGCGTGGGATCTGCTGCTGGCATCATGGTTGTGGGTTGCTGCTGTGATTCGGTTGGTGATGCCCTCCTCCAAAAGGTCCATTGCTTGCTTACAGTCTGAGACCAGGTGCTGCGACAAATCTGGTTAGAGAGCAATGAACAGAAAAGCAAAATGCTCAGAAAAAGGTGCAAATACACATATGTAAACCCTAAAAATCCACAACTGACCTAAATCTCAGACAGCAAATTAACTTCCTGCAAGAGCGAGTGCAGAGTAGGTTCATTCAATTTTGGGGGTATCTAGATGCACATTTTTAGGTTGCTGGTAATTAAAAATAATGTTATTTTATACAATTCTACAAAAACACATGTTAAGGAAGGAAAAGGAAAGAGTAACAGAGATAAAGTAACATATTAGGGTTATGGATGTGTATGACTGCCTTAGAAATAAGGTTATACTAATAAATTGAGTAAAAATACATTTAACTATGCTGTTTTTGAAACTGACAGTTACGCTTATGACACTGCAGCGTATAAGAAAATAAGAAAAAGACATTCAGGCAGAGAAGCAAAGGGACAGGGATGGAAAAAGACACAAACAGGAAGCATCTCCCATTAATAATTGCTCACATGTGATCCGTAATCATTTCCCACAGCATTTAGCGACAAAAAACTGCAACAATGTTCCACTTCCAGGCATGAATCACATACCTTAAGTGACCGTAAAACACACGCACAAACATTTCACATTTCAGTTTAATGGTACAAGAACATGGGATTACTCGTATAAACTGTTTAAAATAGAAACATTAAACACAAGTAATTGAATTATTTAGAAAAAGAGTGACTGTGAAACACTGATGGGCTCGTGTTGACAGAGGAGAGCTTAAAGCTGGGAGTCCTACATCTGCTGTGTGTGTGTGTGTGTCAGTGGTGAAGCGTTCTCCTTGGAACCGCAAGGAAATGACTTCACTTCCTCTGGTCAACTGGGATTTCTCTTGATACAGACAATGAGTGGATGTGGGGCTTTAAACATAGAGAGGCGGGTGAATGAGAAGGAGAGGAAGAATGTGGAGGCGGAGGATGAGGAGATACAAGGAGAGGGAGAGAGAGAAGTGTAAGACAAGCTAAAAGAAAGAAGAGTCTGAACTAGAGCCAAGATGCCCGGTTCTGGACCTGATCAAAAGCTGAGCAATGGAGCAAAGTTCCACCACTGACCACAGACCGCGGTGACTTGCAAACTTACAAGAAAAACTTACAAGACACGAGCATTACTCAAAATACTGCAGACTGTGTTACACATCCAAGTCCATAATTTGATTAAATTACGTGTCTGAGTGTGTATGACAGTGTAGAGCCAGAAATTGTACCTTTGCTATCCTCTCATCTCCAATTTCTTACAAGACAGATTTTCTCTTTTACTATATCCAGTGATGTTTTTGTGTATTTTATATTGTAGACTATGCAGAGCTCATAGCCGCTGAAAGCACTTTATTTTAAGAGCATAAAAATGAAAATGAAAAGTTGTGCTGTATGCTTTACACACAAAGCTGCTGCAAAGTTATTAAAACCAACGTTTTTCCTTGCACAGATTTGGTATCTTATTTTCCTCTTTGTAAAATGATCCCGGCAGGGTAATAGGAATTTGCGGCCTCTAGCCTCTAGTTAAGCGTTTAATCGGCAAGAGAGACAGAAAAAGACAAAAAGCAAAATGATATGTTAATTTTTGAGCTCAGTGTTTTATGCAATTACACCTGGAACTGTTGAGTTATTTAATTTGTTTTATTTACTTTGTGTTTTAGGGATTTGTCTTTATAACAATCCTGAGCTCTCTTTGTTTGTCTTTGTTGCACAGGTTTAGTTTATGTCTATTATCCATGTGCATTTGTGTGTATTTATATATTGACTCCATGTAATTATTTTAGCTTACAATGCAAATGAATCAAGTAAATAAATAAAACAAAGACATTACTTGGTTTTGTGGGATGCAAAAGTTAAGAACTGACATCTTATGTTATACAGTCCTGCTGAGAAGGCAATGAAGGGATACCTGAGAAGTACAGTACTGCGTATGTCTTAATTATCTACCACTCCACAAAGTATGAAACACGCTCACCTTGTACATACGGTCCTTTCTCAGGGTGTTCTCTGACTCTCAGGGAGGTTTTCTTCTTCTGCTCTCCTTGTCGCAGCAGGTCTCGCACCCGCTCATTATAAATTTCCAGGAAGCTGCAAGAACAGACGGGTAAGACAGCATCGTCTGATGAAGACCATATACTTGTTATAACATCAGTATGGGATAATGTAATGCCCATTTCATCCATTCCAGCACTGAGATGCATACCATCAGCCTACAAAACAGTTTGCATGAGATGTTTTTTGTCAGTTCATTCTCTGCATTTTCCACAAGATGTCAGAAACAGTTGATCTTTTGGTTCACCATTCTGTTATTTTGCATTTATTGGAAAAGTAACATTGTAAAGAGAGAAAGGAGGTGACATATGACAAGAGCTCTATTTGAACCGGGCCGTAGTCATGGTTACATGGTCTGCGTTTCAGACCACTGGTCCAACCAGATGACCCAGAAAAACAGCTTACACTTTTCAAATTATAATTACGGAATTTTTTAAAACGTTGTATTTTTCCTTTTGGATGAATGGAAAGGAGAATCATAGAAACCATAAAATCTGCACTGTCAAATTAAAATAACCTTCAGTAAGTTGTACTGAGGTTGCCTCCAACACAGACAAGAAAATCCAGTTTTTCATTTATGCTGTGCAGCCTGCAGCTCTGCAGCATAATTGTGCCTGTCTCATTTACATATCATGAAGATATAAGGCACAACTGCACTGTTTAAAAAGGGGGAGACAGTCCTACAGAGATGTTAACAGTACCTGATCTCCACTCTGCTTGAGTTTTGCCCATCGGGAAAAGTGTCCTCAGACCTAAAGAGACCCTGTGAGGAAATGAGAGCTGCTATTTACTTAACATTACAAGACCTCAAGTGTCTGAATTGTCAGTGTGCTTAAGCCTCTGTATTGAATTTAAAATCCACTGATGTACCTGGCAGATCCGTGGGGTCAACCCAATGGAGTCCTGAGAATAAAAACAGAGAGTGAGGGTAAAGTAGCATTACTTTGACAGCTGTAACACTGAATTGGATCACAGTGAAATGTTGTATTGACTCCAATGTGCCTGGTGAAATCAGTTCAGATCTAAAAAGTCTGCTATGTCATGCAGTGATTCCAGTATCATCCTCACCGGTGTTCCCATCATTGTGTACGTCTTTCCAGATCCCGTTTGGCCGTATGCAAACAGACACACATTGTAGCCCTCAGAGGCTCCCGACAGCACCGACACACCCAGGTCCTGAAACACCTGCGGAACATAAACACACACATGTTCAATCACAAAAATACAAAGAAAGACAGACCAAGAGATGCCTATAAATAACTGGGTGGAGTAGGACACCTGGAATTCCCTTGTTATTGTTTTCAAAATAGCTATTCAATTATAAATGCTAACAATGAATGCAAACACCTCTGAAAGCATGTTTTACTAAAAAATTGGGTGCTCTTGCAGGCTGATGAAGTGTTTATAGTGAAAGCTGATGTCCTTGACCTTAAGTGCATTGTGTTTTTACATGAGCGCAGCTTTACACCGAGGTTTCACTATCACAATGCTGTGGCACTTGGCCAGTGGCGGGGAGGTAATGTTGCTTCCTGCTGAGGTGTTGTGGGTAAGGAGCAGGGAGGTCAGTTAATACTCTGGGTAAACAACTCTGCAGAATGTGTATATGAGAGAAACAAACGAGAGGGTAAAATGACTTTGAAAAGTGGCTGGATCAGGAAAATAAACCTTGCCTAAAAGCGCGGTGGTGAGATGGAGGATCCGGGAGAGTCCCACTCAAAACAATCAGCTGAGGCCTCTTGTTTTGCTTCTCTCTCTGTCTGCTCTGAGAACCGGAGTCTGGAGATTATTAGCACGAGGCCAAATCACAACCACTTATTTTTATATGAGAATTTTAACTGGTACAAAACAAATGCTGGATATGAAATTTGTGCGTTTTCATATGTTTTATATTTTGCAGTAATTGGGGAAAATTGACATATCAACTTTGGTAATGGTAACACTGTTTTGGAGGAACTCATTTACCACTTAACATCATAGGTCAGCACTGCCTTTTTTTACTTTCTGTGTTTGCATGTGTTATTTGTTAAAGGTACAGCAAATGAACAATGATCAGTTTTGTCCATTTTTTGCTTTTCTTTTGTTCATTGCTGAATCAGAACATGTTGCTGAGGACATGTGGCCTCATCTGCAATCCAAAATTTTGGTCCAAAGGCAACACATGCCTTGTGGGGGTTGGGGGAAGCAACCTGATCTAGACCAGACATGAGACACAGCACTTTACCACTAAAACCAAAATACACCCTGGAGATCAGTGAGGGGTCCCCTCATCTGGCCCCCAGGCTCAGACCTGGACCACAGATACCGGTGGGTAAGTACACAGACAGGAGAGGTGGAATGCTCTCAAAGCTATGGAGATATTCAAGGATCAAACATGGGAATCATTTCGGCATACCTCCCATGAGTGTGAGTGAGTGCGATTATTGACGACGATCAGGAGAAGCAAAAACCTGGAGCTAAGCCTGTGTATACTCTGGGCTTACAAAATGGCGAGGATAGGTTTAGGTTGGATGTGGTTGAAAGCTCTTGTGAAAGGTCCGGTTCTTGAGAAAGCACCCTGTAAGGATTCAATAGTCATCTGGTTGTTCTTAGGAGTGTGTGATTCTGTGTGTGTTAATATTCAACAGCCTTGAGTTTTTCGCTGAGAAAAGTGAAATGTTCAACACTGATACGGTGGAGTGAGGCTCACACAGGGAGGTCTTATCTAACCAAATATAAAAAAAAAGAACACACACTGTGAGTAAACCAACACCAAAGGTTAAAACAGAGGCTTTAATAAATAGTAAAAAGTACTGATTTCATGATTAATATGTTAATTTTGCAACACAATTCAATAGAATATGGTAAATATGTTATTTTGCTTTAAAAAGCCAAGGATAAGTCGTTTAAAAAACAGTGGGGGAAAAAAAAGTTGCTCAATGGATTAGTCATTTTCCTCTATTAAAGTTCATAGTATTCTAAAAAAGTTTATAGTTGACATCTTTTTTTTTAAATGTCTTATTTTGTCCGACCAATTTAGCCTCACAGAAAACTAGTGAACATGTCATATATTCACAATATCCAAGCTGGAACTAGTGACCTTTTTCATAATTTTGTTAAAACTTAACAAGAACTTTGATCATAGTTTTACCATTTAGGCCACATAACAAGTAAATACACGAAACATTCTCCGTCCCAGATGTCAGGATTTGCCGCTCTTCTGTTTTATAGTATTGTAAATTACATAACTTGTCTTTTAGACAGCTGTATGGACAAAAGAAGACAATTAAAGATGTAGTTTGAGCTCTGGAAACTATGATGGAGGTTATTACTGTTTACAGATTAAACAATTTATCAAAAAAAGTACTATAGAGATAATAAATAAAGAAAATAACTGTGTTTGCTGCAGCCCTGAACTCAACAAGCTCCATTTTTCATTTTAAAGTATTACCCTGTAGCCTAGCCAACCATGTGCAGACAACAACCACGTGTTACTAGTAAAAGTGCTGCCACAACGGCTGTTTTACTCACTGACCTTATAAATCAGCCAACAGGCACCAAGACATCTAACACATCATTATTCATATGCAAAGGAATCCATTTAACTCTTGTGAGTAAAGACACAGGTGTTTGGAATATACTTTTGCATTATGGATGAAACTGCAGATATCTTAACTGATTTGTTTTGTCCAAATTAAGGAGTCTTAGAAAACAGAAGAAAATGCCTTAATGTCTCAGAGTCCAGATTGACTAATTCAGACTGCTTTTTTCTATCTGAAAGCTTAACATTAAAGATACAAACCTGGATAGAGAGAAAAAAAAACACCTAAATTTAAGCCAACAGATGGAATCCATTTTATATTCTTCCGTAACTGTTGCTCAATACATAGTAATGTGACAAAGTGTGCAGTCCCCCTGGTCTCCAGACCACCTAGTGTTGCCCCCTGCCTCTTGGCTGAATTGAGGCTTAAACATGAAGACAAAAAGCAGCACCGCCTCTGTCTTGTCCTCATCCTACTATTCAAAACCAGTCACAGACACCATCTCCTCCCTCAAACACAGAGAATCAATACAGCTCTTGTTAAAGTTGACCCTCTTAAATTCACTCTATGGGAGCTATGACAGGGCAGAGGGTCCCTACAGGTTTTACACAAAGAGCAGAGACTTCACTTCAACTGTGTTCTCCATCTCTGAACTGGACTCACTCTTTTCTCTCTGTACACTACTCCCTTTGTTCCTCTGTTTCTATATTTTTTGCCAGCTTGTTTTTATCAGAAAGTTTACAAAATACTTTAAATGGCCTCTACAGAAAAGGACAATAGGACATGTAAACTTATTTTAACCTCTTGAGAGAATTAAAACTCAACTTTGTGTATGAGTATGTGTAGACAAGCCCATGTTAGGCAACATTAAAACAATCCTGTTGTTTCACTGTCGCATCAAATTAAATCAGTAGATCGTCATTTTGTGCCATTGTAGTTTGGCTCTTCCACAACCTACTTTCACTGTTTGCAACACCCCGCAGCACTGAGAGATAATTTTTGCCGAACAAAGCAGTTGAGCGAAGAGCCAGGTTGCATTATGGGAATGGAAATGTTCTCGAGGATCAAATTAAGCAGGCGAAAAAACAGCCTGGAGACAAAGCGACTGGGCCAGAGCCATAGTAAGCATGCAGGCTTGTTAGTCCACTCAAAAAAACACAGGGGACAGACTAAACACCTCCATCAACAGGAAGTTGATTGTCACTAGTACGCTGCTGCACATGCATGTGTGTTTTTCTGACCGGTTTAGAGGAAACAGCATCTACAACAGGGACAAAAGCCTCAGAGTTTGCTTCCCTCTGTGAGAGAAAATTTACAAACAATTTAACAATGAAAGAGGAAAAGCAGAATATAGATTTCATTCTTCTATAGGAAATAGGTCAAATTCATCAGGTGAAAACAGAGTAAGGAAGGAAGAATAAAATAAGGCTTTGGGGGTAAAAAACATGGTAAAAGGATCTAGATCTTCAGCTGTGGCTAAAATGCATGACATACTGTATACTCTGGTGCATACATAAATTGCATGTTACAGTCCAAAACATGACCTCACACACTTTCTCTAATCTTTGCCTCTCTCCAATATAAATTATATAACTAAGTAGAAAAACAGGCTTCGGACAAAAGAGGTTTTACTTATTGCATGCACAGGTTTTTGCTACATTTACACTTTCTTTTCACTTGGTTTTCTATTATCCCATAAAGCAGGAATGCATTAACAGAGTTTGGTCTACACAATACTCATGCAAACACCACTATGTTTCAATAGAAGGCATTACCATGCTCACACAAAGATTTAATTTTCACACAATGCAATGTCAGGAAATGGAATAAGAGAGTGGGTTAGTTCATAGCTTTAGCTTAACAGCACCACATGATATGACTGACAGACATTTTCAAATCAAGTGGTGACATACAGAGAGATGCTATCTACTAAAGTCATGCTCTGGAAACAGATCTCAGAGGGAAAGTTGTGTGTGTCTAACTAAGTTGGACCAGACCTCTCTGATGAGAATGAGGTCTCCTAAAGAACAAGAAACCAGCTGTTTTCATGCAAAGATCCAGACCATGAAAAAAACTGTGTCCCATGTTAGTTTTGAAACAAGGAAAACACTTTTTTTTCCAGAAGTAGCCTAGTAGGTGGCTTTGCTCAGTGAAAAAAAGTGGAGAAAGGGAGAAAAGTGGGTGAGAAATGTAAAGAAAGGGTGGCAACTGTGAGAGAGAAAAACAGTGTGATCAAGTCTGGTTGACAAGAGTGAAAAAGTAATGGCGCAATGCCTGTGTAATGAGTTAAGCCTTGTAATCACTAGCTGTGGAAAATGCCAATTTCTGCTCTGGTTTTATGTGGCCTGCTCTACACTAAACCCTGCAGACGTATTTATGTGTCGTGTGCATGTGTTCATGTGTGTGTATGTGTGTCTGAATGTGTGTAAGATGTCGTCAAGGGTGATGGCAAGAGTCCAGACAAGCAAAGAAAGCACTTAGCCACATTTGAGAACTCCAGCTTCTCTGTGCTTTTGCCAAGTTTGACGCAACTAAGAGGACCAAGATGAATTTTCCCTCCACGACCGCTCATGCTGAGAGGACAACTTTGAGCTCAATGCATGCAAGAAAAAAGTGCAAAAAGAGATGCAACTTTCTCTGAAACTCTCCATGTCCAGAACTGGACAGCTGCAATAGAAGCAAGGGTCTTTCTGTTCCCCTCCCAGGCTTTACAACTGGGTTACACAAACACAACAGCTGGGCCCTGAGCAAGAGCCAAATGCTTTTCTTTTTTTTTTTCAATACGAGAAAAAAACACCACTGGAGATCCATGCCCTTCCTGCTAGGAATCTGAGCGAGGAATTAGAGGTAAAAGAGGGAGAGATTTGAAGGGAAGACCACAGTTAGGGAGTGAAGCAGGACACAGACAGTGAGACAGAGTCACAAACGGCACGAAGAGACAGAGAGGAAGCTGTTTGGCCGGAGTTCAACAACACTCTCGTTTGTCACACTTGGACAGAATTTGTAGGTCAAATTAGCATCGAGGGCCAGAGAGGCTGCACGAGAGGGAGGAGGGAGAGGCAGAGATGTGCAGGCCAGGCAGATAGGCTGCTCTTCATTACCCAGGCCTCCCTACACATGGGAATGAAGGACAGTGGGAAAAAGAGGAAAACAGGACAGGAAAATGAGCAGATGATGAAGGCAGGGGGGGTTTCTGGCTGTGCATTACATTTTTCAGTGCACAGTCTTGTTGCAACTAACACCAGGGCAAAGGATCGACTTAAAACAAATAAATAAAGCCATATCTGGAGAGAGTTTGGAGGTTTGCTGCCCCTCCCCAAAACAAAGCCCTGAAGAGTGGAGCTGCATGTCACATTCTGTATAGCAGGCTGGAAATGACTTCTCCAGCTTCAGACTGCTGGAAGCCTGGTGTGATACCCTTTAGACAATATTGTTTCCTTCCCTTTGGAGAATAAACTGCTGCATTACAGTTTTACATGAACTCAACTAGTCATGCACTGTTTAATATAATTCTAGTGTCTGATTTTAGAACAGTCACATATCTGTTTGTTCATGACTATTAAAACCAGGTGATGTGGAGAAAATATGTGATGTTGAGGATGTATTCTGACCAAATCAGGTGGTGCAGGACTGTCATTACATGGTCTATTTGTGTGACATTAAATCAGGAACTTTAATCCCTCGGTTCCAACTTTCAGAGCAATACAACGCCAAGCAACTGTATGATGATTAATGTCTTTGTACTCTTTTGTGGCAGGGTTGCTCTGGAAAGCTCATCATAATGGCGACCAGTTTCTCTTCAGTCCTCTCAGCTGCTTGGTAAACAGCAGAATAAGCAGAATACTACATGGTAAAGTTTCTGTTTCCGTGGGTGTTTTTCCGGTCCGATTGCTGGCTTTCCTGATTGGCCAGCACAGATTGATGTCAGGTTGTGTTTTTCCAAAATGATTCTGTTGTACCAGAGCTGCTGTGTTTCCCCTGCAGACCTTTATAAGAGCAGGGATCTGCACTTTTCTGATGTGCAGCCATTTAACCACTTTGAGTCTCTCTTGTTTCAACTCCTCTTATTATCTGCCCCCAGTGACAGGAAGCGTTAAGTCTGTGTATAAATCTCAACTGCTTTTCCTGTGTCCATATGGCATAGATCTAATATTTCTTTGTTGACAGCATGTGGTTTATTAGGTGTCCCGTTTGAATTTAAACTCAAACCAGGCCGAACTGGGCCGGACTGTGTGTTGAGGGGGAGTAAATTCTCACGTGTGTGTGTGTGTGGAGGATTTTTCTCATACACAGAGGAGCTATTCTTTCCCCAGTCTGCAGCGCCACTGACACACAGACCTAGAAACGCTGCGAGCATAATCGAATCACAAACTGCGTCGACAGAGGCAGAGAGAGAGAGAGAGAGAGAGGGTAGAAGAAGAGGAGGAGAGGGAAAACCCCGAGCAAGCCGACTGCTTTTGGCAATAAAAAAAAAAAACAGCATTGTTCTCTGAGACAAATCCTCTGCAGTGACGTCTTTGCCCTGAAATTTAACAGCGAGAAGAAAAAAAAATCACTTAGTGAGGCAGCTGTGAGTTTGGCAGGCGAGAACTGGGGGCTGCAGAGGCACAGTGGACCCCCTGGCCATTTCCCCTCTTGTTCTCCCCTCCTCCTACTCCTCCTCTACTTGAGGAATTTCACATTCCCACTTTCTCCATCTCTAATCAGTTTCTTTTGCCATTCCCTGTCTCAATCCTCTGCCTCTTTTTCACTTTCCTCTGCCAATGTTTCTTACTGTCAAAGGCAATAAACAAGCAGGGTTGTTTCTTTTATTAAATAGTGGAAAAAGCTATT
Source organism: Acanthurus lineatus (assembly GCA_029814665.1). Taxonomy (NCBI): domain Eukaryota; kingdom Metazoa; phylum Chordata; class Actinopteri; order Acanthuriformes; family Acanthuridae; genus Acanthurus; species Acanthurus lineatus. Next base: position 5,223,852 of record JAPZDV010000007.1, on the reverse strand, counting down.
TATCAACTTAATAACTAGGCCCAAAACAAAGGCAGGATTTAGACAAATAGTCCCAAGCTCTCACCTGCATTTACTCAACAACAGACTCCCATTATGGATTACTGTTCTCTTTCTAAAAACTACTTCTTTTCACCTGGCAGAGACCTTCTTCTTCCCCTTGGCTTAACCGTCCTCTAGAAACTAATTTAACCCAAAGATACAACTTAAAAACTGAGGCACCCATCCTGCAAGTCAAGCTTTTTTCTTAAGGGGAGACCTAAGTGACAAGAATGCCACCACATCTGCACCCAAACATATACTTTAAGATAACACATTTTAGTCCACGCTGTATAAGGAGGGATAATGAGCAGGAGCATCTACTGTAAACTATCAGAGGCATAGATATGTACAGTGGAGAGCACAGAGCAAGAGTGGGATGGGTGGTTCAGGAGCTGGAGCAGCTGATCTCTGAGGGGCCCTGGGTGTGGTGGGATAGTCCTGGACTGGAATAGAAGGAGTTAAGATCCACTTTGCTTTGTCTTATTCCACCACAAGCTCAGTTTGTCTCAGTCTCATGGGGACCACAGGGCAGGACAAATTGAGAGCAAGTCTCACTTCCTGCTCTGGAAAAAGAAAAGTGTACTCAAATACACTTTCAAAATGGAGACCATGAGAAAAACCCAGAGCTGGCAAAAACAGCATCAACTCATTAATGTGTTAAAAATAAATGCGGTTTGATGCCAGATAAGCGAGAAATTAAAAATCATGACCTCACTTAAAAGCAATTATCTAAATGTAATGTCACTGAGTGAAATGAGGCGGGACGACAGAGTGCGAAATTAACACCAGGTCCCAATACTGTTGTCAAACTTTGGCTCTGGATAACAAATCTGCCCACTGAACCAGCTACTTAAACAAACTCTCCACTGTTCTAAAAAGCAATTTGTCTGGTAAAATGGTTTGTGGTTCTTGAATTATAGAGTTCACCTGCCACTGTTAATCTGGATTTCTGCCCTACAACACAAAAACACTGCACTGTGACTTCAGATCTATAAGAGAAGTACCTAATTTGAACATTTCCAACTGTGATGTGATCAGTAAACGGCTGACGTGGTCATCTACGAGATTCTTTGTTAAAGAGACAAGTCTTTGGCCTCTGATGCAGGAAAAGAGGTCACATTTAAATCCAAGAGCTCTTGTCCGTCATTAGTGAAGGACAAGAGCTCTTTCTCCCACCATGGGTCAACAGAGGAATGTCTTGTGGCAACCAGGCCACTGTGACTGGACACAATTCTGCTGAGGATGGCTGCAGCCAGAGCCAGAGAAAGAGGGGGGAAAATAAAGGAGAGAGGAAGAAGTGTTGTGTTGTTTATTGCTGTGCATGTGTAGGCAGCCATCACAGCCCTGTCTTTCTCAAATACATACAAAGGCAGCTCTGACAAGAAGAGAGACAGGCAGTGAGGGAGTGGCAGCGAAAGAAAACCTCTGTGAAAGCAAGAAGAGAAGATTTAACTCTTAAACAGAGCGTGCGGCTGATGTGCTGAGCTACGAAAACTTTTAACAAACACAAATTGATTACAAGACAACTAATCTAAAAAAAGAAAAACTCTGAATAGGTTTTGAAGAAAGATTTCCTGTAATGGAACTGGGCACCACTTCCTCTTGATCTGGAGCCCGTCTCAGGTTCCAGCAACACCCTCCAATCAAAGCAGCACAAAGATATCTAATCGTCCAATCAAAGCCGGGACATAAAAGGCAAATTGACTCTAGCCATGCCAGGTCTGAGGCAAAGAGACTTCTGGGTAACAGATGGAGCTGATATCATATCCCCCGAGTGGCCATCTGTGTAAAAACATACAACACACCACACACACACACACCCATCTTGTTGTGGTTTGTCTACAAGGACGCTGTTTCCTTTGGGCTCTCTGCTTGGTACAAAGCTTGTGTTTGTTCCTGTTTTAACTTGTGGCCAAAGTCTGGATTGGCACACACTTGGTCTCTACTCACAAGAGGGCATATAACATGGCATGGAAACAAGGAAATCCTTAGGTAGTGCTGCTATGTGTCAAACTGATCCTTGGAGGACATAAACTGTTGACTAAATTCAGTTATTATACTAATACTGACTGAAATATTCCAATATTTAACTCTCAGAATCAATACTGACATTTGAAGTGAATATAGGGATAGGGTCATGGTTATTTGTGCTGGTTCTCCTGTCAGAATCCACCCTTGCGTTTCTGTAAGAGTTTATTTAGCCATATTTCCATCAAGATAACTTGATGCATGAACTACAGGAACAACATCAACATTAGAGAAAGCTTGAGGCCAAATGCTGTATGTAAACTGTGATGTTGTAAGATACTGCAGAGAGGCCTCTTCAGTCATTATTCAGGCTATGTCCTTTTATGTAAAATTATTGCAATATTGTAATAGTTCAATGAGCAACATGTGTTGAAAACCATTTATGTGAAAACTGCCTTATTTAGATTCAAGGCCAATAACTGGACATTAAGATAGTTTAGACACAGTCAGTGTTTACCTCCTCCTGCGAGGCATAGTGAGGGTCTGCGGGGTCCACCGACCAGTAGCAGTAGTCAAAACAAAACTCCAGAAGCTTCTCCCTCGAATCCACGGCACCATCTGTACGTCCATCAAGCTTCAGGGAGGAAAAACAGAGGACAAGAGCAAATAAGGATGACATTTACACTCCATTTAATTTGATATGGACCAATGGCAGTCAATATCATATAATAGCAAAGAACTGAAATGCACCTAAATACTAAGTTAGTAAAGATTACATAAACGGTATTTTTTCCTACAGTACTTCATTAACGGCTTATGCAATGATACACTGCATAATGTAATTCAAAATATAAAGATAAGTGCTTACACTTAGTAACATAAAAAGCTGCAAGAAATAAGTGCTGTGTGAAAATAAAACTTAGATACTACAGCTTTTTAATGGGACTACTTTCACATGAAATCACAAGTAATCTGTTTCCATTCATTAGCAACACGTTCACTCCTCCTCTGGTTCTTTAGTCGCCTCACTGCATTAATACTAAACACCTTCCTGCTTACTGTGAATCCTGAACTGAGGAAAGACAGCACAGCAGCAATTAGGCTTGTCCAGGCAGAACAGCCGCGCTGGAAGACATTACAGCATCTAAACATTTCTTCTAAATCACTGCACTCAACCTGGAGGACCATATTATTCTCTCTGATACTTGTATTTATGTATTTTAATGTATTACAGCATTTTTGCATTTAACCAGCTTTGATTTTATTTAAATTGATGATCTGATAAGAGATTTCTTTGTTGGCCTTGATTAGATTTTCTTTAATTACAAAGACAGGCACCAAAACTGACATTTATCCTGACAATATCATACTAATCAGACATTAATTATATGCACATCAGGGTTATTTTTTCACTATCACTTACTGTTGTAATTGCACTGGAAAATTTGTGAAATGACATAGTTTTCATGTTTACATTTGGAAAGTGCGAGTTCAACTGTAAAAACAGCATCATTGGAGCTGATAAGGTTTAATTGTCTCGATCAAGGACACTTCAGTGGCAGATTAATGCCAAGGAGAGGACTGAGAAAAGGGTCCTTTAGTCTAAATCAATTATCAGAATCATTATCCAAATGATGACTGCACTCGAACATCTGTGTAAATAGCCTTTCCTTTCTCTATCTGTTGCATTAGGCAACAAAAGGCTCTGGGTATCAGCTTTGTTCACACCAATTGGTTTGCCTGAAAGCATGGTTGTTTAACTCTTCAGCAGTTTTAGGAAATTCAACAATGGCCTAGCGGTGTATGGGATTAACCAAGAGCAACACCAGCTTTAAACGTCTTTCCCGACCAACAGGGCTCCAAAGTCTGATACACTCACGTGTTTTTCAACTAATCAAGTGAGGGAAAACTGACTGGCTGTAAAACATTATTCTTTATCTTTGTCTCATTTTACACTTTATAAATTTAGCTCAGTAAGTCTTAAGTTTGTATTACTTGATGTTTGTTAGTTTGCCACATGTTTATTGTCCTTTATTGTCTCCCTTAATATCCACTTCTTTCTTCTTTTTGTCTTAGACTTTCCAAAACTGTCCCACTTTCTATAAATGATTATTCCCATGAGATCCACAAAAGCCTCAGAGTCTTGATCTTGTTCCATGACAGAGGGAGGCCATATGTGGTTTCTCTCTGTCACATAGATTCGTACAGATTTCCTCCTCCCCTCCATCCAACTTTTCTCTATATGTCAACATTTATAAATCCAAATGTAAACAAAAGGGGTGACTTTGAGCCATTTAAACAAAGGCCTATAAATATGTGGGACAAGGCTGCAGCTTAATATGAGATCTGAAATAAGTTCTGCCATAAATATTTGCGATTTTTTTTTTTTTTTGGTGATTGTGACCATGTTTGTACACATGGGCAACGGATGTTTTAATATATAATTCTCAACTGGGCTTTTTCTACAAGTCAGACTCTTAAAATACACATATTTTTGTCGTCTCAGTATCAGCCAATGTAAACATTCACAATAAAACACACAAAGACCTTTGGATTTGAAACCTGAAAATTTGGCAACTAACTAGTGCCAAAACATATCTGGTTTTCCTTGGAAACTGGCTCTTTTAAATTCTGCACTTCATTGTACAACATCCACTATCTACTAGCAAGATAGCACCCAGGTTTGAAGAGTCCTAAATGGAACCAGTTAGCATCAAAGCTTATTTGGTATAAAAACACCACATGTTCCATACTAAAACTGTAGAAACAACCAGACTGTCTGCAGGCAATATTGCTAAACTGATCAGCTAAGTCTACTCAGTAATTTAACACAGAAGGTTGATAACAGCATTAGCTGGCACAATTGTGAAGCTTGTCCAATAATTATTTCAAAACGTGCAATACCTCTTTAAAAACCTAAGTTAACAACTTAAACCTTTTTCGATTAACTTACATCACACAACATCAAAAACTCTTCTTCTCTTGCAAAAGGCACTA
>JAPZDV010000007.1:5203139-5218712 GCA_029814665.1 Acanthurus lineatus | reverse complement strand
TAACAACTTAAACCTTTTTCGTTTAACTTACATCAAACAACATCAAAAACTCTTCTTCTCTTGCAAAAGGCACTATTTTTATTAAGGCCTGGAGCCAGACTCCCTGTTGAAATCTGATATAACTCCAAACTAATGGACTGGATTTGATTAACTATTGACTGGACCTCTCTACAGTCTCTTGGAGTAAATAAAGTATGTTGTTGTGTTGCTGTTTGTATCAATATGGAGAGTGTCAGAGTGTGTGTCTCTGACAGGAAAGGTTTTCAAATCGGAGTGTGTGCATGTGCCTGTGTGTGTTAACTTGACACATATAATAAACAGTGACATCGAGCAGGAAAAGGCTGATCCAAGGCTGTAAACATCCTGTTGCTGTGATAGATACCAGCTACAAGCTACTCCCAATTCTCCCAGTCCTAACGACTAAAGAAATACAAATATAGAGGGAATGTTAAATATATCTGTGCAGCAGTGAGATGTTTTCATACCTTAATACTCACCTTTACATTTCTGATCTTTACGAACTTGTCCTCCACCTGAACAGCTAGCCTTCCTCCATCAGCACTCTCCCTGTGAGCAAGAGGAGAACGACTGCTTCAGTCAAGGTTGTATACATCCATATTTGGAAGTGTAAAGAAATGTGATGTTTATTAGAAGTGAGGGAGATCAGATCAGGGAAAACATTAACACATGCATGCCTATAAATAAGAGAGGAAAATCTCAGGGAGTCCATCAGTACTGATCAGTGTCTCCAACTCCAAATGCAAACTGGACAGAGACTTAACAAAGGTTTCACTTTCGATTCAACACCCTAAAGACAGATTTTAAAATGTTTAAAAAAGCCTCTTTTAACTGATGCTCTTATAATTGAGAGGGTGTCCAGATAAATTTAGGCTAGTTCCATTTAACTGAGGCCATCACATGACATTTAACACAATGAATCTGTGTGTGCCTGTGTGTGTGTGTGTGATCCATGAAATCGCCACCAGTATTGGATTCAAATGAAAACAGACTGACCCTCACACATTCCAAAGACTGGGCTGTTTCCACAAAGAGAAGAGCGTGCACGTGTGTTGTGTGTGTGTGTATAATGCGTTGTGTCCTCACACGTGTGTAAAACAAGGTCAACTTGGCTATGGGCGCCTCAGCAGCTGGACCGAGCACATCTGATGCAACACATGCGAAACTGGAGGCAATCACTACGTGGAGCTGAGTGGATTTCGATCTCCTGGAGTGATAATGATGGTGAATTCTCTCTGTAGTGTAAAAGCTCTGTCTCTGTGGTGGGTTAGGGGCCGGCCAGGAGGCTGTTGTAATCGTCGGCTCTCCCTGTGCTTCGCCACGAGGGACACATTTTGCCAACCTTAGCATTGGTCCAACCCAAAACCACCAACCATCAATCTCAGGCTCTAACTAGCACGGAGGAGAGGAGATTTTGGGGTGGAAAATAGCAAACCTCATAAAAAAGTGTTTGATACAAACCTAAGATGAGTAATTTCACAATTGGCTGACATGTTTTTTGCACATGTGAGAAGCTTTTTAGATTCTAAGGGGGGCAACTGAATCGCATTGGACAACTAAAACAATGAGCAACACTCTTCAATGCCTGGCCAATGAGGAATGTAGCTGACTGGGCTGGTGTAAATGTTATCTCCATCACACAGCAGACTCATATTCAAATATATAAGTGAGGAATTACATCTTTTAATCATAAAAAAAGAAAAGGGCAGAGGACAGTAAGTCTGTAAGAACCAAGAACCAGGAAGCACAGATTTGCATAACATTTAACAATACGTATAAGAAATTCTTTTGTCATGCAAAGCACCAGGAAGAATGGTTGAAAGAATCATTGTCCAGCTCTTCCTAGCCTGAATAATGCTTTGTTATGGTACTGTAGTGGCTCTCAGATTACACACCCCTGCATAACATCCTGCAGGACTTCAATGCAATTCAATAGCTCAATCTATTGAATTTATATGTACTATATCTCCAGACCCTGAAGACTTCTTATTAAACATGTTGAAGCAATTTCACTGTTAATGTTAAGGGGCACTACATTGGAGCAAAGAAACTTTACAACCACCCTGTGTTACTTTACTACTTTAAAAGCAGATTTCACTGCGCTGTAAAACTGAGGAAAAACTTTTTCTCTACAAATCCGTCTCACTAAGGGGAGGGAATACTGTTTACTTTGAAACAAGGCTGGCAGAGCTAATTATTTGAAAAACATGAAATACATGCAGGCCAAAACAAAATGAGTTGTCTTAATTTTGTTTTCTTTGTTATTGAACAAAGCTCTTAAACCCCATTGTTACACCAGTAAGCAAGTTAAATCATACTTCTTTACAAGAAAACAAAGGCACTAATGCGAGAATAAAGTTTGGTGATTTGTGTATTAAATGACGCACAATTCAGTTATAGTGTTTCAATTTGATGGAAAGGACATCAAATGGAGCTATAAAACCTTAGGTTGTACATTAGTGTCAACATTGTATAGCTTTAATAAGCTGCTACTAACTTTTTTTTTTATAATAATTAACGTTTTGTCTATGTGGATAATTTTCAAGGAAAAAGGGTAGAAATTCCAAAGGACTTATTTCATCCAACCATTCAACACATAAGTGGCAGATCCTCACATTTGAGAAGCAGGTACAAGCAAATGATCAATAAAAAAAAAAGTTTGATTATTTGCTGACTGATTTGTTTATTTATCAATTAATCCTTCGGGATCCTTTTTTTTTTAAAGCTAAGTGGTTAACACAAGGAGTACTGAAGGCTGCATTACAGTAACTATCAGGTTACACTGATTATTCTAGCTGCAGTAATACTGCAACCAGATTTTTATTTACAAGTTTTGCATCTTCAAAATTTCAAACAGGGAAGGAAACGTTTTCTTGCACTATATTTTAATAAGGTTTGGTTTAATGAAAGTACTTTCAAATATCTCAAATGTGGCTTTAACTCACAACTGAACATTTAGCCCATCTCTCAGAAAATCGTGTATATCGTGTATCACCAATGAAGACGGAATTACAGAAATATGATTTTTGGTCCATATCTCCCAGCACTACTTCGAGCAGTTATGCATACAAAAAGAGACACCTAATGTGTTTTGTATATATCCTGAACATATTAATATCATACAACAGTACACTGCTGTGTACACACACACGAGATGCTTAGTCAGACACTACTGACAGCCACAGTTGTCATTATTCACCATGTGCACCACTGAAAAGAGTTCATTTAGCCAACTGGCTAACTAACTAGCTAGCCTAACGGTCATTTCTGCTATGATAAGATAAGTGGACAATAACGCTAATACAAAACAAATAACACGCTTAAAGCCTGTATTAAAAAGCTGCCAAGTTACTATGGCTGGAAAAAACAGTTCTATCACAGTGTAAGACGTGGTGGAAACTACAACAAAGACGGTAAAATAATGTCAATTTATTAAGTCTTTTAATTAGCGATACATTAGCTAGCAAAGCCAATTAACGCTAACTTTAGACATCAACGTTAACTTACCTTGCGTTAGGAGGACGGACTCGGATGGCAACTTTAACGTTTGCCATGAAGCCTCACGGTGATTTTTAACCACAAATCAACAGTTGACTAAGTTGGAGCTGGTATAAAAATGTTTCTCGTGCAAGCATTTTGAGTCTTCTGGCATTTAATTCCAATAAAACTTAGACCAGGAGGGCGACCGTCCTGTTAACCGCTGTTCAAGTCATCTCCACCGGCTGGTCGCGGGTTCAACCGCCCGCCGCGTCTCTCCAAAACTCCCAACACAACAAACTTCCTGCTGGACAGAAAGGGAGGAGGGATGCCGTGGGACACTCCCCTCCTACTACGCCATATTCAAATATTATTTTGCATGTCTGTTACTATTTAAATCCTCCACTGTTTAAAGTGTGAAGCTGGGGATTGTGCTTTTTTCTTTTTTTTTTTTGAGTTGCATTGATTTAGTAATTGTTATGGTCTGATTGTTAGCTCGACTTTTCTAGTCGTTATAAAAAAGTTTAAAATTTGTAAAACAATAATGAAATCACACAATACAACAACACTCAAACCAGAATACATCTTTATTGTTATATTTTTATACTTTTTGACAACATAAAAATATTTAAATTTAAAAGCAGCAGGGGGGATATGGCGCTCGTTCAACATGAACAAAAACAGTCACAAATGCAGTGTTGCATTCATGAAATGCACATGCAATTACTAGTATAGACAGTTTATTAAATATCACTAGTAGTGGCGGTCAAAGGCAGTATGTGAAAGTGCTATTCTAAAAATTAAGACATTTATTTACCCTGGTGGGTCTAAAAAGCAACCAAAAAGATCACATTTTTCAGCTCGTTTTTAGTAGCTGCCCAAAAAGTGTTTCTTGACAAATTATACCTTCTTTGTAGGAAGCTAACATGTATTAATTTTGTTTCAATAAGCCCGGGTCCTTGCGAACACAATGAAGTCAGTCAGTTTGAGTCCTCGGCTGCAAAAACCTGTGATTTTTTTCCATTTTTGATGCTGTTCCTGTCTGCAAGTTCTCAGCTATACTCTTGAAAAGTTGGATCTCTCCAGACACAGTCATCTCCAAGGTTTGCTTGCAGTAAGGCTCAACAGATCTAAGGTGCTCGATGGTGTGGTCCCTGGCTACTTCTGACTAGCGGGGCTTTCTGGTTCTCATAGGTGCCTTAGCAAAAGAGCAGAGGGATCATGAAAGGCTGGTGTCACTTCACAGGTGGAGAACAAAAGTCAGAAGCTCACAAAGTGTGTGCAGAGGCTGACTGTAGATCAGCTTTGATGGACTGTGCAACTCAAAAGAGTAGCCAACAATCAGAAGTCATCACAGCTTTCTCTTTCTTGAACAACATGGTGACAGATGTGACTTAAAACACAGTGGTGATCACACAAAAGATGCTGTGGACACTGGCAGCATTATTGTTGTCATGTTGCGCCCTCTACTGTCTGTTGAGAGACCTGCAGCATGTCCATGCAGCTCTGCAACTCAGCCAGAGGCAAGGGGGGTTTAATACTCTGTGACTGCAGCTGAAAATTTTCAATCAGCTTCTGAAATGACAGAAATGAGAGAACAAAGTGAGAAAGAGAGAGTCAAAATAAAAAAATAACATTAGTCAAAGGAATAATTTCAAGAAATATATATTTATGCAGTGAACCCTCACCGCTGGCAAGGCCAAGTTTGTTAGCTTCTTCCAATGAGATATGACCTCTTCCTCGCTCAAGACTCCTCTGTCAACCAGCTTTCTAATCAGGAAAAGGTAGTTGTTCCACTAAAAAGACAAAGAAAAACATTAAAAAAGGTTAAAGACAAAGGAGTCAAATAACTTTTAAAGAAATGTCAGAAAAGGTTGAATTTAACAAAATTTTACAACAAACATTTGTTTTGGTCAGACAGCCAAGCAACAGCAAAGAAACAAAACAGGATGTGAATATTTGAACATGCTGAAGGCCAAATGGCTCCAGTCTCCCTCTCTTTTGTCCTTCCTTTTCTGTCACCAACTGTTCTATCATCTGTCCAAATGAGGCAAAATGGCTAAAAAATTGTCTTTATTAGATAAGGCTGTGAAATACTGTATCCGCAGCAGGGTATGAACTGGAAACCTACATACTCATCTCAACAGCTAAAAGTGACCAAAAACTTCCTTTAAAATTTCATCTGATGGTCAGAACACTTGCACATATAAATCAGAAGCATTCAAATTTCAGATATTCTGCTTTGTGCACAGAAGATTGAATCATTTTAAGTGTTTTTCATGGTGAAGAGGGCCATGCACAAACAGTATGTAGTGAAGTATATGAGAGGACTATCGTATAGGTATACAAGGTATCAGTAGTTGTTGATGCATTATTAATACTTTCTTAAACAGTGGACGGTACCTCAGTGTCACTGGCTTTCAGCACGGCTGTGACAGTGAGCGGGGTGAAGAGCAGGTGGAGGGGGGCGGAGGCACAGCAGGCTCCTTCCCACAGCTCAGCAAGCTGCTCCAGTAGCGCTCTGACAGGAGGCCCTGACCCTGAACCAGGACCCACAACAGCTCCATCACCTCCGCTGAACCCTGACAGAGACAACACTGGCAGCTCTGCAGTCACTGGGAAGAAACACCCAACAGGTACTTAAGTCTTTTACAAAGTAGATCAGATTAACTTTATGCTGCTTCCAGCACAGAGACATTTAAACAACATAGTTTTTGATGTAGTTTAGAGAAGTAAGCAGATTTCAGTCAATACTGTACTCTCTTACCCAGTTTGCACGCCAGAAGGACAGTAGTGTTCAGTAGCATCTGCTCTGAAACCACAGTTGAGAACTAAGTGAGAGAAAAAGAACAGCGTGTGAATGAATACTGTCAAAAAATCAGTAAATCCACAAGTGTTGTTTGTTTGCACTCGTGTGTCTGGTGTACCTTTCTGCAGGCCAGTGTTTCTCCCACTCTCTGCAGCAGCGTTTTGATCTGTGAGCCAGTTGGCAGCTCCTGGTCAGTCCTGGGGCCTACTGCGATGCTCAGCAGCTCCTAAGGCAGAAAAGTTAAATTTTAGTGGAAGTTTGGACGGAAGGGAGGTTTATTCTTAAAGATAGAAATTTTTAGTTGTTAAAGTTTAACCCAAAGCTCACGAAAAACAACAACATTTTAAGAAAGGAGCTCCTCTTGCCAAAAGAAACAACTTCACAGCAACCATATTAATCTACTTTAGCCATTTGTTCTAATGAAGGCATACCTTCATCTCAATGAGAACGTCAGAGGGCAGTGCAGCACCATGGCTGCAGTGTGGAGGGCAGGATGCCAATCTCTCACTTCCTTGTTTCCTGTTGGGTGTAGCTGACTGCCCCTGGGTGACCAGCTCAACCACAGGCCCCTCCAAATCCCCCGAGTCTGCAGCCACTGGGCTCCCCACAGCCTTCATCACACGGTCATACCTGCTCTTCCACTCTCTTCTTATCAGGGCTGATGGTGAGAATACAGAAAGGAAATCTTAGATGAATGTCTTTAGGGAACCTTATATAAGAGCACTGATTTAATTTTTCTTTCCCATCAGTCCCAGTAATCCCTGGCTTCCTCCTTCCTATCATATAAAGAAGTTATTTAACAATATGTGAAAGAGAGAGCAACGTGTGTCTACTTGGTGTCCTAGTTTTTTTTTTTCATTAATACAGCAACAAAAACATCTCATTGGTTGTATTATATAATACTGGAGAGGATGTAAAAGACTGTGCCCTGCATTGGAAAAAAGAAAAAAATCTATTTTGAGTGTACAAAATGCATATTTTACACAGCAAAGACATGCAGAAACACAAGCATGGTGCATTAACTGGATACCTGTGATGTTTGCAGAGAGCCAGCTGCAGGCTTTTTCTGTTGCAAGACGTTTGGTGATGTTTTCAGATGTAGTCAGGACCTGCAGAGGGATTAGTGAGAAAAAAACTTTGAAAAAGTCTGCATCTAAAGGCATGGTTTCTTCTGTAAAGTATTCTCTGTAAACCTTGTTAAAGGTAATTTGGGGTTCCTTTTTTATACATGACATCATATCATCTTCTGTGCATGGTTTTAACAGGACTTACAGCAGGGGATGTCTCATCAGGGAGCAGAATTCGAATGGCCTCAGGACTCTTCTCGCAGCAAAATCTGCAAAATCACACAAAATAGAGATTAGCATAAGGAAGACATTACCACACAGGAGTTAAATGTTTGAGGTTTGTGAAGATAAAACCAAATGCATTTATTTTTTTCTAGAAATATAAAGGCCTTTCACTCATTCATGCATGCAAAAGGGTCGTTAAAAAGGAATCTGGTTATAATATCCCATCAGATCTGTGGACTTAAAGGAAAGAAGACAAGAGACTGTTAAAGAAGAAGTTGCACCTGGTGGCTTTAGCGAGGGCCTCCAATCCTGCGTCACACAGCTGAGCACAGATGGAGTCATTCAGTTTTGAAGGATTTGAATTCGCCAACTCGAGTCCATCTCTCAGCATTTTCTCACCTCGCTTCACCAACTCATTCACCAATGTGGCTCTGTTAAGAGATGTGAACACACAAATCCCCCCAAAATTATGTGCATTTCAGCTTTGATTTTGTTAAAATATAGTCTTCTGATGCACACATCCATTAAATACATCCACACTTGGAGGTGAATTCGCTCCATGCACCACCCAAGTGCTTGTAAATTCAGACCATTAAACAGTCACAGGCCTCTAAGGAAGGAAACCAACCAAAGTTGCAGGCTGACTGATTGCTATTCTGAAAGTCCTTTTCAGTTCTACGACATAATTTAGCTGAGAGCTGTTGATACAGTTGATTAAGAGATCTGTGACTTGGAAATTTCGAACATTTATGCGTACCTCGGTGCAGCTCTGAGACCCACCGACCCACTTAGTTCTGTGATACTAACTTCATATGCTTGACGGCGTTGGATCCAACCCTCTCAGCTACAAACTCCACAGTGCGGCGCAGCGACGGAGGCTGGTTGTGAAAGAAGGCTTGCTCGAGGTCCACCTGTCACATTTGAGTGATTGGTTTAAACACTCGCACACAGGCAGTTTAGTAATGTCACTACACATTTCAAATCTCTCCCTCTCCTGCTGACTCACCTGCAGTTTCTGCTGCGACCTGTTGGGAGTTGGCGTATCCTTTAGCTCAGCAGAAGTTGGAGTGATCTTGCGGATGATTCCTCCACTCTTGGCCGTGCTTCCAGACACAAAGGCAGCCAGGAGCTTACGAAACTCACCTGGACCGATAAAAACAAGGCAGAGCATCAAGCAGCAGCTTGAACAAGGGCAGGTTACTTTGTGGCCCATTTATGAAGAACATATGACTAAATGTGAGCAATTAAGATCCTTATTAATAGCCTTTTACTCTTACATACACAACACTGTTACTATACCACAAAATATGCAGTTATATGCAATATGCAATTATGTGCACATCCACATTTTACTCACCAAGAAATGGACAACATGTATATAGAAGCTGCTGATCCACTAAGGGAATGCAGTCCTGCAAAATAACAAGAAAACTCTCCAAATGAATAAAAAAACAGCAGGGGCCATTTTGTAAACAAAAAAAGCTACTTGAGTAAATATTTGACTTACAAGCCCTGCAGCAGTTGTGCTGCTGTTCTCCAGCTTGGCCACCTCAGTAAACTCATTTGTAAAGAAAATGTCTTCAGGAATCGCTGGGATCTAAACAAGTTTAAAACACCAAGTTTAGTCATATAAAACATTTATTATAAAAGTAAACAGTACTTTCAGAGATGCATTAGTTAGAATAGTATGTTTTTCGTTTCGCTACTCATTATATAGATATAAAATAATAAATATTCACAAGTTGTGTCTTACCTGGAAAAGCCAACCCAGAACTGACACCATTAGCAGCTTGTTCAGGTAACACATTTCTCCACATCTGCCCAACACCAACCTCCTACACAGCACACAAAAAAAGGATTTAACCTCATTTTTAAAGAAGGGAACAAGAGATCAAACATAAAAAAAAGACATTTCTGTTTGAAACCTGCGTGAAGTGAAATGTTTTCAGGTTAGATATTTTTAGCGTGCATGTCACATTTTCAGGATATAAAAACATCATCAGCTGTTTAACTGGAGTTTATAAGAAAATGGCAATATCCTGTTAAAGCATAAAATATGTACAGAAAAAAAGCAGTAAGTGCAGTGTGGAGTTCTGTAGATAAATTTTGTTTTTCTGACATTTTTACCCTGGCTGTCCTTTTTTCAACAGATATTTTATGTAGTAAATGTGCAGAAAAGGAGATGACCTGTACAGGAGAAGCAGTGTGCCCAATGCAGTTCTATAGCAGAGCAGCAGAGGACCGATGTAGTCAAGCATGGAGAGGAACTCCACCAGCCAGGGCACAGTCAGGATGGTACGCCTCCTTTTCACACTGTTACTCAGCACGGCACACACATCCAGCACTGGAACACTCTGAGGGACCGAGAGAGTCATTTTATTAGATTAAATGCCTGGCAGCAAATATGCATTTATATCTGTGCTAAAAGGAGGAACATTTTAGAGTTTTTGTAATGAGATACAATTTAGGAAGAACTTTAGGTTGGCTTTGACCTGCTCCATTTTTAACAGGCCACAAGAATAAACCCTTCCAGTTTTTCCCCTGACCTTGCTGCGCAGGGCTACAGCAGCCTCCTGTATCTCTCTGGATGGTCTCTCAGATGTTTGATAAGGCAGAAAGGAAATGAATCCCAGAAATTTAGCCAGAAGACGAGCGAGGAGCAGCACTGAGGTGAACCGCTGCTTCTCATCCTAATCAGGTGGATAAAATGAAGAAGTAGAGGTTATACAATGTAAAGTATGATGTAACTCTGCAGGCTTTCCATGCTGAAATCTTTTGATAAAAACTTCAAAAAGAAATAGTTGCAAAACTAGTTTGATCCAAACAGATGGGGAATTTGAAGCAAAAATTTTTACACTCTGACTCTGATGGTATAGGCTACCTGCTGCTCCATGTCTCCGTCTCCATCCTCCTCTCCCTCCCCAGTAGATGCAGTAGGGCTCAGGATGGACACCTCATCCAGCTGGAGGAGCTGCTGACACAGGCTGTCCTGCAAATGCTGGTTCAGCTGGCAGCTGGTATGCAATATATAAGGCTTGTTAGATCACTGTTTTAGCACTGGGGGTTTAAGCGTTTGTCAAGAACAGTTTAATTTAGCTCCAGGAGAAAGTCTGACAAATTTAAAAAAACAACCTGCTCAGAAAGTAAAATTACATCTGTTAGGAAAAAGGACATAATGAAGTGTTAGATGTTAAAGAATTGTTAAACCTTTAATTAAACCTGAGATTAAACTTTAGCTAGTTTGTCAGGGTAAGTAGTTCTTAAAATGACTTGAATACTTTAATGTAAATGAAGGTGTTGTCTTACCAGCTAGCTGCCTGCAGGAAGTCCCTGAAGAACTCCTGATGACCGGGGAATGACGGAGGAGGGCAGGGGCCAACAACTCCATGAGGCTGAATGAGACGCTCCTCAAGACGCTTCAGACGTCCAAGGCTATCAGCTCCCAGCATGCCAAGCAGGTCAGCATCTGGAGTATCGCCAGGAGAACTGTTCACACGGGGACCTTTACACATCTGAAAAAAAAATGCAATACAGAGTGACAAATGTGTGCAATATGCCACACTTCAGTTAAAAGAAGGTCTTGAGGAGGGAGAGACAACATCAGAAAGCCACTGAGGTCTTGGCGTCAGAATGTTATTAAGAAGATAAAATTTGACGACATAAATAAATATTTGTTAAAATCTTAGGAGTTAGTTTGAATGAGGTTCCCCAGTTTACCTGAATAAGCTGCTTCAGGAACAGACGGGCAAAATGAGAATGGTTTCCTGCAGAGGTTAGTTGACTCATCATTCCTCTAAAAAAAAAAAAAAAAAAAGAAAAGGAGACAGAACAATAAAATTCACTGAGTTAAAGCAGATAAGATAGACATGTTTTTAGTTTTTAAAATAATACCTGGCTCATAAAATGAAAAGATTAAATATTTTAAATTTAACTTGCCTTATTCGACTTCCAAGAGCAGCGTCAAAGTTCCACCCAGGTTCTTTTTGAAAATCCTCCCATTCTCGCAACACCTCGTAAAAAATATCTCTGAGAAAATGTCAACAACATTTTTTAAGTGCACAGCCTGCGTTCTGCTTGCTTATATTCACAAAGTCTTCATGTTTTTTCCACAGACTTTAGCTGTCATACATGTGGTTTTTACTGGGCGGGAAGAATGAGAGACTGAGATGTACCTCTGTTTTTTAAATGTGTGGAAGGCCTTGTCACTACCAAAGTTGGACCGGTTGTCAGTAGCGGGCTGGAATGGGACTGAGTGGATGAAGGTGGAAACCGATGGAGAGAGCTGGAACAGATGAGGATTAAAATCATATCAACTAAACAAGTTGCAGGACAGTTTAGAATTCTAAAATCAAGGTCATTAAAATCTTATTATGAATTAAAAGAAATCTACCAAGTGAAAGGCGTAGCATATACAATATATTTACTAAACATTAATAGGACTCTTACAACAATTCACTTTATTTTCAATTTATCTGCCACTTGATTTCTCAATTAATTATTAAAAGGTTTGGATTAAGAAGCACCAGAAAACTGTAAAAATGCTTGTTAATGCTATTGGAAGATTTTGTAAAGGGCAAGAGGACATCACCATTTTTTTAATGTCTTTCCAAAAATCCTTAAGTAATTAGGACACAACACTGTTACTCAAAGAAAAGAACTGGAGAGGCTGAAATCTGAAGCTAAGAGTCATATATTTGAATTTTTTGCTCTTAAAGTGACTCAAAAGATTACTCAATTATCAATATTGTATTTTAAATACAACCCCATCTTGTAATCATTTAATCGACTGATGGCTGCTGCTCTAAACATTAAAAACACAATCATCACATCTAATTACTTTATACACAAGTACTGTTGTACAAAAAACATGATCTATTTGGGCCAGGTTTTACTTTGGCTGTGCTCCTGTCCTGAGCCTGAGTCAGACGGTCTCTGAGATCTGGAGAGAAAGACGCCACCCTTTCGTTCTCAGCCAGCAGACGCAAGGTACACTTGTCCAAATTAGCCACCAACCTGCCAAAAATACATTGCAAGAAATCAGCTCGGGGAGACTGAAGGAGCAGTGCAGAGCCGTTTGCTTACATCTTTCTTCTACTAAAACTGCGACACAAAAGAACAAGAAGAACTCACTGAAACTGTTTCTCCAAAACCTTAACGGCAAAATACACACAGTTGTGGACTTGTCTTAGGTAACATCTCTCAAGAACATCTGAAAATAAGAAGAAACAACATCATTTTTCAATTATAAAAACAATTAGCAAACAAATCTTTTGATATTAAAGTAAAACTGGCTACACACCAGAATTCGCAGCACATAAGCTTTCCTGTTCATCATCATCATGAGTGTGAGCAGACTGAGACGTTAACAACTGGATCACAAAGAAAAGCTCCAGGAAAATGTTTGGCACTAGATTTTCTGTAAGACACGGAAACACAAACAAATACTCTTTCATATTTTTCAAAATCTTTAAAATTACTTCTTAAAATAACTGGGTTTTTTTTCCTAAAGCATGTCAACTCCATGATTATATATTTTCAGTTTAGTTTTCTTCTAGTTTCTTTATATATGACTTTATGATTGTTTATTTTGTTTTTTGTTTTCTTTTAACTCTGTAAATGTCTTTCAATATAGATGAAATATAAAAAACATCTTTAATTCACTTTTATTTCCTCCGCGGTTTCTTTACTTAGCACATAATTGCCACCTTGAGGTTACCTACCAGTAATACAGGTACAGTACAGCTCTGCCAGGAGATCCAGTTCCAAGGAGAAGGTGACTTTGGATGGTTCAGGACAGGCTGTCTGCACATCAGGTGTAACTTTAGATCCCATCCGTAGCCCTGACTTTGTGGGGGTGCATGGGTCCAGACAGGATGGTGGCAGTGGAGAGCTGACCTGCTGTGCACGCTTTGTCCTTAAAAAAAAAAACAATGACAGGTTACAGGTGAACCAGACAACATAATCTGAGATGATGAGCAAGCGATGATGCAATGGAGTTAAAACCACAAAAATACAGATGTAAGATATTGAAATAGAAGTTGCAATAATGTGTGTAAGGAGTATTACTCATAAAGTGTTCACTCATCTACAAGCCATCAGTCTATCCTAATGCAGAACGGCAAACTGTTGACAGCATGTAGATTTGAGCAAGACATTAATATAAACCTAAAAAGTGTTCATCTTTTCTTCCAGTCCAAAACTTTTATGGCAGAATAAGTAGAATCAATTAGCATGTGTACTTACTTTTCCCTCTTTAATAGCTCCCTCTCCTCCTGCAGGCTCATGGGACTCCCCACTGACAGCGAACCCTCTAGTGTCTCTACAGCAAATGGTGGAGTAGAAGGTTTACTGAATGGGGTTGAGGTGAAGCACGTCTTTGGTTTGGACTGTGGCCGCTCTGCACTGACTGGTGTTGGGTTTATTCTTCTAGATGGTTTGGATGCCCTAAATGATAATGGAAACTTTTGGTTAAGCAAAAAGCAACACTGACTCCATCGCTGATTTATAGATTTGTCTGAGTTGTGTGGACTTACACAGGTGAAATGGGTGAAGATCCAACAGGAGGAAAATCCTCCAAGTTGTTGAAGTTGAGCTGCCCCACAGATGGAGGTGAAACCTGTTCACTTATTCTACTGTACCCTCCACCTCCACCTCCACTTCCTCCTCTACCTGACCTCCTACCCCCTGTCTCCCACCGTCCAGCTTCCTCACTGTGATGTCCCCCACGCCCTCCTCCATGTCTCCCTTGTCCCCCCGCTGGCATGGTGCCACCACTTTTTCTGCGGTTCTTCTGTGACTGAATGTTGGGGCTGGGTTGAAAGTCTGGAGAGGAAACCATGTAGTCCCCCAGACTGATCCTCTGGCCAGAGCGGCGCTCAGAGCCTGAAGGTCTGGAGGCGGGGCTCCAAGCTGAGGGACTGCTAAAGGCATTGACCCCACTTAGGCAGTTCGACCCTGAATGACTAGAAACATCCCCCTCAGTTCCAGGTGACAAGGATGAGGCTGGAGAAAAAAGCTGGACCCGACTGGCGCTCCGAGATCCAGCTCCACCACCAGCAGATCTGCAACCCCTCCTGTCAGTGAAACCCTGCGTCTGTGCAGCAGGTCTGGGGCGGCTGGGGGTCTTTGCTGGCGTGGCAGGGCCATGGGTTAGCGCTTGACTGCTCTGCTCTCTCAGGAAATTTAAAAGAAATGGTACAAACACTTGTTTGTGAACTGACAGCCCAGGTTCACCGAATGTCAGGCTTTCATCCCCCTGTTGAAAAAAGAGATAATTGGTGGAAAATGGACCGTGATTAATATAGCATTTACAAACTTATAGAGCACTCTGTGATCGACGCTGTGTGCAACCAATGATGAACACAAGAGTAACTGGGTCAGTAATGTGTTTGTAGACAGCTTCTGGACACTTCTGTAGAAAATAGCTTGTTGACCTAGCTAACAATGTGCTGACCAAACTCTACTAAAGTGCCATTATTCATTCAGTAGTAATAATCACAGCAGCAAGCAGATATGACAACCTATAATAAGCTTCGATGCTAAATTTTGCCTTGACTGATAGTATAGTTGACAAGGTAGCGTCTCGTCTGGAGACCATCCCACCCAGGCTACTGCTAACCTAGCTGGCTAGCTGTCCAGCTCAAAGTTTTGTTTACAATCTGTTGTTAGCAATGTCATCTCACAAAACACACTATATATAGTCGAGCACTTATCAGTTGTTTCACTCATGTGGCTTCTAATCATTTCGGACAAACCTTCGCATCCTTTAGCCATTTCAAGATCGTATTAATATCCGTTTTCTTTAACAGAAGAGATTCCAAAAGAGCCGCCATTTCTAGCCAGGCGCTGCGCGCAAAGTGCTAAAGGGAGGGGGGCGGGGTCAGCGTGTACGCAACGCGTAATGCGTATGACGTAAGGGCAACCACGTGGGCCGCTTACAGTCAGTTAGTCAGTGAACCTCACATATGTCTCTATCAT